>OX457027.1:20918575-21446308 GCA_949752745.1 Protula sp. h YS-2021 | reverse complement strand
CCTCACCACCCCCCTCACCACCCCACTACACCCATGGGCTGTCAACTTAAAGAAAATATCGACATCGACACGCCAAAACCGTGGTTACGCTTTGTGTTTAAATCCAATCCGGCTTTTGTACTGGCCGCACCTTCGTGAAAACTGGAAAGACGATTTTTTTAAGTCTCTGTATTTTTAGGTTATGGAACTGCTTAAAGGGGAATTTTCTTGTGGTAGAAACTGAGTATCTTTCTTTATGACAGGATGAAGAAATAAGCATGTTAACAGAAGTCACTCATTTGCAAGAGATCCTCCAGTCGCTATGTATGCAGGCCTCAGACCGCATATCCTGCCGCCGGCCAGCGAACAACTGCTCAAAGACATCAAGGGCTCCGACTCCCAGACCTGGACCTACCAGGTACGCCGCCGCCAGGCAAGAGATCACGTGTCAACCGCCTCACGTCTGCTCCGCCCAAGGCACAAATCCAGATTAATGAAAATCATATCGCACTTTGGGGGAAACGAGCGCATTCTATTTTGACTGTTTGTGATAAATTTAGCGTCACTTCCTTGATGAAAAATGAAATGGACGTATTTTGTGGTAGAGGTTTGTAGTCTGCACCTGTTTGAATTATCTACTGGAAACATTATTGCCGTGCAGTTAAACTGAGTCAAATGTTCTGCGGTAAAGACAATGAATTCCCAGATTTAATTGAATGTATCTTTTTTGCTTATCTTAATTACGCTGATGCAGACGCCGCCGAGCTCGCCGAGTTCACTTGGGTCACGCAAGTCAAGCATGTGCAGCATCAGCAGTATCAACAGCAGCAACAGCGGCTCACCACCAACTCCTCCCCCAGCCACCACTTCGGCAGAAACAGGGCCTCCTCACAGGTGAGCCTGTCCACACTCCTCCCATCTCCTGCTAACAGTGGCTCCACCACCAACTCCTCCCCCAGCCACCACTTCGGCAGAAACAGGGCCTCCTCACAGGTGAGCCTGTCCACACTCCTCCCATCTCCTGCTAACAGTGGCTCCACCACCAACTCCTCCCCCAGCCACCACTTCGGCAGAAACAGGGCCTCCTCACAGGTGAGCCTGTCCACACTCCTCCCATCTCCTGCTAACAGTGGCTCCACCACCAACTCCTCCCCCAGCCACCACTTCGGCAGAAACAGGGCCTCCTCACAGGTGAGCCTGTCCACACTCCTCCCATCTCCTGCTAACAGTGGCTCCACCACCAACTCCTCCCCCAGCCACCACTTCGGCAGAAACAGGGCCTCCTCACAGGTGAGCCTGTCCGCACTCCTCCCATCTCCTGCTAACAGCGGCTCCACACCAACTCCTCCCCCAGCCACCACTTCGGCAGAAACAGGGCCTCCTCACAGGTGAGCCTGTCCACACTCCTCCCATCTCCTGCTAACAGCGGCTCCACCACCAACTCCTCCCCCAGCCACCACTTCGGCAGAAACAGGGCCTCCTCACAGGTGAGCCTGTCCGCACTCCTCCCATCTCCTGCTAACAGCGGCTCCACCACCAACTCCTCCCCCAGCCACCACTTCGGGAGAAACAGGGCCTCTTCACAGGTGAGCCTGTCCACACTCCTCCCATCTCCTGCTAACAGTGGCTCCACCACCAACTCCTCCCCCAGCCACCACTTCGGGAGAAACAGGGCCTCCTCACAGGTGAGCCTGTCCACACTCCTCCCATCTCCTGCTAACAGTGGCTCCACCACCAACTCCTCCCCCAGCCACCACTTCGGGAGAAATAGGGCCTCCTCACAGGTGAGCCTGTCCACACTCCTCCCATCTCCTGCTAACAGTGGCTCCACCACCAACTCCTCCCCCAGCCACCACTTCGGCAGAAACAGGGCCTCCTCACAGGTGAGCCTGTCCACACTCCTCCCATCTCCTGCTAACAGTGGCTCCACCACCAACTCCTCCCCCAGCCACCACTTCGGCAGAAACAGGGCCTCCTCAAAGGTGAGCCTGTCCGCACTCCTCCCATCTCCTGCTAACAGCGGCTCCACCACCAACTCCTCCCCCAGCCACCACTTCGGCAGAAACAGGGCCTCCTCACAGGTGAGCCTGTCCGCACTCCTCCCATCTCCTGCTAACAGCGGCTCCACCACCAACTCCTCCCCCAGCCACCACTTCGGCAGAAACAGGGCCTCCTCACAGGTGAGCCTGTCCACACTCCTCCCATCTCCTGCTAACAGTGGCTCCACCACCAACTCCTCCCCCAGCCACCACTTCGACAGAAACAGGGCCTCCTCACAGGTGAGCCTGTTCACACTCCTCCCATCTCCTGCTAACAGTGGCTCCACCACCAACTCCTCCCCCAGCCACCACTTCGGCAGAAACAGGGCCTCCTCACAGGTGAGCCTGTCCGCACTCCTCCCATCTCCTGCTAACAGCGGCTCCACCACCAACTCCTCCCCCAGCCACCACTTCGGCAGAAACAGGGCCTCCTCACAGGTGAGCCTGTCCACACTCCTCCCATCTCCTGCTAACAGCGGCTCCACCACCAACTCCTCCCCCAGCCACCACTTCGGCAGAAACAGGGCCTCCTCACAGGTGAGCCTGTCCACACTCCTCCCATCTCCTGCTAACAGTGGCTCCACCACCAACTCCTCCCCCAGCCACCTCTTCGGCAGAAACAGGGCCTCCTCACTGGTAAGCCTCGCCCCCCTCCCTCTATCCCCCACTAACAACGGCTACACCACCATCTCCTCCCCCACATTCCGCGTATTGGGAGCCAGTTAAAATCGACAGGCTTGTATCTTTTGAACAGAGTAACTTATTGCGCAGAAAATGCGCAGCTTTGCGGATACCTTTTTTGTGCCTATGACGTTGTGGCTTCTGTGCGAAGGATAAATTTGATAAGTGTTATCCGGTACCACGCTGTCACAAATGGCTGGTGTACTTCCAAGTAACTTATTAAACGGGCAGCCGGAATATTACAATACATTGCTTGCCGTAACATTTGCTTGTTATTTTCTTTTGAGAGCTTATTTATTAGTTTTAACAGTTAAGTTTAAGTTACATAAAATAAATAATAAATAAGTAAATAAATAAAACAATCGTTGCTGGGACTTTCTCAAGGATATTATCTTGAAACATTGTTGTGACCGCCTTGTACTTTGGGGCGTGTAAAAATCGTTCTTTTTTCATTTTTTTTTTATGAAGGGGAGATAAATCACTGATTAATCTGTACATAAATTGAATTTGAATCGCAAGTACTATATCATATTACTAGAAAAGGAACAAAAAAAGGTAAAAAATGGGGACTGAATGATGGCCTGCAGTGGTACATTATCTGTCATTATTCCTGCTGAATCAAAATGAACCGCAAATTACTTAATCATACTAGATTTCATACAATGGTATGGTTTTCATTGAAATGCTGCATAATACTGGTAGTCGCTATTTATACAATAGCTGAAATAAAAGGGACAAGGTTTTTGCTTGTCGTGCTTTCATCAGCTGCCAATATAAGGGCGATTGTATGTCATGTGTATGTTTTTGGTTTTCTACATATTTTACATTTTTTAAATGTAGTTTACAGCCGTTCCACAGCAGAAATTTAGCTGTTGTGAATTTTTAGTAAAAGTAATTTTTATTGTATGATTCAAGAATAGCTTGAAAATGCTTGTTATTGTGAGCGACATGAACTTCTTTTATCCCACTCCCAGCTGTAATTTTTGTTTGTGAATGTTCATTTCTTGAGCTTTACTTGTTGTCATTTTTTTTGCTTTTGTCCAATCAGACTCTTCCTAGCGGAGTTGCACGACTTTCGAGTGTTTCGTCACAAGATTCGGGCTTTATGTCACAGGATACTTTGTTCATGAAACCGCCCACCCCGCCTTTAGATTTCAGGCGTAAGGTAGGATCGACTTTATGGGCAGAACTGATATTATGATTTTAGTCAGGGAAAGTTGTCGCCCAAACTATGGAAAAAGCAATTTGTTTCATTTATTTTAATTTAGTTTTTCAGTTTAATGCTAATAAAATAATATATAACATTGTGTCAGCTTGATTTTGGCGATATCATTTTTGCATGATTTAGACATTTGGTGGGTAGGAGAGGGTAGGGGTGGCTCGTGATCTGGGGCACTAATAAACACGCAAATGCAACAGAAATGCGTAAAATAAGTTTACTGTGGTATATTAAAGTTAAAAACAAGTTACATAGATGAAGCTGCATACTGTGAGGAAGCTGCAATTATTTTTTTTTTTATTTTAGAGTTCCCTGAATGACTCAAGCGGCAGCAGCAGCGGCGGAGCTGAGAGTTCGGGTTCGAACCCATCGCCTTCCTACCCTTCTGCTGCTGTGAGCACGTGGGCCAATTGGCCCGATCCACCTAACATGCCTAAGGCTGAGTCAAGCCAGAGTGCAGCCGAAAGGCCACACACTATTTCATCAGGTTAGCAGCTTCTGTCAAGGATATAATGTGCACACAAAGGGAAAACTGGCTGCTATTTGGTTCAATTGGTTCTTTGAATTTATTCTAGGCTATATCAAAGGGATGCTTTGTTATATGTGAGCAATGTTAAGTCGTGATTGTTTTTAGCTAAGGTGTGTGGGTGTGACATTCGTTATCGTGTTAAATAAGACATGGTGGAGATCAGACAAGAAGCGCGTAAAAAAAGAATAAAAACACTTTTCATGAGGTAAACAGATAAACTTGTATTTAAATGAATAAAGTCTGGTTGAGGCAGTAGAATATGTATATGCGGGATTCCACTCCCCCCTCCCCCCCCCAGCTGGCAAACAGCCCGCGTCATTTGATGTTGATTTCAGCGTATGAGAAGAGCCATAGCCGCCCGTCGCTGACGTCACAGACGTTTGAACCGCCCGACCCAGGGCTGCTGGGTAAAGGCGCGGCCCATACGGCACCTACTACCCCCTCGCACTACGCCGTACCGTGCATTGTGCCCAAGCGCGGCAGTAAGACGATGGACATCAAGCCCCCCGTGCCCGGGCCCAAGCCGCGCGCCCGCCCCGTCGCCCCGCCCACTGTTCCCAGCGATTATGCCGTGCCCAGTGCTGACAGTAAGCAATGCAAGAATGGTATAGCTTAAGTAACTTATGTAGAAAATGAAGTAAACAAATAAATAGTTAAAAGATGATAATTCTGTTCGTCTTCTTATAAAGTTTCATTTTGAATTGGTATTTGTGAAGGCAAATTGCATGACAATCCAAAGCTCGATCAGAACAATCGTGTTTTGTTTTTCTCAGTTCCTGTCTATGTAAACCAAGACGACCTTGCCCAGATGGCAGGCGAGATGTTAAAAAGTCAAGGACGAGGTCACGAGGACATACCGGAAGAAGAAGAGATAGAAGAAGACGAAGACGAGGCGACGACACCCACACCCAAAACTGCGCTACGGACGATTCATACCCCTGCCGAGGTAGCTAGCTTTACACAAGGATTTCTTATTGGGTGGTAGTGGGGTTGTAGAAGTAATACCTTTGTGGCGCACCTAGAAACATAACTCCTAAATACTTTCGATGCTGCCATTTCAAAATTTTTCTCTTCAAATCGATAATTTGTGAAACTATTCAGTATGGGTGGTTGACACGCCCGTGATTTTTCCTACCATCGCATATGCTGTTCTAAGATGCAGTGAACAATTTTCTATGTGGCAATGTTGTACATGCAACCAGGAGGAAGGCGAAGAGTTGACGCAGGATTCGGTGTCGCCTGACAAAAATCCGGACACGACAGTGTCCGTTGTGTTCACATTTGATGACACTATGGAGAAGCTTATAGAAACTCTCCATGATAGCTCGGCTACCATGGAAACCTTCGAGACTGTTGCCACAGAGAGTGGTGTGAAAAGAAAGGGTGAAAAAGCCAACGAGAGCAGTGATGCTTGTACAGAAAAAATAGAGGTTGTGAAATCCTGCAGGGTGTTTACCTATTAATTTTTTTTTTTTTTTTTTTTTTGTTGCTTTTACCACGATTGGGATGTCACCAGTTGGATTTTGTTATGTTTATGTTCAGCCTGCCCCACCGTAGCGACACAACTAGAGCCGACGAGTGTCGTGTTTGCGCATTGTTTGTCACACCAGTCTGCAAGCCGGCCAAGACGCAAATTTATTAGTTTGATTTGTGCAAATTTAAGCTTCTAATACATGGTCTTTTAGAAACGGCGTAGCGGTGAAGTTCCCTCACACCACAAGCTTTCTAGCTTTAGTTGTTATCTCAAGCGGTGTTAGCGTAGCAATTTTCTGTTGTTCGATTTCATTTTATAATTTTACCGCTACATAGCCAGTTCGCTGTAACATGTTTACAGGATTTATTTAAAGTTATTTCTGAATAAATATGAAGGAGGTCGCTGAGCTATTAAGCTATTCAACTAATTCTTGTGTTACGCTGGATGGCAGACCACGTTCGAAACGTTAAATTTGTCTTGAGCAATAAAATTATTTTGATTCATTATTGAAAAGAATACTGATATTGGAGCTAAAACAAACACACTTGATGTTTCTTTTTTAATTTTGTTTTATTAAATACAAAAAGTGGCGCCGTGCTTTTTGGCCTGGGAATGATTTTTACTTGTTCCTTTTCATTGTTGTTACGTTTTCGATTGCGTAGTTTGATAAATGCTCCTACAGTCACTCCGTTGCTCATGTGCTGCTCCGTGTTTGTTCTGTTGGCCGTGACACAGAGTGAGAGCGCCTCGGAGCTGGCGCTGGCCATCCGCGAGCTCGAGGCGTCGACGGCTGCCCTGGAGCTGAGCTGTGAGCAGAAGCAGAAGGAGGGAAGCAGGAACTCCATACAGTACTCCAGCGGCTACGGCACCATGAACAGCACCCCGGCCTGCTCCGACGACGCCAGCCTAGCAGGTGCGCTTACCACATTTTGAAAAAAGAAAAGAAAAAGAAAGAAAGAAAGAAAGAAAGGAAAAGTTATCTTGAAGTCGATTTTATATCCTTGTTAGGGCGATCTGATTTAGAAAGGCAACAAAAATCTATTTCGACGACCTAAATATTTTCAGATAAGATTAGAAGGGCTATATGGTCAAAAGGCATTACATTGTCAGTATCGTTTTGATTCGAGGCTAGCTGCTCAGTCTCCTGTAGATCTGTTTAATTAACTTGCTCTCAGGCAAGGCTGGTGTGCGGCATTGTTATGTTATAAATTGATTGCATGTAGCGAGATTTGTTTAAAGCACGTGTAAATGTATAAGCACATGTTTAACGTTGAGTAAAGTTACTTAACATTTTGGGGGAAAAGGGTACTGAAACCAGTACATGCCGTAACAACAAACATACTGCGAAGATGACCGTGTTTCAAATACACATGAAACTTGATCTCACCGATGGATTTCTTTTTTCACGTCTGCCCACGGGTTGCAGTTATAAAACTTGAAATTAAAAAAAAGTAATTTTCCGAGATCAGTAACGCTGGGTCTTTTCCAAAGCATTTTATTGTGCATGAGCAGTAGCGTCACACAAAGAATCGTGCTGCCCTCTGGCGTACCACTAAGGCGGAAGTGATGTCAGGCGTGCGGGCTTATGAATATGCACAGATCTTCTTCTAACGTTTGAAAGATAACGTCGTTTGATCTGACTAAATTTAAAATAAAATCAAAATTAGCATCACCTTTTGCTTTATATATATATATTATTTTTGTAAAAGCGTGTAAAAGTTTTGTTATACTCGATGAATAGAAATGTCGGTGATGAAAACTAAGGACTAATTATGAACTCAAAAATATATACTGGGACTACACCGAAATGCGGTGAAATTTGAAAACACAAATGTTTCTAAGCGCAAATTTTCAGCATGCTGCAGTTGAGTTGTGAATTGTTGATTTCTCTTCTGCTTTTCTGTTTATTTTATTCCTTCTCATAACAGCTGTTTTGTTTTTCTTTTGTTTCAAAATTATAGTTAGTCTGTAATTTTAGTTGTGTTGCCAAAGGCAGTTGTCCACTTGTGAATTCCACCGTCTTTGGCTTCACTTGTCTGTTTTTCTTCACTCGTCCCTCCCCTCCCCCTTCCCTCTTCCCTTCCCTCCCCGTCGTTTCTCCAGGTCTTTCGCCGTATGTAATTCACTCTTTTGTAAAAAAAAAATCCTCCCCCTTTCTCACTTCTTCTCCCTTTTGTCGAACATTTCAAGAGTATCTTTCTGTGTCTGTCCAGTTCTCTCTCGGCTTTGAAGCTTTGATGTCACTGATTTGTATAAAAAATAGAAAGATTAAGAACATCGCCAATTCACATTTGAACAACAACTGACTTGGATGTAAAAGATGTTGTGAGATCAACCAATTTTTCATTCGAAACCGTCTTTGGGGTTCGGGGGGAGAGACTTTTGATATGCATGAAGTGTAATCTCACAGCAGCCGTTTTTTTTTGCTTGTGTTATGCAGTTTCGCTGTTTCGATGCATGCGTGTACGGTTCGTGGTGTTTTGTCGTTGTTCTCGCAGATTTAGATGAAACCCTGACCAGTCTGGACACGGAAATAATGGAACTGGTCGAGGCATCGGGAAAATCCGTCACGATGCCGCGCAGTCGGAACGCCAGTCGGAGCCAGTCTTTCCGACAAGCGCCGGTTTCTTCCCGTCCCCAGTCTGTCACAGGTGTGTGGGGAGGTGATGGGACTTGCTTTAAGTGCGGCCTCTCTTCTACGGGTCTTCAAATTATTCTGACCTTAACAATGCCTTCAGTAAATCTTGTACACACGATTGAAATCAAAGCGCTCATTTCTGGCTTGTATTATTTGAATGAAACAGTCCTGCGGCGCACGATCCTATAGTTACATTAACAATGTGGAAAACTTTAGAGAAATAATTGCGGAATTTATTGTTATTTTCGAATAATATTCAGGTTAGATGTTCTCCCTCTCATGTTTCAAGTAAATGTGACGAATATTTACGATATTTAGAAGAATTACTCTGGTCCCTTCTACGCATAAACCAGGAAAATATGAGGAACATGTTTTGGCGTGGAGTGTCGTTCTGTCTCTTTGTTTGTTTGCATGATCGTTTTAAGTAATGCGATTCGCATTTATGTTTTAATAATGTAACTTTTCACTGTCACAGTATGTTTACAGTAGTTAGCTCACCTGTTTGAGGCACATTTAGCAATAGCCTGGAAAACTTTGCTGCTTTCAACTTCTGTGCTTGTTGTTTGGCGGTCTGATATATATATATATATATATATATATATATATATATATATATATATATATATATATATATATATATATATATATATATATATATATATATATATATATAAGCTTTAAAGCTTCATGAAATTAAAATAGTGAATGTTTTGTGCATTGTGCTATCGTTTCACAGGAAAAGAAATATGTTTGGGTAATTGTCGATTCACAATTTTCAAGAGAAGATATTGTCTGTTTTGACAGGTGTATCGGCGAGTCCAAATGGATCTCTTCGTCGTAGTTCTAGTTCGTTAAGTCAAGGTCAGAAACCGCCTCCTCCCGTCAGACGTAACTCGAGCATGCAGTCGAGTGTACAGGATAGCGCGGTGGCGGGGCTGGCGGGTAATCACTCACCAAACGGCGCGGACACGAAGCAGCACAGGCGCTCGCGCAGTGACAGTAACAGCAGCGCTCGCGGCGAGGAAGGGCCACCTGCACCGCTGACCCTGGCCACGTCTTACGCGCTAGCGGCCAGCGCCACCGCCGGCGCAAGGTCGAGCGTCGCCAGTGACGACTCGTTTGAGTTGCCGCCACCGCCGCCGCCGGAAGAGCTCGAGCGCGATATAGCCAACGCCACCGCGGCAGCTGGGGTAGCGGTGGGGGCAGTGTCCAATGCCACGGCACTGCACGAGGGAGCCAATCAGAATGCAGTGCTGGTCAACCATGGTGCTATAGAAACGGGCCAGGCACAGTCTGTGTCACAAATCACGCACATTTACGAGACAGCCGGGTATAAGCTGAGTGTTGGTTCTAATCAAACAGACTCCATGAACGGGGACTCGCCTCCGCGTTCTGGCGCCACCGTGCAAAGACAAGGCAGTATTGCCGATAAACATGGCCTCATCATGAACAGTCTGAACGAGAAACTAGCGCGGCCTACTTCTCAGCATGCTACCGCGAAAGTTCCACAAACTCTGCAGGGCAAGCCGCCATCAGGACTGAGAGGTTCCCGGCAAGGCCCGCCCCCGGTCGCCGAGAAGCCCAAAGTCAGTTCCCCAACGTCGCCCATACGTGAGTCCGATTCTGATATTACGCCCACGGCAGAGTCGCCTGCCGGAGGAAGCTTGCTAGCACAAATACACAATGGCGTCAAACTTAGAAAATCAATGTGTGATGATAGGTCGGCTCCAAAGTTCGCATGATCACAGATATATTATTTTAGGATTCATGTGTTGACGTTTGCTCGCTAGAATACGTGTGTACATCATGATTTATAACAAAGGTCCAATAGGAGTGTTAAATGCAGAAGGTCACTGTTGAGGCTGGCTTTTACCAATGATATAAAACAATTGCAATTCCTTAAAGAATTGCAGTTCTTTGAAACAGGCCAACGAGAGCCAGGTGATACGCTTCCTTTTAAGATATCATTGGATAGAAAAGCTAGTTCTCAATTAAGTTTGCTACAATCTTTTAACAACAGGAGTAAAGATCACAGCTATACAATAATTTTACGGGCCCTCTGCATTTCTGATAATTTATGTAACAAGTGCTGATTTTGTTTTAAAGTATATGATTAAGAGAAGAGTGTTACGAGTATAAACCTTTATGTTGCTGATTGAACGAAATAGGTTGCTGTGCCAGACACATGGTTAAAGTAGTACAGTAGAGATGAGTCAATTTTTTTGAGGATGGGGAATTGGGGGGGGGGGTTAACAAAAGTATGGCATGCCACAAACTGTTTACGGCTATTTAATAATCATCTTAAACATTTTCCTAACGTTATGTATAGATTTACTCACGAGACTATTATTCACTCTGTATTCTTTTTCGTCTTGGGTAGTGTCATTTTATAACTTGATGCTGACCGTTAAACAGAAACTATTTGCCAAACGCAGAAACGGTATTTTTCACCGCTTTCGTCTTTTCTTTTCCACAAGAGTTTATTGGAGAGCGGAAAAGTGTTCTAGTTTGATCTCACAAAGTAGCAAAAATATATCTATTAAAAGAAGCGAAGTTATTAAGTGCATTGCGTTGCTGGTCAACGCTTTATATTTGTGAGAAATCAACTGGTTTGATCAATATAATAAATTAACGATGGCAGTAATCATTGTGTAGATGAAATAATTGTTGACTTCAAAAGTGAGTTTGACTTGTTGCATACATGTTAACTTATTTTAAAATTCCTCAACCGAGCTGCTTGAGTCAGGAGAAAAAAAAAAACAGTCGGAAATGGTAAAGGCGGTAAAAGTGATTGGACGGTATTCCACGGTGTCGGAAGTTTATTTTTGGCCCTGGCCTTGTTGCTATTGGTTACAGCCCACCTCCACCATGGCAGTGTAACGATAAGCTGCTTCAGAGGAATGGCATGTTCCCAGGGTAATTCAGGTTCCGAAATTCATTGTACGACTTTTGTTCTCAAATAAAACGTTTTTTTTCTAGTCCGGGTCACACGAGCGCATTTACTTTAATAGTTAAGTTTAATGTAAAGAATAATTTATGTCTTCTGTGTATCAGCCTCAGTATGGGTTCAAATAAAAAAATGAAAAGTTCATATTGTTTATAGATTTAGTACGTTAAGCCAGTTGAAAAACTAACTCAGCCGAAGATGAGGACGAATGAGGCATTTGTAGAAGAGATGCAGTATCATCCTCAAATTAGCCTTCTGTCCCTCGTTCTTTTCTTTTAGATTTTTTATTTTCTGGCAGCTGATATTCTTTTGAAAATAATGAAAACGTAAAATATGTGCCATTAAGTTATATGTGATAGCAGAATTTTGTAATCTTTCCATCCCTCTCATAGGTCGTTTCCATTTAGGTGCCCTCCGGTTAATGTGCATCCCGGCTGTAAGCAGGCAGTATCTACGAAAATAGCTCTTTATGTAAGGAAAAGAGGGAGGAAGAGCCTAATGTTGAAAATTTTGTTCACAAAACGGACAGTACCCGATTATACTTTTTGATAAGATTTGCCATCGTTGTTTCAGATAACGCCTGTTTTTTTTTTTTTTTTTTTTTTTTTTTTTTTTTTTTTTTTTTGGCGTAAATTACCGTCACCGTTGATTTTTTCATAACTGACAAGGAGAAGTTTTGGCAATACTTAAATTTTACGGAGGTGTTTCGTTTAGGCCTGAGAATCCTTCGTTTAGTTGCTGCTTTAATGTTACATTTGATTTCTCAGGTTTTTTGTTGAAGGTTCTTATTGCAGCTTATTGCCTCAGGAAAATTGTTTTGTTTCACATGTTGCTGTTTCATTAAAGGATCAGGTGAAAATATATTATGAAATCAAAATTAAAAACTATTTCGAAAAAATTTGGTTGCACACAGAGCGGTCTTTCCAAGCTTATTTAAAGAATTTTATAACCTTAAGATATTTCATGTCCCGTGGCTTTAAGATACCATACAAATGATTGCGATGTCTAATGAAGCTGTAATATAATGTCTATTAAGCGTATTACTGCGTAGGTAATTGCAGTTACGTGTAACATCGTGTAACACCGTGTAACAAGCTGAGCTTGTGTCGTAACCGCTGCATTTGTTAACTTCAAAAGTTTGTATATTCTGAGTTAAAAAAACCAAAGATTTTGGGCAGAAATGTGGATTGGTGTGTTACAGAAGATGGATCGCAAGTTGAAACACAACGAAACTAGTTAAAATAGGTAAACACACGTTTGCAGAATGTTAGTAACTTGTGGGATTAACATACATGTACTGCAAAATATGGTACAGTTTAGCAAGGGATGGAAGAACAGCGAGCGGACGGTTTGGGATCCTTGCGTATTGTGGATACTCTGTAGCTCCTTTGCGCCGATACGTTGATGTAAGATTGTTACAAGTGTCATCTGAAAGGTGTAATGATCTCTGCATGCGAACAGACGCATAATATACCACGAGATATCTAGATATTTCTAAGCGATGGTTTCACGCATAAAAAGTGACTTGAAACCATTCTGTAAAAATTTCATTTCGAAGTGTAGAATTGAAGTTTAAGAAATTCAAAGTGAATTTCTTTTTTTTTTTCAGCGGTATATTTGTTTTAAATGTTATTTAGGTTTAAAAATAAACTCAGCATGCGTCACAAACAGATGGAAAAAATAAAATATCTGTCATATATAAATTTATGAGTTTTATTTATGTCCGTCCGGATGAAGGGGTCTGCGTGGGCCATTTAATTGCTTTATGTGAAGATCTTTAATTTTGGTGTATTTTTTTTTTTATAAGAGTATTACTTAATGTATTGCCATATACAATAGGAATTTTGTTAAAAGTGTTTTAAATTGTTATCACAACTGTAGCCAGTCTTACAAAGTCGAACTACAGAATTCTAGTTTTTTAGACCAGCCGACTAAATTGGCGAAAGGGGTGGGGGGTGGGCATTTAAAATTGTTCGGTTACAAATTTTCAAAAATGCTTCTTCTCCCACAATTTTGATCAGATTTTCTTCAAATTTTGTACGAATATTATCTAGGTAGGCCTCTCTTGAAAATTTTGGCGATCCGCCAAATGGGGGCATTTAAAATTTTTTTTGGCGTCTTACTTTCAAAATGCTTCTCCCACAATTTTGACTGGATTCCTTTCCAGTTTTGTACATCTGTTCTCTAGATAGGCCTCTGGAAAAACTGCTTTTTTTCGATCCGCAAAAAATTGGCCAAATTGGGGACATTTAAAATGTTTTGTTGACAATTTTCAAAATGCCTCTCCCCCCACAATTTTGACCAGATTTTCTTTAAATTGTGTATGAATGCTTTTAACATAGGCCTGTCATGAAAAAATTACTTCGCGATCTGCCAAAAACTGGCCAAATAGGGCGTTTTTTTTTTAAATTTTGTGGCATCTAATTTTCAAAATGCTTCTTCTCCTACAACTTTGATAAGATTTTCTTTAAATTTTGTGCGAATATTATCTAGGTAGGCCTCTGTTGAAAAATTGCTTTTTTGGCGATGCGCCAAAAATTGGCCAAATCGGAGGCATTTATAACTTTTTGGTAGCCAGTTTTCAAAATGCTTCTGCTTCCACAATTCTGGTCGGATTACCTTCTAATTTTACATAAATGTTCATCAGGCTGTCTTCAATTGAAAAGCTACTTTCTAGACTAGCCGACTTAAGCGATGGGCAAAAAATTCCATCTCCAACAATTTGGTCATGTTCCTTTCCAATTTTGTACAATTGTTCTCTCAATGCTTCCCTCTTGGAAACGATCCGCCAAAAATAGGCCAAATGGGGGACACTTAACATTTTTTCGGTTGCCAATTTCAAAAATGCTTCTTCTAACACAGATTTGACAGGGTTTTCTTTAAATTTTGTAGGAATGTCCTCTAGATAGGCCCGCCTTAAAAAATTAGTTTTTTTTTATGGCGATCCGTTAAAAATTGGCTAAGTGAGGGCATTTTTTAATTTATTGGATTCCAAATTTCAAAATGCTTTTTTCCCACAATTGTAATCGGATTCCTTTTTCCATTTTGTACGATTGTTCTCTAGATAGGCCTCCTTGATAATGTAACATTTTTGGCTATCCACAAAAAATTGGTTAAATGAGGAAGGTGGAATTTTTAATATACTGACAGCCAATTTTCAAAATACTGCATTTCCCACATTTGGATCGCCTAAAACATCCCCGATGCAAAATTTGTCGTTGTGGAATCCAAGAAAAAACGTCTCTGGGAATAAGATTCTCGGCTATTAGGTCGAAAAACGAATTTAGGGCCAAAACGTCAACACTGAACTAACGCGTTATTAAGTTGTACCCCGGCCATAAGGTCCCCAAGTACCCAAATGAATTTAGGGCCATAACGCCCCAAAAGCAAAATTTGTGGAAACCACGACAACACGTCTCCGGTCAAAAAGTATTAGGCCATAAGGTTCCCAAATGAATTTAGGGCCAACACACCCCAAAAGCAAAAAAACAAAACAAAAAAACTAGAGATGTGTCCGATCGGAGCACGAATGCCCCGCCTGGCGGACAGTCAGTGACCTAATCTTAGTTTGAGGGATTTGATTCTTCTTGAAGAAAGAATGAATAAGCATGGACTTAGTAACCCGGCAAAAACAATTATGTCGATTCGAAAGTACCTCAAAAATATTCCAAAATAGAATAAAAAATATATGCAGCTTTATACCTATACGTATATGAAATGCAGGAAATGAATAATTAACACACATATATGTTTATGCATGGTAATACAGCACTTTTTACTTGAATAAATATTATGCAACCTACGTGACACATATCCTGTAGCTTCTCTCAAATTTCTGCCGTTATCTCCGGTTTCTGCAGTGTTATCAACTACCGCCATAAGAATTATGAAGTGTTCTGTAGTAATGTTTAGTTACGTTCTTCCACCAGCAAAACGGTAATAGTGCTCAATTTCATTGTCATTTCATACCATCGTAAACATTTCCCTTGCTAAATTCCCAACCAGTTCGGCGCGCAGCAACTCACAATCTCTGAAGAACACTATCCATTTGAACATTAGATTGTGCATTTTTTCCCTCATTGGTCTTAATGTCCAATACAGCATTCAAATTAATTTTATTTGCCGTGATTTACCTTGGCATAATTTTCAAAAACAACCAATCATGATCACTGAAGTAGCAGTCGAGAAAACATAGGATATCTGAATGAGATGACAAAAAGTGTGTTAGCACCTTCCTCGGAAACTGTTATGGCAAGCATGAACCAAGAAAAGTTGCCGGCCAGCATGAACCAATAACAGCTGCCGGCTGAATAGCAACGCTACAGTGCGATCCACAAAACTTGGTACCTAAAGCGTAACGTACACACAGACGGACGGACAGACGCACAAGTCAAACACCATATGCCCCGCTGACATTTGTCAGGCGGGGCATAAAAACACGTATAACCTAAATAATGCCTTGGTAAGTTTAACACCGGCCATGTCCCCAGCTATAAGGCCCCCACATGAATTTAGGGCCAGAACTCTAAAAAAAACTTACGATAACCTAAATTAACGCTTTATTAGGATTTAGAGATTTAGGAAAGAGCGCCTTGTGGCTGCAAGACGTGGAAATATAATATTATCGGATTTTCTGAAATACAATGTATATTTAACATTTTATTAAGAGAATTTTACATCATTTTAAAGCCTATAGTCTCTGGATTCTAGTCATTTATCTTTTAGTGAAAAAAAAACATGATTTTAAAAAGGTGAACTTTGGGAACATTTTAATGACAGATCTTGGATAGTTACATCTATACAATTACCATATATAGTCATTTGATATTGTGAGACTGTTAGTGTACTGGCAGGGCATGTCCTTGAACAAGGCTATTGTTTTAGTATTATGCATAATGTCCCTTGGATATACTAAATTCCATTACTCGAAAACTGTTTAAACTGTTTAAAATCGGCAAGGTATCTCGGGACCGACCTTTGTCGCTGTGTAGTGATGTCTTACGGAACATTACTGAGTTGGGATTAACAAGGAAGAGAGGTTCTAAGGCTGGTATTTATAAACACAGGTCTCATCATCAACGTGTTCAATACATAAGGAAAAAAAGCAGTTTCAGAAAATTTTATATTCTGGTGTTTTCGTTAACAGAAAAAATCTTTTTACCTGTTTTTGATCCAATAAAAAAGTCGTTCCACAATTCAGCATTGGTAAGTGTTAACGCGCGGTCTGTGTATAATATCTCTGCTATACAATATGCGAGGAATACATTTTAGTAGTGCCAATTACGGAAGCTTGGTTCAACGAAAATTCAGTTTTTGACAAAAACACCTTATCACCCGATGACTTCACTCTTATACACGAAGATCGCTTCATCAGCAAAGGAGGCGGTACTGCGATTTTATGTCGAGATACATACAAGCCTCGAAAATTACCGATTCAAGAGTATAAATCTTTCGAATGTTGTTGTGCCGAATTATCTAGTGCCCCTTACTGAGTTTTTTTTAATCTACCGATCGCTGCAATATTCATTTTTGAAGAATTCGCTGTTTTCTCGAAAAATACTGTCCTAAAGGAACTCTAGCATTATTACTTGGAGATCTCAACATACATTTCGACGATAAAATCAATGCGACTACTAAAATATCTCCAATTACTGGGTGCTTTCGAATTAGTACAGCATATCACTGATGCTACACATCAAAAAGGCCATATTCTCGATCATATCGTATCTCTAAGTAGCGATATCGTGCGCGTTAGTGATGTCAAAATAGGTGAACTTGTGTCTGACCACAGAATTGTTTACTGCAGATTATACATTTTCAGACCAATTGTACCAAAAAGAGTTATCAAATACCACAAATATAGTGAAATAAAACTAGACAGCCTTGTTGATGACATTGAAAATTCTTCCTTACTAGAGAATTGTTTCAGTCTTGGCTTTTTTATTTGACAGCCAGCTTAGAAAACCATACTCCACTTAAAACCAAGGTGGTAACTGTTAATGCAAAACAATCTTGGTATAACGAGCAAATATGCGAGAAGCGGATGCTTTCACGAAAATTTGAGCGCCCTTTCAGAAAAAATCCAAATGTTGCAAACAGGTTTAGTTTTTGAGAACATTGCGATAATTACAAACATTCGTTGAATAAGTCACAAAGTGACTATCTCACACGAGTTGGTGCAAGAAAATGCATAGAACCAGAAACAATTTTTCAAAATTGCAAATTAGATCATGTATCGTCAGAATCCTAATCCGATGCCTGAACATTAGAGCGAAGCTCTGGCAAATGACTTTATGCTGTTTTTTAAATCGCAGATTGGTAAAATATGTTCAATGTTAAACAATTACTATCCTGATTTTAAATATTCAGAAAATAAAAATGACTTAGATTAAAGCTGCCTTAAAACATTTGAGCCATTATCCGAGGAAGAAATGCTCAAAATTATAAACAAGTCGAATTCTACTTCATGTGAACTAGATCTGTTCTTACCTTCTTGCTTAAGAAGTTGACTGGGTGCTCTTAACAGTTATTACGCGAATTGCAAATATATCCATTTGCGAGTCTCAAATGTCGACACTGTATAAGCAAGCTATTATCCGACCCTTAATCAAGAAGCCAACACTTGAACCAGTTTTTCAAAATTATCGACTTGCCGTATATTTCCAAACTGATCGAGCTCCACAGCAACCAGCTTACTACTCACATGCGAGACAATAAACTGGACGAAATTACGCAATCTGCTTACAAAGCTTGTAACAGTAATGGGACTGGTCTCATCAAAATTTTTGACAGTATAGGGATATTTCCCGTCGCAAAGCTACGCTTGTAACATTGAATGTCCGCTCTATCAACAATAAGACTGACATTATAAAGCATGTAATTTATGAGGAACGAATAGATATTTTAGGAATAACTGAAACGTGGCTCGATGAAAACTAGGAATATGAATCGCAAGAAATACTTCCCAATGGTTACGCCCTATTTCGGAAAGACAGGGAGGGAGCTCGAGGACGTAGGGTTGCTCTCCTTTGTAGCGAACAGTTTAAACCAAAACAAATTCAATAATCGCTTGATGTTTTCGGATTTGCACAACACGTCAAGGAGGCAACGCATAAACATGGCCATATACTCGACCATGTCCTTACCCGCGAATCAGATATTTTAGTGTCGCAAGTAAGAGTTGCTGATCTCATTTCAGATCACAATTTCGTTTTAACCGAAATCAACGTGATAAAGCCTAAACCGGCAAAAAAATCAGTTTTCGGAAAATCAAAGACATAGACTGATTTTTTTGGGAAGATATTCGTAACACAAACGTGTATATTAATTGTAAATCGATGGACCTGGAGAATTTAGTGGAGCCATACAATCGTGAAATGCATGACCGGTTAGATAAACATGCTCCCCTAATTAAAACAATGAAGTCAGAAACGAGGCGTGAACCATGGTTCAACACGGAAACTCAGTTGAAGCGCACTGTTGCTCGGCGTTACGAACGGAAAGCCCGAAAGTCAAACAGTGATCAGGATAAAGCTGCTTTTCGGATTAAGTGTGATGACTATACGCATAGCCTGGACAATGCTAAGAAAATCTCTCTGTGACGAATTTACATCACATGAAAAGGACCAAAAGGTCCTTTTCAAAGCGATGAATCGGATAATGCACCGCAAAAGGGCGAATCCTCTCCCTGACCATTCTTCGCCTTCCGAACTTGCGAACAATTTTAGTGATTATTTTAGAGACAAAGTGGATTGTATTCAAAAATGTTTGTGATAGCATTGATTCGGCTTTCGAGTTTGACGATCACTTGGGAAACGCATTTTTCTGTAGTTTTCGGCCTTTGACAGAAGATGAAGTGCGTACATTGATAATCCAGGCAAACACAACATCCTGCGAGATAGACCCCCTACCAACCAATCTTTTAAAGACTAGCCTTAACGAACTGTTACCCATTATTACCCAGATGGTTAACCTTTCTTTAGGGACCTGGCACATGCCGCAATGGTTCAAGCAAGCCATTATTCGTCCGTTGATAAAGAAACCTACACTCCCACGAGGCCTCAAAAGTATCAAGACCCGTGTCAAATCTACCGTTTTTATAAAAAGTATTTGAGCTGGCCGTCGGAAACCAACTTCTCGAGCATATTCAGGAGCAGGACCTCTGTGAAGAGCTGCACTCGGCTCACAAGAAAGGCCATAGCAGGGGTGAACTTGGGATTTTTTTTGCCGTGGCCGGCCGGGCCACGAGCCTAAAAAACTTGGTGGCCCGAGCCAAAATCTAGTGGCCCGGATTATTTTTGCAAATAAAAGCAGTAAAACAAAATAAAATAGAATAAAAACCCTCAAAATGCATTTCTGACATTAATATTCACTCATGTGACAATCTTAAAGTTTTCATTCAATGTTTTCCGCCAATCCCAGCGTAAGCCATGCTTCCTTCTCTTTTGTGCTGCCTTCTCTTCCCATTCGGTGGATTCGGTGTCAACCCTTTTCGTGATTTCAAAATCTCGGGCGCAGGGTTTTCTAGGGCGCATCCCACCCATGCTCCACAGGTTGATGGCGATAGTTGGATCAAATGTTGCTATCTCGCTCGATTCTAGCTGAACCATTAGCAAATCGCTCAAATGGAAGTCAGTGAGGGTTGAACGCCAATCGGTTTTCACTCTCTTCATTGTGCTAAATCCCCTTTCCGCTTCAGCTGATGACGCGGGTATCGCCAGCACGGCATCGACCAGTCCAAGGAAATTTTTTATTCTTCTAGACGCCCAAATAATTTTTTATTCACAAAAAATGAAACGTGTTTTCTACCGCGCTTTTGTTTGTTGCAATAATCACGCGAAAGCAGACCGCTTTAATCGATAATAATGCGTGTAGAAAAAATATGAGCTCATTGTGTGACTGAAAAAATCTTTCATGTGTAGATTGTTTTGCCATATAAAAATTCAAGAGAGCATAGTGATTAAAAAAATTATTTAAAAAAATTATCCCTCCCTTTCAAATGTGTCGTGGCCCGCGAGGCCACGAGCCCCAAAATTCTGGTGGCCCGAGTCAAAATCTGGTGGCCACGGGCCACCGTAATTTTCAACCCTGCCATAGTACAGAGACGGCACTTCTCAAGGTGTTTGATGGTATGTTGAAGGCTCTGGATCGCGGCAAAGGTGTCTACATGTCCTTATTAGACTAAGTACGGCACCTGATACCGTCAACCATTCGATTTTATTACAACGTCTCGATGAAATCATGAAGGTGTCTCATACTGTGTTAGCCTGGTTTCCCTTACTTAGACGGAGCATTAAAGGTCAACACTCCAACGAGGAGCGTTTAACTAGAGCTGTACCACAAGGTTCCTGGCTTGGACCTCGATTATACAGTGACTATACCAAGCCGTTGGGTGTACTTATTAGATTGCTGTTAATTACGTTCCATATGTACGCGGATGATGCGCAAGTAACTAAAAGTTTCAATCTTAAACACCAAGAAGAACAATTAACAGCCAAAAATAGCTCTAAAATGGGATATACGAAATTTCAAAGTGGATGCTGAACAATAAATTGAAAATCAATGGCGTAAAAACTGAATTTTTGGTCGTGAGTAGCAAACAAAATTCGTCTCGGATCTTAGTTGACAGCATAGAAGTGTCAAGTGATTGTATCCAAGCAGCTGGTCATGACAAAAATTTTTGAAGAAGAATTTCGCTGTTTTCTTGAAAAATACTGCCTTAAAGGAACTCCAGCATTATTACTTGGAGATCTCAACATACATTTCGACGATAAAATCAATGCGACTACTAAAATATCTGCAATTACTGGGTGCTTTCGGATTAGTACAGCATATTACTGATGCTACACATCAAAAAGGCCATATTCTCGATCATATCGTATCTCTAAGTAGCGATATCGTGCGCGTTAGTGATGTCAAAATAGGTGAACTTGTGTCTGACCACAGAATTGTTTACTGTAGATTATACATTTTCAGACCAATTGTACCAAAAAGAGTTATCAAATACCACAAATATAGCGAAATAAAACTAGACAGCCTTGTTGATGACATTGAAAATTCTTCCTTACTAGAGAATTGTTTCAGTCTTGGTTTTTCTATTTGACAGCCAGCTTAGAAAACCATACTCCACTTAAAACCAAGGTGGTAACTGTTAATGCAAAACAATCTTGGTATAACGAGCAAATATGCGAGAAGCGGATGCTTTCACGAAAATTTGAGCGCCCTTTCAGAAAAAATCCAAATGTTGCAAACAGGTTTAGTTTTTGAGAACATTGCGATAATTACAAACATTCGTTGAATAAGTCACAAAGTGACTATCTCACACGAGTTGGTGCAAGAAAATGCATAGAACCAGAAACAAATTTTCAAAATTGCAAATTAGATCATGTATCGTCAGAATCCTAATCCGATGCCTGAACATTAGAGCGAAGCTCTGGCAAATGACTTTATCCTGTTTTTCAAATCGAAGATTGATAAAATATGTTCAATGTTAAACAATTACTATCCGGATTTTAAATATTCAGAAAATGAAAATGACTTAGATTAAAGCTGCCTTAAAACATTTGAGCCATTATCCGAGGAAGAAATGCTCAAAATTATAAACAAGTCAAATTCTACTTCATGTGAACTAGATCTGTTCTTACGTTCTTGCTTAAGAAGTTGACTGGGTGCTCTTAACAGTTATTACGCGAATTGCAAATCTATCCATTTGCGAGTCTCAAATGTCGACACTGTATAATTTTCGATAATCATTTGTCAATGGAAAAACTCTTGGTGTAATTCTCGATAATCATTTGTCAATGGAAAAACATGTTCAACAGATAAGGAAATAATGTTTTTATTATCTGACTATAGCTGGACTATTATAATAGCCTGTTAGTTAATTACCCAGCAAAGATAATCGACAGCTTGCATGTTATGCGAGTAACAGCGCGTCTCATTGCACGTGTCCCGAAGTATGACAGAACCACCCCTATCCTCATCTCCTTGCACTGGTTACCTGACCTTCAGCGCATTGAGTTCAAGATCTTGCTTATCACATACAAGGCGCTCAACAGTAAAGCCCTGGGTTATGTTAAGGAGATGCTGATACCATACCAACCGAGTAGATTGCTTCGCTCTGCAAACTAAATGGTATTGAACGTACCGAAAACGAGGCTGAAGTATGGTGAAAGGGCATTTAGCCATTCTGCCCCGCAGCTCTGAAATGCTTTACCAAAGCACATAAAATATGCAGTCATTAACTCAGTTTAAAGGTTTACTAAAAACATACTTGTTTAGGAAGGCTTACAATTGTGCGCTTAGTGACTCGGCTAAATAAGCGCGTTACGAGAAACACTCTGATGATGATGATAATGATGATGAGTATATTAGATCAACTTGATAGTGGTGACGCTGTGTTTTTGAACCTCCTCGACTTGAGCGCGGCTTTTGATACGGTTGACCATAGCATTTTATTAAGCCTATTCTACCGCTCAGTAAAAGTCACAGGATCCGCGCTAAAATGGTTGGAGTCTTCTCTCACCAATCAAACTGTAAGTGTTTATGTAGACGGAAAATATTCTGATGAGAGTTCTGTTGATGGTTCAGTTCTCCCAGGATCTATTCTAGGACTTCAGCAGTGCAGCATTTACACAAATCCTCTTGGAACACTGCTTCGCACTCTGCTTTTAATGTTTCACATGTCTGCAGACTATTTACACCAGCTAGCCGCTTCCAAATGCATTTAAGGCAGAATGGCTAAGATCGCGCAATGGATGTTTAATAATAAACTTAAACTGAATAGAAAAAGACGGAATTTCGTTTTCTCTAGTTCTCGCAATCGTAGCTCTGTCTCTGTCCGAGAGATACACCTTGATAACAAATCAATCCCTGCATCACGAACTGTTCGAAATCTTTGAGTGCAAATGGACGAGACACTTTCCATGATAGATGTGTAAACTATGTTCGGAAAATTGGTTTTTACTAATTCTGGATAAGTGAAGTTCGACCTGTGCTTTCAGTGGAACCTACCGAATAGTGTGACAAACAAGTTTGTCCAAGGACAAAGTCCCAGCTTACGAAAAGCAATAAGACGCATTCCAGCGTGCATGAGCGAAGGAATTTCCCTGAAATATCAAGCTTCAAAAGATGAGACGGCAAAGAGCTAGCTCAATAATTAATTTAGCACCGGACCAGAACATAGACCGATAAATTCATACAAAGATTTCTTTCCCAGAAAAATGGGGAACAGATTTTTTGTATCTCTGGTAGACTGGATAGTTTGCCATAGATACCTTCAAACAACGCTTGCATTTCGGACCAGTGCGCATATTTATGTAACTTGCCTCGATGCGCAGTTCTAATTCAGACAAGTGTGCATGTTTATTTAATTTGCGTTGATGCGCGGCTCTCATTTTGGAACAGTGCACATGTTTATTTAACTTAATAAAGATTAATGCGCGGTTCTTATTCCAGACCAATGCGCATGTTTATTTTACTTTCGTACTTATTTTGGACAAGTGCACAAGTTTCCTTAGGTTGTCTTGATGCGCGGTTCACATTTCGGAAGAGTTTGCATGTTTATCTAACTTGCACGGTGCTTAATTTGGACGTGTGTACATGTTTATTTAACTTGCGTTGGTGCGCGGTTTGCATTTTGGACCAGTGCGCATGTTTATTCAACTTGCGCTGATGAGCAGTTCGAATTTCGGACCATTGCGCATGTTTATTTAACTTGCGTTGACGCGCGGTTCGAATATCGGACCAGTGCGCACGTTTATTTAACTTGCATTGATGCGCGGTTCTTATTCTGGAACAGTACAAATGTTTGTTTAACTTGCGTTGGCGCGTGGTTCACATTTCGAACCACTCCGCACGTTTATTTCAGTGGCGTTGATGCGCGGTTCGAATTGCGGACCAGTGCGCATGTTTATTTAACTTGCGTTGATGTGCGGTTGGCATTTCGGATCAGTGTGCATGTTTATTTACTTGTATTGATGTGCGGTTCTTATTTCGGATCAGTGCGCATGTTTATTTACATTGTGTTGATGTGCGGTTCTTTTTTCGGACCAGTGCGCATGTTTATTTAACTTGCGTTGATGTGCGGTTTGCATTTCGGATCAGTGCGCATGTTTATTTACCTTGCGTTGATGTGCGGTTCTAATTTCGGATCAATGCGCATGTTTATTTACTTGTGTTGATGTGCGGTTCTTATTTCGAATCAGTGCGCATGTTTATTTACATTGTGTTGATGTGCGGTTCTTTTTTCGGACCAGTGCGCATGTTTATTTAACTTGCGTCGATGCGCCGTTCTTATTCCAGACCAATCCGCATGTTTATTTTACTAGCGGTACTTATTTTGGACAAGTGCACAAGTTTCCTTAGGTTGCCTTGATGCGCGGTTCGCATTTCGGAAGAGTTTGCATGTTTATCTATCTCGCGTTGATGCGCGGTCTTATTTTGGACCAGTGCAAATGTTTATTTAACTTCCGTTGGCGCGTGGTTCGCATTTCGAACCACTGCGCATGTTTATTTAACGTGTGTCGATGTGCGGTTCTTATTTCAGGCCAATGCGCATATTTCTTTAATTTGAGTTGATGCGCGGTTCTTATTCTGGACCAGTGCGCATGTTTATTTAAGTTGCGTTGATACGCAGTTCTTATTTTGAATAGTGCGCACGTTATTTAACTTGCGTTAATGCGCAGTTCGCATTTCTAACCAGTGCGCATGTTTATTTAACTTGCGTTAATGCTCGGTTCCCATTTCTGACCAGTGTGTTTGTTTATTTAGCTTGCGTTAATGAACGTTTCGCATTTTCCACCAGTGCGCACGTTTATTTAACTTGTGTTGATGCGTGGTTCGCATTTTGGACCAGTGCGCATATTTATTTAACTTGTGTTGATGCTCGGTACTTATATTGGACCAGTGCAAATGTGTATTTAACTTGCGCTGAGGAGCGGTTCGGAATTCGGACCAGTGTACCTGTTTCTTTAGGTTGCGTTGATGCGAGGTTCGCATTTCGGACCAGTGGGTAGGTTCACTTAACTTGCGTTGACACGCGAATTGCATTTCGGACCAGTACGCATGTTTATTTCAGTATCGTCGATGCCCGACTCTTATGTGTATTCAACTTGCGTCGCTTCGTGGTTCTTTCCTCGGACCACTGCGAATGTTTATTAAACTTGCATTGATGCCCGGTTCTCATTTCAGACCACTGCGCATGTCTATTCAACTTGCGTCGATGCGTGGTTCTTTTTTCGGACAAGTGCGCATGTTTGTTTAACTTGTGTTGATGCGCGGTGCTTATTTTGAACCGGATCGCATGTTTATTTAACTTCCATCGATGCGCGGTTCGCATTTCCGGGTATTGCCCATGTTTATTTAACTTGCGTTGATGCGTGGTTCTCATTTCATACCAGTGCGCATGTTTCTTTGGGTTGCGCTGATGCGCGGTTCTTTTTTTTCGGACCAGTGTGCATATTTATTTAACTTGCGTTGATGCGCGGTTCGCATTTCGGACCAGTACGCATGTTTCTTTAGGTTGCGTTGATGCTCGATCCGCATTTCGGACCACTGCGTATGTCTATTCAATTTGCATCGATGCGTAGTTCTTTTTTCGGACCATTGCGCATGTTTATTTAACTTGCGTTGATGCGCGGTGCTTATTTTGTACCAGTTCGCATGTTTATCTTCCGTCAATGCGTGGTTCACATTTCGGACCAATGCGCATGTTTATTTAACTTGCATCGATGCGCAGTGCTTAATTTGGACCACTGCGAATGTTTATTTAACTTGCGTCGATGTGCGGTTGTTAAATCTGACTACTGCGCAAGTTCATTTAACTTGCGTTTATGCGCTGTAGGAGGAGATTCATTTATTTTTTTTTCAAAAATTCCGAAAAAAATTCAAAAGTTTTCCAATTCACTCAAAAAGCACAAGCCGTATGCATGACCACCTAAAGACGGTTTATATAAAAAATAAA
Organism: Protula sp. h YS-2021; assembly: GCA_949752745.1. Classification (NCBI taxonomy): domain Eukaryota; kingdom Metazoa; phylum Annelida; class Polychaeta; order Sabellida; family Serpulidae; genus Protula; species Protula sp. h YS-2021. Next base: position 21,419,840 of record OX457027.1, on the reverse strand, counting down.
TGACATCTGACCTGTAGGAAGAAATGCTCCCAATATTCCCTATTATCGCCTACCCGAAAAATATCACATTAATCATATTTTCGGGTCATAGAATTGATCCTTGTATTTTTAAAGCGAAAATTACAACTTTCTTACATTATCGCCCAATGTTCCCTATTATCGCCCACCCGAAAAATATCACATTTGTCATATTTTCGAGTCATAGAATTGATTCCTGCACTTTTAAAGCGAAAATTACAATTTTCTTGCAGTATCGCCCAATATTCCCTAGTATCGACCATCCGAAAAATATAACATTTATCATATTTTCGGGTCATAGAATTGATTCCTGCACTTTTAAAGCGAAAATTACAACTTTCTTACATTATCGCAAAATGTTCCCTATTATCGCCCACCCGAAAAATATTATTTTATCATATTTTCGGGTCCTAGAATTGTTTCCTGCAGATTTAAAGCGAAAATTACAACTTTCTTGCAGTATCGACCAATATTCCCTATTATCGCCCATCCGAAAAATATCACATTTATCATATTTTCGGGTCATAGAATTGATTCCTGCACTTTAAAGCGAAAATTACAACTTTCTTGCATTATCGCCCAATATTCCCTGATATCGCCTACCCGAAAAATATCACATTTATCATATTTTCGGGTCATAGAATTTATTCCTGCACTTTTAAAGCGAAAATTACAACTTTCTTGCATTATCGCCCAATGTTCCCTATTATCGCCCACCCGAAAAATATTATATTTATCATATTTTCGGGACATAGAATTGATTCCTGCACTTTTAAAGCGAAAATTCCAATTTTCTTACATTATCGCCCAATATTCCCTATTATCGCCTACCCGAAAAATATCACATTTATCATATTTTCGGGTCATAGAATTGATCCCTGCATTTTTGAAGCGAAAATTACAACTTTCTTACATTATCGCCCAATGCTCCTTATTATCGCCCACACGAAAAATATCATATTTATCATATTTTCGGGTCACAGAAGTGATTCCTGCACTTTTAAAGCGAAAATTACAACTTTCTTGCATTGTCGCCCAATGTTCCCTATTATCGCCCACCCGAAAAATATTATATTTATCATATTTTCGGGACATAGAATTGATTCCTGCACTTTTAAAGCGAAAATTCCAATTTTCTTACATTATCGCCCAATATTCCCTATTATTGCCTACCCGAAAAATATCACATTTATCATATTTTCGGGTCATAGAATTGATCCCTGCATTTTTAAAGCGAAAATTACAACTTTCTTGTATTATCGCCCAATGCTCCCTATTATCGCCCACCCGAAAAATATTATATTTATCATATTTTCGGGTCCTAGAATTGTTTCCTGCACATTTAAAGCGAAAATTACAACTTTCTTGCAGTATCGACCAATATTCCCTATTATCGCCTATCCGAAAAATATCATATTTATCATATTTTCGGGACACAGAATTGATCCCTGCACTTTTAAAGCGAAAATTACAACTTTCTTGCTTTATCGCCCAATGCTCCCTATTATCGCCCACTTAAAAATATCATAGAAATGACCCACTGACAATAAAATTACTGAAAAGTCCAACCAGAAGTACTTGCATGTGACATATTGTGCCCCTCTGCAAATTGAAACTTTGCTTTTTTAAGAAGAAAAATGGAAATTTCCAATTTTTTAAAAGCTGCAAACTTCGAAGCTCAGTAGATTCAAAAATAAGGCGAAATTCAAAAATCGAAAAATGTACTTTTTTCACCCCTTAGTTAGTTTCTTCATAACAAATTTCGGAATCTTCCGATGAAAAATGAGGGACTAGATAGATTTTTTCGTATTTTGCCCAAATTGGCAATAAAATCGCCAAAAATGGTTTAAACAAAAAAATAAAAAAAAATTCCTAATGCAGTAGAAGGTTAAAAACTCGCGTTTAAAATTTGGTACGAATCGGATGAAAAATAAAAAAGATATTCCACTTTAACTACTTTGTTAAGAAAAAAAATGGAAATTTGCCAATTTTTAGAAGTTGCAAACTTTGAAGCTCAGTAGATTCAAAAATAAGGCGAAATTTAAAAATCGAAAAAGTAGTTTTTTCACCCCTTAGTTCTAGTTTCTTCATAACAAATTTCGGAATCTTCCGATGAAAAATGAGGGACTAGGTAGGTTTTTTCGTATTTTGCCCAAATTTGCAATAAAATCGCCAAAAATGGTTAAAACCAAAAAATAAAAAAATTTCCTAATGCAGTAGAAGGTTAAAAACTCGTGTTAAGAATTTGGTACGAATCGGATAAAAAATAAAAAACATATTCCACTTTAACTACTTTGTTAAGAAAAAAAATTGGAAATTTGCCAATTTTTAGAAGTTGCAAACTTTGAAGCTCAGTAGATTCAAAAATAAGGCGAAATTCAAAAATCGAAAAATGTACTTTTTTCACCCCTTAGTTCTAGTTTCTTCATAACAAATTTCGGAACCTTCCGATGAAAAATGAGGGACTAGATAGATTTTTTCGTATTTTGCCCAAATTGGCAATAAAATCGCCAAAAATGGTTTAAACAAAAAAATTTAAAAAAATTCCTAATGCAGTAGAAGGTTAAAAACTCGCGTTTAAAATTTGGTACGAATCGGATGAAAAATAGAAAAGATATTCCACTTTAACTACTTTGTTAAGAAAAAAAATGGAAATTTGCCAATTTTTAGAAGTTGCAAACTTTGAAGCTCAGTAGATTTAAAAATAAGGCGAAATTTAAAAATCGAAAAAGTACTTTTTTCACCCCTTAGTTCTAGTTTCTTCATAACAAATTTCGGAATCTTCCGATGAAAAATGAGGGACTAGGTAGGTTTTTTCGTATTTTGCCCAAATTTGCAATAAAATCGCCAAAAATGGTTAAAACCAAAAAATAAAAAAATTTCCTAATGCAGTAGAAGGTTAAAAACTCGTGTTAAGAATTTGGTACGAATCGGATGAAAAATAGAAAAGATATTCCACTTTAACTACTTTGTTAAGAAAAAAAATGGAAATTTGCCAATTTTTAGGAGTTGCAAACTTTGAAGCTCAGTAGATTAAAAAATAAGGCGAAATTTAAAAATCGAAAAAGTACTTTTTTCACCCCTTAGTTCTAGTTTCTTCATAACAAATTTCGGAATCTTCCGATGAAAAATGAGGGACTAGGTAGGTTTTTTCGTATTTTGCCCAAATTTGCAATAAAATCGCCAAAAATGGTTAAAACCAAAAAATAAAAAAATTTCCTAATGCAGTAGAAGGTTAAAAACTCGTGTTAAGAATTTGGTACGAATCGGATAAAAAATAAAAAACATATTCCACTTTAACTACTTTGTTAAGAAAAAAAATTGGAAATTTGCCAATTTTTAGAAGTTGCAAACTTTGAAGCTCAGTAGATTCAAAAATAAGGCGAAATTCAAAAATCGAAAAAAGTACTTTTTATACACCTTAGTCCTAGTTTCTTCATAAAAAATTTCGGAATCTTCCTATGAAAAATGAGGGACTAGGTAGGTTTTTTCGTATTTTGCCCAAATTTGCAATAAAATCGCCAAAAATTGTTAAAACCAAAAAATAAAAAAATTTCCTAATGCAGTAGAAGGTTAAAAACTCGTGTTAAGAATTTGGTACGAATCGGACAAAAAATAAAAAAGATATTCCACTTTAACTACTTTGTTAAGAAAAAAAATTCGAAATTTGCCAATTTTTAGAAGTTGCAAACTTTGAAGCTCAGTAGATTCAAAAATAAGGCGAAATTCAAAAATCGAAAAAAGTACTTTTTTTACACCTTAGTCCTAGTTTCTTCATAAAAAATTTCGGAATCTTCCTATGAAAAATGAGGGACTAGGTAGGTTTTTTCGTATTTTGCCCAAATTGGCAATAAAATCGCCAAAAATGGTTTAAACCGAAAAATAAAAATATTTCCTAATGCAGTAAAGGGTTAGGAACTCGTGTTTAAAATTTGGTAAGAATCTGATAACAAGTTTGTCCAAGGACAAAGTCCCCGCTTACGAAAAGCAATAAGACCCATTCCAGCGTGCATGAGCGAAGGAATTTCCCTGAAATATCGGGCTTCAAAAGATGAGACGGCAAAGAGCTAGCTCAATAATTTATTTAGCACCGGACCAGAACATAGACCGATAAATGCATACAAAGATTTCTTTCCCAGAAAAATGGGGAACAGATTTTTTGTATCTCTGGTAGACTGGATAGTCTGCCATAGATACCTTCAAACAACGCTCGCATTTCGGACCAGTGCGCATATTTATGTAACTTGCCTCGATGCGCGGTTCTTATTCAGACAAGTACGCATGTTTATTTAATTTGCGTTGATGCGCGGCTCTCATTTTGGAACCGTGCACATGTTCATTTAACTTAATAAAGATTAATGCGCGGTTCTTATTCCAGACCAATGCGCATGTTTATTTTACTTTCGTTGATGAGCGGTACTTATTTTGGACAAGTGCACAAGTTTCCTTAGGTTGTCTTGATGCGCGGTTCGTATTTCGGAAGAGTTTGCATGTTTATCTAACTTGCACGGTGCGCATGTTTATTTCACTTGCGTTGACGCGCGGTTCGAATATCGGACCAGTGCGCATGTTTATTTAACTTGCATTGATGCGCGGTGCTTATTCTGGACCAGTACAAATGTTTATTTAACTTGCGTTGGAGCGTGGTTCACATTTCGAACCACTCCACACGTTTATTTAAGTGGCGTTGATGCGCGGTTCGAATTTCGGACCAGTGCGCATGTTTATTTAACTTGCGTTGATGCGCGGTGCTTATTTTGGACCAGTGCACATGTTTATTTAACTTGCGTTGATGTGCGGTTGGCATTTCGGACCAGCGCCCATGTTTTTTTACCTTGTGTTGATGTGCGGTTCTTATTTCGGATCAGCGCGCATGTTTATTTACCTTGTGTTGATGTGCGGTTCTTCTTTCGGATCAATGCGGATGTTTATTTACTTGTGTTGATGTGCGGTTCTTATTTCGGATCAGTGCGCATGCTTATTTTACTTGCGTTGATGAGCGGTACTTATTTTGGACAAGTGTACAAGTTTCCTTAGGTTGCCTTGATGCGCGGTTCGCATTTCGGAAGAGTTTGCATGTTTATCTATCTTGCGTTGATGCACGGTGCTTATTTTGGACGTGTGCATATGTTAATCTAACTTGCGTTGGTGCGCGGTTTGCATTTTGGACCAGTGCGCATGTTTATTCAACTTGCGTTCATGAGCAGTTCGAATTTCGGGCCAGTGCGCATGTTTATTTAACTTGCGTTGATGCGCGGTGCTTATTTTGGACCAGTGCAAATATATATATGACTTCCGTTGGCGCGTGGTTCGCATTTCGAACCACTGCGCATGTTTATTTAACGTGTGTCGATGTACGGTTCTTATTTCAGGCCAATATTTCTTTAATTTGAGTTGATGCGCGGTTCTTATTCTGGACCAGTGCGCATGTTTATTTAAGTTGCGTTGATACGCAGTTCTTATTTTGAATAGTGCGCACGTTATTTAACTTGCGTTAATGCGCAGTTCGGTTCGCATTTCTAATCAGTGCGCATGTTTATTTAACTTGCGTTAATGCTCGGTTCCCATTTCTGACCAGTGTGTTTTTTATTTAGCTTGCGTTAATGAACGTTTCGCATTTTCCACCAGTGCGCACGTTTATTTAACTTGTGTTGATGCTTGGTTCGCATTTTGGACCAGTGCGCATATTTAGTTAACTTGTGTTGGTGCTCGGTACTTATTTTAGATCAGTGCAAATGTGTATTTAACTTGCGCTGAGGAGCGGTTCGGAATTCGGACCAGTGTACCTGTTTCTTTAGGTTGCGTTCATGCGAGGTTCGCATTTCGGACCAGTGCGTAGGTTCACTTAACTTTCGTTGACACGCGAATTGCATTTCGGACCAAAACGCATGTTTATTTCGGTCCCGTCGATGCCCGACTCTTATGTCTATTCAACTTGCGTCGATTCGTGGTTCTTTCTTCGGACCACTGCGAATGTTTATTTAACTTGCGTTGATGCGAGGTTCTCATTTCAGACCACTGCGCATGTCTATTCAACTTTCGCCAATGTGTGGTTCTTTTTTCGGACAAGTGCGCATGTTTGTTAAACTTGCGTTGATGTGCGGTGCTTATTTTGGACCGGATCGCATGTTTATTTAACATCCGTCGATGCGCGGTTCGCATTTCCGACCGTTGCCCATGTTTATTTAACTTGCGTTGATGCGTGGTTCTCATTTCAGTTAGTTAGTTAGTTAGTTATTTGATTGGTTTAACGACACCGCCAACCTGTTGCAGGTCATATTGTGTCATTTCAGACCAGTGCGCATGTTTCTTTGGGTTGCGCTGATGCGCGGTTCTTTTTTTCGGACCAGTGTGCATATTTATTTAACTTGCGTTGATGCGCGGTTCGCATTTGGGACCAGTGCGCATGTTTCTTTAGGTTGCGTTGATGCTCGATCCGCATTTCGGACCACTGCGCATGTCTATTCAATTTGCGTCGACGCGTAGTTCTTTTTTCGGACCATTGCGCATGTTTATTTAACCTGCGTTGATGCGCGGTGCTTATTTTGGACCAGTTTGCATGTTTATCTTCCGTCAATGGTTCACATTTCGGACCAATGCGAATGTTTATTTAACTTGCGTCGATGTGCGGTTGTTAAATCTGACTATTGCGCAAGTTCATTTAACTTTCGTTAATGCGCTGCAGGAGAAGATTCATTTATTTTTTTTTTAAATTCCGAAAAAAATTCAAAACTTTTCCAATTCACTCAAAAAGCACAAGCCGTATGCATGACCCCCTAAAGTCGGCTTGTATCAAAAATAAATGAAATCTGATAAAAACAGTAGGAGGAAATGCATTTTGAAGTTTATTTATTCAAAAATTCCCCAAAAATTCTGATCGACTCGAAAAGCACAGGCCGTATTCACGACACCCTAAGCATGCCTCAGCCCCAAAATAAATGATGTCTGATCAAAACTGCAGGAGAAGATGCATTTTGAGGTATTTTCATCAAAAATTCCCTATCGACATCAAGAATTCCCAAGTCGAGTCAAATAGCACAAGCCGTATGCCCGACCCACCTTAGGATGCCTCATACCAAAAATAAATGAAATCGGATTAAAACTGTAGGAGGAAATGCATTGGAAGTTTTTCATCAAAAATTCCCTAAAAATACAGAAATTATCGGATCGACTAAAAAGCGCAAGCCGTATGCTCAACCCCTTAGGGATGCCTCAAACCAAAAAAAAAAAAAAAAAAAGAGAGAGAGAAAGATCAAAACTGTAGGGGAAAATGCATTTTGAAGTTTTTTTTCTTCAAAAGCTCCCTAAAAATACAAAAATTGTCCGATCGACTAAAAAGCACAAGTCGTATGCACGACCTTTTAGGGTCATCGGATCTTTGAGAGGTTTCGGATCAAAAATGTAGGACGAGATACATTTTCAATTTTTTTCTTCAAAAATTCCCCAAAAATTAAAAAATCACCCGATCGACTAGAAAAGCACAAGCCGTATGCATGACCCTTTAGAGGTGCCTCATACCAAAAATAAATCACACCCGGTCAAAAATGTAGGAGGAGATACATTTTAAAATTTTTTCTTTAAAAATTCCCCAAAAATTCAAAAATCACCCGATCGACTAAAAAAGCACAAGCCGTATGCATGACTCCTTAGGGATGCCTCACACCAAAAATAAATGACATCGAATCAAAATTGTAGGAGTAAATGCATTTTGAATTATTTTCTAAGTTTTTGCTTAAAAAATTCCCAAAAAAACTACAAAAATTGCCCGATCGACAAAAAAAGCACAAGTCGTATGCACGACACTTTAGGGGTGCCTCATACCAAAAATAAATCACATCCGGTCAAAAATGTAGGAGATACATTTTAAGATTTTTTCTTTAAAAATTCGCAAAAAATTCAAAAATCACCCGATCGACTCGAAAAGCATAAGCCGTATGCACGACCCCTTAGGAATGCCTCACACCAAAAATAAATGACATCGAATCAAAATTGTAGGAGTAGATGCATTTTGAATTATTTTCTAAATTTTTGCTTAAAAAATTCCCCCAAAATATAAAAATTGCCCGATCGACTAAAAAAGCACAAGCCGTATGCACGACACTTTAGGGGTGTTTCATACCAAAAATAAATCACATCCGGTCCAAAATGTAGGAGGAGATACCTTTTAAAATTTTTTATTTAAAAATTCGCCAAAAATTAAAAAATCACCCGATCGACTAGAAAAGCACAAGCCGTATGCACCACCCCTTAGGGATGCCTCACACCAAAAATAAATGACATCGGATCAAAATTGTAGGAGGAGATGCATTTTGAACCAAAGTTTACTAAATAAACAACTAACTTACTAACTAACTAACTCACTAACTGACTAACTAACTAACGGACACCGCCCGCAAACCTATAGGAATACCCCAGCTTACGTGTAACGTAAGCTGGGCTAAAAAATAAAAAAGTTATTCCACTTTTAACGGTCGCCGGACGGACAGACGGACGGACGGACGGAGAGACGGACGACACTTGCCCCATTCTGTATAGCCCTGTTGGCTAAAAAGCCAACTGGGCTAAAAAAAAAAGACATCGGATCAAAAATGTAGGACGAGATACATTTTAAACTTTTTTCTTCAAAAATTCCCCAAAAATAAAATCACCCGATCGACTAGAAAAGCACAAGCCGTATGCACGACACTTTAGGGGTGCCTCATACCAAAAATAAATCACATCGGGTCAAAAATGTAGGAGGAGACACATTTTAAATTTTTTTCTTTAAAAAATCTCCTAAAATTCAAAAATCACCCGATCGACAAAAAAAGCACAAGCCGTATGCACGACTCCTTAGGGATGCCTCACACCAAAAATAAATGACATCGAATCAAAATTGTAGGAGTAGATGCATTTTGCATTATTTTCGAAATTTTTGCTTTAAAAATTCCGCAAAAATACAAAAATTGCGCGATCGGCTAAAAAAGCACAAGCCGTATGCACGACCCTTTAGGGGTGCCTCATACCAAAAATAAATGACATCGGGTCAAAAATGTAGGAGGAGAATTCATTTTAAAATTTTTTCTTTAAAAATTCGCCAAAAATTCAAAAATCACCCGATCGACTAGAAAAGCACAGGCCGTATGCACCACCCCTTAGGGATGCCTCACACCAAAAATACATGACATCGGATCAAAATTGTAGGAGGAGATGCATTTTGAACCAAAGTTTACTAAATAAACAACTAACTAACTAACTAACTAACTAACTAACGGACACCGCCCGCAAACCGATAGGAATACCCCAGCTGACGTGTAACGTAAGCTGGGCTAAAAAGCGACAGCAGCTCATGAACGCAGCGGCCAGGGTTATAACACTAACGCCTCAAAATGAGCGTATTACCCCTGTTCTCATGAGTTTACACTGGCTTCTTGTTCGTCAACGAATAAATTTTAAAATTTTGACATTTACTTTTAGAGCACTTCATGGAAGCGCACCGTCTATTTGTGATCTTTTAACTGAATACCAGCCAGTCAGGTGCCTTGGATCCTCTTCAGCAGCACTTCTAGTCATTCCTAAACGTAAAACTACGATATGGCGAAAGGCGGTTTAGCTATGCCGTACCGACAATGTGGAATGCCTTGCCAGAAAATATAAGAAACGCTTAAAAACTCTTAAAGACTCATATGTTCGAGATTGCATATGGATAAATTTTATTCATGGTAGCGCTTAGCGTTAGAAGTGAATATTGACATCGACATATTAAACCTTACCCCGGCTATAAGATTTTCGGCCATAAAGTACCCGGCCATATCGTGTCCAAATGGATTAGGGCCAAAACGTCCCCAAAGCTAAAAAACGTATAACCTAACTTAACGCTTTATTAAGCTTTACTTCGGCCATAAGGTACCTGACCATGATGTCTCCGGCCATAATATCACTGGCCATATTTTCCCCGACCATAAGGTCCCCAAATGAATTTACGGCCAAAACGTCCCATAGCAAAAAACGTTTGATAACCCAAATTAAAGCTTTATACCGGCTATGAGGTCCCCGGCCATAAAGTACCCGGCCATAAGGTCCCAAAATGAATTTAAGCCTAAAACGTGCCCTAAGTAAAAAAACTTACGATAGCCTAAATTAACGTTTTATTAAGCTTTACCCCTGCCATAAGGTACCTGGCCATTATGCCTCCGGCCATGATACCACTGGCAATAGGTCCCCAAATGAGTTTAGGACCAAGACGTTCCAAAAGCAAAATTTGTCATAGTGGAATCCAGGAAAAAATGTCCCGGCCGTAAGGTCCCCGATCATAGGATCTCCAAATAATTTTAGGGCCAAATGTGCCCAAAGTTAGCAAGCCATCATCGAAGGCACAGATCCCAAACGGACACAACAAGTCGCCATTTTGGGAATTTTTGCACCAGTTTGAAGAATAATACAACGTTGCACAACTTCAATATATATCAATATATATATATATATATATATATATATATATATATATATATATATATATATATATATATATATATATATATATATATATATATATTCACTGTGCAAGGTAGCATATGCCTAGAATAAACAGTTTCGGAGAACTCCAGTGGAAAGCACAAAAGCATTACACTGCAGTTATCTAAGTCGCCATTTTGGCAATTTTTGGCGGATTTGAAAAATAACACGACTTTGCACAGCTCAAATATATATATTTTCACTGTACAAGGTTGCGTAAGCCTAGGGCAAATATTTACAACCTAATCTAAATTAACGTTTTATTGACCTTTACCTCAGCATTAAAGTACCTGGCCATTATGCTTTCGGCCATAATATTCCCAGCAATAAGGTCCCAAAATAAATTAAGGACCAAGACGACCCCAAAGCAAAACCTGTCATAGTAGAATCCAGGAAAAAGTGTCCCGGCCGTAAGGTCCCCGATCATAAAGTCCCCAGCCAAAAGATCCCCAAATCAATTTAGGGCCCATACGACTCCAAAGCTAAAAAACGTATAACCTAAATTAACGCTTTATTAAGCTTTACCCCCGGCCATAAGGTACCTGCCATAATGTTCCCGGCCATTAGGTTCTCAAATGAATCGTGTCAAAACGTCCCTAAAACAAAATTTGTCGTGGAAACCAGGATAACGCGTCCTCTGCCATAAGGTCCCCGGCCTAAAAAGTACCCGACCATAAGGTCCCAGTCGTAGGGACCCCAGATGAATTTAGGTGCAAAACGTCCCCAAAGCATTAAAAAACGTATAGCCTAAGTTAACACTTTATTAAGCTTTATGCCGGTCACAAGGGTTCACGCTATTAGGTACCCTGCGATGAGCTCCTCAAATGAATTTAGGGCCAAAATGTCCCCAAAGCTATAAAAGCTTATGATAACCTAACTTGACGTTTTATTAAACTCTACCTCGGCCATAAGGTACCTGGTCATTATCAGGGTTCATACACGTCAAGGAAAACCTTGAAAAATATTTTTGTAAGGGAAAGTCAGGGAAATGTCAGGGCCTTTTGTAATAATGTCAGGGAAAATGGAATTATTTGTAAGTAATTTTTTATATTATTGATAATATATTATCTGATATCTTGCTTTAGCGTAAGGAAGCTGATACAAAAAAACATGTAAGTAAATTAAGAATAAAAAACAAGCATGTCCAGGGACATGGTGACCAGCCGTGACCTACAGAATATATATCCAAGAATCACAGACAAAATCATGATCAAATTGGCAGACAGCGGTTACGAAAAAAGCCGTAACTGAATGGAGAAAATATTCGCTCACTTGCTCGGTGTAGTTGTGGCTGATGAGGAGTCATTCTTTCAATTCTTTCATAAGGGGACAAGAATACCAAGCGTGTGGTGAAAAGACCAAACACAGGGAATAATTTCGGGAAAAGCAGTGGTAGAAGAGGCAAATGCAAGATCTAATGTCGTGTTAAGAGTGTGTGGTGGGATTACATACAATCTGATTAGTTGAAGGAAAATACTCTAATGTGTAAACACTCAAAAAAAATTACTTTGAAAATTACTCTAATGTGTAAACACTCAAAGAGTGCAGTTGAAATGAACTCCTTGGACAACACTTCATGTATGTTTTTTAGATCAAAAGCAAGGCCATGCGGAGGTCGTCGACATTCTGTTGAAACGAACTGGTCACATCTCAGTATGGGATGAAAGCCATCTATTAAAAATTTGTTGTTATCATCGTCGGCTTTTCAACGGCTTTCAGCCAATGCGATAATGTCACACGCAAGATAGTTGTCATCACAGCGTACCAAATCAAAATGAGCGGCCATACTCAAAATTGTATGAGAAGAAGCAATTTGAAAATTAGACACAAAAAAAATAAAAAAATGTCCCCCATTTGGTCAATTTTTTTCGGATCGCCAAAATGAGTTATTTTTCAAAAGAGGCCTATCCAGGGAGTATTCGTGAAAAATTTGAAGAAAATTTGATCAAAACTGTGGGAGAAGAAGCATTTTGAAAATTGGCAACCACAAAATTACAAATGTCCCCCATTTGGCCAATTTTTGGCGGACCGCTAAAAAAAAAAAAAAACAATTTTTCAAGAGAGGTCTACCTAGAGAACAATTATCAAACATTGGAAAGGAATCCGATCAAAATTGTGGGAGATGAAGCAATTTGAAACTTTGACACCAAAAAATTTAAAAATGTCCCCCATTTGGCCAATTTATGGGGGATCGCCAAAATAAGTAATTTTTCAAGAGAGATCTACCTTGAGAACAACTATCAAAAATTGGAAAGGAATCCGATCAAAATTGTGCGAGAAGAAGCAATTTGAAAATTGTAGACCAAAAAATTTGAAAATGTCCCCCATTTGGCCAATTTTTGGCGGATCACCAAAATAAGCAATTTTTCAAAATAGATCTACCTAGGGCATATTCGGGTAAAATTTGAAGAAAATCTGATCAAAATTGTGGGAGAAGAAGCATTTTGAAAATTGGCAACCACAAAATTACAAATGTCCCCCATTTGGCCAATTTTTGCCCGGATAGCCAAAAAGAGTAACTTTTCACGACAGGTCTACCTTGAGAACAACTATCCAAAATTGGAAAGGAATCCGATCAAAATTGTGGGAGAAGAAATTTGAAAATTTGACACAAAAAAATTAAAAAATGTCCGCTATTTGGCCAATTTTTGGCGGATCGCCAAAATGAGTAATTTTTCAAAAGAGGTCTACCTAGGGTATATTCGGGTAAAATTTGAGAGGAATCCGATCAAAACTGAAGGAGAACAAGTAGGTCAGTGAAACTGACTATGTCCCCCGCCGTACAATCCCAGTATTTGATTTTGTTAGGTTGGACTACAACCCTTCGTATCATATTCGTGATTTTTAAATTCAAGCTAGGCCAATGTCCTTAGGCCAACATGGCTCATTTACAATACCAATTCCTGTTACCACCCATACTACCTATGTGTATAACATTTTGCCAATTGTTTCCAAAAATGTAGGCTTGATTGTGTTAGCAAACTCATTCCAGTATGTAAGGGTTGTGAAAATTTCTGAAGTTCAGCTGGGCCAATGTCCTTGGGCCGAAAGGGCTCATTTACAATACCGACCTTTGTTGGTTCCAATACTTCCTATATCTAAAAGATTTCAACAATCGATCTAGAATTGTAGGCTTTAGTGCGTTAACAAACTCATTCAACTGAGTAAGGATTGGGAAAATTTGTGAAGTTCAGCTGGGCGAATGTTCTTGGGCCGACAGGGCTCATTTACAATACCGACCTTTGATGGTTCTAATACTTCCTATATCTAAAAGATTTCAACAATCGAACTAGAAATGTAGGCTTGAGTGTGTTAACAAACTCATTCCAGCATGTAAAGGTTGTGAAAATTTCTTAAGTTCAGCTGGGCCAACGTCCTTGGGCCGACAGGGCTCATTTACAATACGGACTTTTGTTGGTTCCAATACTTCCTATATCTAAAAGATTTCAACAATCGATCTAGAATTGTAGGCTTTAGTGTGTTAACAAACTCATTCAACTGAGTAAGGATTGGGAGAATTTGTGAAATTCAGCTGGGCCAATGTCCTTGGGCCGAAAGGGCTCATTTACAATACCGAGCTTTGTTGGTTCTAATACTTCCTATATATAAAAGATTTTAACAATCGATCTAGAATGGTAGGCTTGAGTGTGTTAACAAACTCATTCAACTGAGTAAGGATTGGGAAAATTTGTGAAGTTCAGCTGGGCAAATGTCCTTGGGCCGACAGGGCTCATTTACAATACCGATTTTTGTTGGTTCCAATACTTCCTATATCTAAAAGATTTCAACAATCGAACCAGAAATGTAGGCTTGAGTGTGTTAAGAAACTCATTCGACTGAGTAAGGATTGGGAAAATTTTTGAAGTTCAGCTGGGCCAATGTCCTTGGGCCGATAGGGCTCATTTACAATACCGATCCTTGCTCGTTCCAGTACTATCCATCTATACAATATCTTAACAATCGGTGGAAAAATGTAGGCTTGAGTGTGTTAACAAACTCATTCGACTGAGTAAGGATTGGGAAAATTTGCGAAGCTCAGCTGGGTCAATGTCCTTGGGCCGACATGGCTCATTTACAATACCGATCCTTGTTCGTTCCAGTACTATCCATATATACAATATCTTAACAATCGGTGGAAAAATGTAGGCTTGAGTGTGTTAACAAACTCATTCGACTGAGTAAGGATTGGGAAAATTTATGAAGTTCAGCTGGGCCAATGTCCTTGGGCCGACATGGCTCATTTACAATACCGATCCTTGTTCGTTCCAGTACTACCCATATATACAATATCTTAACAATCGGTGGAAAATTGTAGGCTTGAGTGTGTTAACAAAAAAGTGTCGACAGACGGACAGACGGACGGACGGACAGACAAACCCGAAAACTATAGTCCCCCGGCGGGGGACTAAAAAGCATTTTGAAAACTGGCAACCGAAAAATTTGAAATGCCCCCCATTTGGCCAATTTTTTGCGGAGCGCCAAAAAAAATTTTTTTAAAGAGAGGTATACCTAGAGAACATTCGTCTAAAATTTGGTGGAAATCTGATCAAAATTGTGGGAGAAGAAGCATTTTGAAAATTGGCAACCATAAAATTACAAATGTCCCCGATTTGGGCAATTTTTGGCGGATTGCCAAAAAAAGTAATTTTTCAAGAGAGATCTACCTTGAGAACAACTATCAAAAATTGGAAAGGAATCCGATCAAAATTGTGCGAGAAGAAGCAATTTGAAAATTGTAGACCAAAAAATTTGAAAATGTGCCCCATTTGGCCAATTTTTGGCGGATCACCAAAATAAGTAATTTTTCAAAACAGGTCTACCTTGGGGATATGGGTGCAAAATTTGAAGAAAATCTGATCAAAATTGTGGGAGAAGAAGCATTTTGAAAATTGGCAACCTCAAAATTACAAATGTCCCCCATTTGGCCAATTTTTGCCCGGATAGCCAAAAAGAGTAACTTTTCACGACAGGTCTACCTTGAGAACAACTATCCAAAATTGGAAAGGAATCCGATCAAAATTGTGGGAGAAGAAATTTGAAAATTTGACACCAAAAAATTAAAAAATGTCCGCTATTTGGCCAATTTTTGGCGGATCGCCAAAATGAGTAATTTTTCAAAAGAGGTCTACCTAGGGTATATTCGGGTAAAATTTGAGAGGAATCCGATCAAAACTGAAGGAGAACAAGTAGGTCAGTGAAACTGACTATGTCCCCCGCCGTACAATCCCAGTATTTGATTTTGTTAGGTTGGACTACAACCCTTCGTATCATATTCGTGATTTTTAAATTCAAGCTAGGCCAATGTCCTTAGGCCAACATGGCTCATTTACAATACCAATTCCTGTTACCACCCATACTACCTATGTGTATAACATTTTGCCAATTGTTTCCAAAAATGTAGGCTTGATTGTGTTAGCAAACTCATTCCAGTATGTAAGGGTTGTGAAAATTTCTGAAGTTCAGCTGGGCCAATGTCCTTGGGCCGAAAGGGCTCATTTACAATACCGACCTTTGTTGGTTCCAATACTTCCTATATCTAAAAGATTTCAACAATCGATCTAGAATTGTAGGCTTTAGTGCGTTAACAAACTCATTCAACTGAGTAAGGATTGGGAAAATTTGTGAAGTTCAGCTGGGCGAATGTTCTTGGGCCGACAGGGCTCATTTACAATACCGACCTTTGATGGTTCTAATACTTCCTATATCTAAAAGATTTCAACAATCGAACTAGAAATGTAGGCTTGAGTGTGTTAACAAACTCATTCCAGCATGTAAAGGTTGTGAAAATTTCTTAAGTTCAGCTGGGCCAACGTCCTTGGGCCGACAGGGCTCATTTACAATACGGACTTTTGTTGGTTCCAATACTTCCTATATCTAAAAGATTTCAACAATCGATCTAGAATTGTAGGCTTTAGTGTGTTAACAAACTCATTCAACTGAGTAAGGATTGGGAGAATTTGTGAAATTCAGCTGGGCCAATGTCCTTGGGCCGAAAGGGCTCATTTACAATACCGAGCTTTGTTGGTTCTAATACTTCCTATATATAAAAGATTTTAACAATCGATCTAGAATGGTAGGCTTGAGTGTGTTAACAAACTCATTCAACTGAGTAAGGATTGGGAAAATTTGTGAAGTTCAGCTGGGCAAATGTCCTTGGGCCGACAGGGCTCATTTACAATACCGATTTTTGTTGGTTCCAATACTTTCTATATCTAAAAGATTTCAACAATCGAACCAGAAATGTAGGCTTGAGTGTGTTAAGAAACTCATTCGACTGAGTAAGGATTGGGAAAATTTTTGAAGTTCAGCTGGGCCAATGTCCTTGGGCCGATAGGGCTCATTTACAATACCGATCCTTGCTCGTTCCAGTACTATCCATATATACAATATCTTAACAATCGGTGGAAAAATGTAGGCTTGAGTGTGTTAACAAACTCATTCGACTGAGTAAGGATTGGGAAAATTTGCGAAGCTCAGATGGGTCAATGTCCTTGGGCCGACATGGCTCATTTACAATACCGATCCTTGTTCGTTCCAGTACTATCCATATATACAATATCTTAACAATCGGTGGAAAAATGTAGGCTTGAGTGTGTTAACAAACTCATTCGACTGAGTAAGGATTGGGAAAATTTATGAAGTTCAGCTGGGCCAATGTCCTTGGGCCGACATGGCTCATTTACAATACCGATCCTTGTTCGTTCCAGTACTATCCATATATACAATATCTTAACAATCGGTGGAAAAATGTAGGCTTGAGTGTGTTAACAAACTCATTCGACTGAGTAAGGATTGGGAAAATTTGTGAAGTTCAGCTGGGCCAATGTCCTTGGGCCGACATGGCTCATTTACAATACCGACCCTTGTTCGTTCCAGTACTACCCATATATACAATATCTTAACAATCGGTGGAAAATTGTAGGCTTGAGTGTGTTAACAAAAAAGTGTCGACAGACGGACAGACGGACGGACGGACGGACGGACAGACAAACCCGAAAACTATAGTCCCCCGGCGGGGGACTAAAAAGCATTTTGAAAACTGGCAACCGAAAAATTTGAAATGCCCCCCATTTGGCCAATTTTTTGCGGAGCGCCAAAAAAAATTTTTTTAAAGAGAGGTATACCTAGAGAACATTCGTCTAAAATTTGGTGGATATCTGATCAAAATTGTGGGAGAAGAAGCATTTTGAAAATTGGCAACCATAAAATTACAAATGTCCCCGATTTGGCCAATTTTTGGCGGATTGCCAAAACAAGCATGTCCAGGGACATGGTGACCAGCCGTGACCTACAGAATATATATCCAAGAATCACAGACAAAATCATGATCAAATTGGCAGACAGCGGTTACGAAAAAAAGCCGTAACTGAATGGAGAAAATATTCGCTCACTTGCTCGGTGTAGTTGTCATCACAGCGTACCAAATCAAAGTGAGCGGCCATACTCAAAATTGTACGAGAAGAAGCAATTTGAAAATTCGACACCAAAAAATAACAAAAAAATGTCCCCCATTTGGCCAATTTTTGGCGGATCGCCAAAATTAGTAATTTTTCAAAAGAGGTCAACCTATGGAATATGGGTGCAAAATTTGAAGAAAATCTGACCAAAACTGTGGGAGAAGAAGCATTTTGAAAATTGGCAACCACAAAATTACAAATGTCCCCCATTTGGCCAATTTTTGGCGGATCGCCAAAAAAGTAACTTTTCAAGACAGGTCTAGCTTGAGAACAACCATCAAAAATTGGAAAGGATTCCGATCAAAATTGTGGGAGAAGAAGCGATTTGAAAATTTGACACCAAAAAATTAAAAAATGTCCCCCATTTGGCCAATTTTTGGCGGATCGCCAAAATTGTAATTTTTCAAAAGAGGTCTACCTAGGGAATATTCGTGCAAAATTTGGTGCAAATCTGATCAAAATTGTGGGAGAAGAAGCATTTTGAAAATTGGCAACCACAAAATTACAAATGTCCCCCATTTGGCCAATTCTTGGCGGATTGCCAAAAAGAGTACTTTTTCAAGAGAGATCCACCTTGAGAAAAACTATCAAATATTGAAAAGGAATCCGATCAAAATTGTGCGAGAAGAAGCAATTTGAAAATTTGACACCAAAAAATAAAAAAAATGTCCCCCATTTGGCCAATTTTTGGCGGATCGCCAAAACGAGTAATTTTTCAAAAGAGGTCTAACTGGGGAATATGGGTGCAAAATTTGAAGAAAATCTGATCAAAATTGTAGGAGAAAAAGCATTTTGAAAATTAGCAACCAAAAAATTACAAATGTCCCCCATTTGGCCAATTTTTGGCGAATCGCCAAACAAACCAACTTTTCAAGAGAGGTCTGCCTTGAGAACAACTATCAAAAATTGGAAAGGAATCCGATCCAAATTGTGGGAAAAGAAGCGATTTGAAAATTTGACACAAAAACTTAAAAAATGTCCCCCATTTGGCCAATTTTTGGCGGATCGCCAAAATAGTAATTTTTCAAAAGAGGTCTACCTAGGGAATATTCGTGCAAAATTTGGTGAAAATCTGATCAAAATTGTGCGAGAAGAAGCATTTTGAAAATTGGCAACCACAAAATTACAAATGTCCCCCATTTGGCCAATTTTTGACGAATCGCCAAAAAGATTAATTTTTGAAAAGAGGCCTACCTTAGGAATATTTGTGCAAAATTTGAAGAAAATCTGATCAAAATTGTGGGAGAAGAAGCATTTTGAAAATTGGCAACCACAAAATTACAAATGTCCCCCATTTGGCCAATTTTTGGCGGATCGCCAAAAAGAGTAATTTTTCAAGACAGGTCTAGCTAGAGAACAACTATCCAAAATTGGAAAAGAATCCGATCAAAATTGTGCGAGAAGAAGCACTTTGAAAATTTGACACCAAAAAATAAAAAAATGTCCCCCATTTGGCCAATTTTTGGCGGACCGTCAAAATGAGTAATTTTTGAAAAGAAGCCTACCTAGGGAATATTTGTGCAAAATTTGAAGAAAATCTGATCAAAACTGTGGGAGAAGAAGCATTTTGAAAATTGGCAACCACAAAATTACAAATGTCCCCCATTTGGCCAATTTTTGGCGGATCGCCAAAAAGAGTAATTTTTCAAGACAGGTCTAGCTAGAGAACAACTATCCAAAATTGAAAAGGAATCCGATCAAAATTGTGGGAGAAGAAGCAATTTGAAAATTTGACACCAAAAAATTAAAAAATGTCCCCTATTTGGCCAAATTTTGGCGGATCGCCAAAATGAGTAATTTTTCAAAAGAGGTCTACCTAGGGAATATTTGTGTAAAATTTGAGAGGAATCCGATCAAAACTGAAGGAGAAGAAGCATTTTGAAAATTGGCAACCGAAAAATTTGAAATGCCCCCCATTTAGCCAATTTTTGGCGGATCCCCAAAAAAATAATTTTTAAAGGGAGGTATACCTAGAGAACATTCGTGTAAAATTTGAGAGGAATCCGATCAAAACTGAAGGAGAAGAAGCATTTTAAGTAAAAGTTTACACACGTACATACACACATACATACGTACATACGGACGACGGATACCCCTCTATTGATAAGATAAGACCAGCCCGACATAGTCGCCTGGTCTAAAAAGTAATTTTTCAAGAGAGATCTACCTTGAGAACAACTATCAAAAATTGGAAAGGAATCCGATCAAAATTGTGCGAGAAGAAGCAATTTGAAAATTGTAGACCAAAAAATTTGAAAATGTCCCCCATTTGGCCAATTTTTGGCGGATCACCAAAATAAGTAATTTTTCAAAATAGGTCTACCTTGGGGATATGGGTGCAAAATTTGAAGAAAATCTGATCAAAATTGTGGGAGAAGAAGCATTTTGAAAATTGGCAACCTCAAAATTACAAATGTCCCCCATTTGGCCAATTTTTGCCGGATAGCGAAAAAGAGTACTTTTTCAAGACAGGTCTACCTTGAGAACAACTATCCAAAATTGGAAAGGAATCCGATCAAAATTGTGGGAGAAGAAGCAATTTGAAAATTTGACACCAAAAAATTGAAAAAATGTCCCCTATTTGGCCAATTTTTGGCGGATCGCCAAAATGAGTAATTTTTCAAAAGTGGTCTACCTAGGGCATATTCGGGTAAAATTTAAGAGGAATCCGATCAAAACTGAAGGAGAAGAAGCATTTTGAAAATTGGCAACCGAAAAATTTGAAATGCCCCCCATTTGGCCAATTTTTGGTGGAGCGCCAAAAAAAATAATTTTTAAAGAGAGGTATACCTAGAGAACATTCGTGTAAAATTTGGTGAAAATCTGATCAAAATTGTGGGAGAAGAAGCATTTTGAAAATTGGCAACCACAAAATTACAAATGTCCCCCATTTGGCCAATTTTTTGGCGGATTGCCAAAAAAAGTAATTTTTCAAGAGAGATCTACCTTGAGAACAACTATCAAAAATTGGAAAGGAATCCGATCAAAATTGTGCGAGAAGAAGCAATTTGAAAATTGTAGACCAAAAAATTTGAAAATGTCCCCCATTTGGCCAATTTTTGGCGGATCACCAAAATAAGTAAATTTTCAAAATAGGTCTACCTTGGGGATATGGGTGCAAAATTTGAAGAAAATCTGATCAAAATTGTGGGAGAAGAAGCATTTTGAAAATTGGCAACCACAAAATTACAAATGTCCCCCATTTGGCCAATTTTTGGCGGATGGCCAAAAAGAGTAATTTTTCAAGACAGGTCTACCTTGAGAACAACTATCCAAAATTGGAAAGGAATCCGATCAAAATTGTGGGAGAAGAAGCAATTTGAAAATTTGACACCAAAAAATTGAAAAAATGTCCCCTATTTGGCCAATTTTTGGCGGATCGCCAAAATGAGTAATTTTTCAAAAGTGGTCTACCTAGGGCATATTCGGGTAAAATTTGAGAGGAATCCGATCAAAACTGAAGGAGAAGAAGCATTTTGAAAATTGGCAACCGAAAAATTTGAAATGCCCCCCATTTGGCCAATTTTTGGTGGAGCGCCAAAAAAAATAATTTTTAAAGAGAGGTATACCTAGAGAACATTCGTGTAAAATTTGGTGAAAATCTGATCAAAATTGTGGGAGAAGAAGCATTTTGAAAATTGGCAACCACAAAATTACAAATGTCCCCCATTTGGCCAATTTTTTGGCGGATTGCCAAAAAAAGTAATTTTTCAAGAGAGATCTACCTTGAGAACAACTATCAAAAATTGGAAAGGAATCCGATCAAAATTGTGCGAGAAGAAGCAATTTGAAAATTGTAGACCAAAAAATTTGAAAATGTCCCCCATTTGGCCAATTTTTGGCGGATCACCAAAATAAGTAATTTTTCAAAATAGGTCTACCTAGGGAATATGGGTGCAAAATTTGAAGAAAATCTGATCAAAATTGTGGGAGAAGAAGCATTTTGAAAATTGGCAACCACAAAATTACAAATGTCCCCCATTTGGCCAATTTTTGGCGGATGGCCAAAAAGAGTAATTTTTCAAGACAGGTCTACCTTGAGAACAACTATCCAAAATTGGAAAGGAATCCGATCAAAATCGTGGGAGAAGAAGCAATTTGAAAATTTGACACCAAAAAATAAAAAATGTCCCACATTTGGCCATTTTTTGGCGGAACGCCAAAATGAGTAATTTTTCAAAAGAGGTCTACCTAGGGCATATTCGGGTAAAATTTGAGAGGAATCCGATCAAAACTGAAGGAGAAGAAGCATTTTGAAAATTGGCAACCGAAAAATTTGAAATGCGCCCCATTTGGCCAATTTTTGGCGGAGCGCCAAAAAAAATAATTTTTAAAGAGAGAAATACCTAGAGAACATTCGTGTAAAATTTGAGAGGAATCCGATCAAAACTGAAGGAGAAGAAGCATTTTAAGTAAAAGTTTACACACGTACATACATACGTATACAGCTACGTCGGGAAACGAACGACGAATCGCGATTTCTTCTCCAACTCGCGAAATGTACGCAAAAAATCTAACTTCGTTATTAGGGACTTTTCAGACATAAGTTGTATATGAAAATCTCGGTAGATTTTTTTTACATTCAATTCCGAAAGCGAAAATATATAAAAGACAACAGATTAAGAGAAATTTAACAAAGCATGAACCCTGCGAAACGGAATATTTTGTTTACATCATTTGCATATTTTACACCATTTTATGATATCTGCAACTATAAGTTTGCTGTGAAACGATACTGTGTAAAAAATGTAAACAAACCGATTTTGTTTATAAACAAAGGCCACGTGCTTTCTGTAAAAGAGTATTAGGGAAACACTAAATAAAAGCCAAACAAGCCTAGAGTTTGTTTTCTTTTATTTACACCATAACCCCCCTGTAATATTTATTTTCTTTCATTTCTATACATAAACTATTTAACATTAATTGAAGAGTTACAAAATATTGAAGAGCAGTACAAAAGATATTCAAACAGATGAATGTTTAAAAACACAGATTTATATTATACAGATGAAATGTTTAAAAACAAAATACAGATTTATACAGATGAATGTTTAAAAACAAAACTCTTTAAAAATTTTAAACTACTTAAAATTTAATGATTGGCAGAAAAAACGTGAGGCAATGAGATATAAACCACATAAAAGTTTCCTAAAGAAAACAAAACACACAGCTGAAACTTTCAAACTAACATGCGAAATGTACGTACACAACCATGCACAAAATTTGCAAGTTTAGAGACCCTGCAACACAACTTGGGTGTACTACCCCATCTCGTGACGTTCATAAATTTAAAGTCGGTGACTTCGTATAAAAAAAATGAACTGAAAATAACACAGTTAAAACTTTTAAAATGACATGCAAAATGTACCTACAAAACCATGCGAAATGTGCGAACACCAAAATTTTTTTATCACGGAAATATCGGCAAATTTCCAAGTTTTGAGACCCTGTCACGTTTGCGCGTACGCCCTTCTCGTGACGTTCATAAATTTAAGTCGGTCACTTCGTATGAGATTGATTGATTGATTGGTTTAACGACACTAGCAACCCGTTAGGGTCATATTGTGTCAGGTATATGTTATTGAGAAGGTATATATTAGGTATATATTATAGGGAAGGTGGGGGAGGGGGCGAGATACCAGTAGAACTGGGATAAACCCAGTAGGACTGGTACCCCGAGGGGGGTCGGAATAGACAATCCGGCCTCCCTTTGGGTCAAGGGGCTCCTTTAAAACTAAAGGGTCGGACCCAAGTCAGGCAGTGAACTGCAAATAACAGGTAAAACTTTCGAACTGACAAGCGAAATGCACGTTTATACACAATCATGCGAAATGAACGTATAAACAACCATGTATATGACACGGTCTCAAGCTTTTGAAACTTTTACCGATGTTTCTGTAAATAAAAACATTTTGGTGTTCGCACATTTTGCATGGTTGTGTACGTACTAAAGTCGGTGACTTCGTATAAGAAAAGTGAACTGCAAATAACACAATTAAAACTTTCAAACTGACATGCGAAATGTACGCACACAACCATGCGAAATGTGCGAACACCAAAATGTTCTTACTCACAGAAACATCAGCAAAATTTGTAAGTTTTGAGACTCTATCACATATTATTTACTCGTACTACCCAATCTCGCAACGTTCATAAACTTTGAAATTGGCCACTCCGAACAGAGAACTTTCGAACTGACAAGCGAAATGTACGCTAATACACAACCATGCAAAATGTAGTGCAACCACGCGAAATCTACGACCCAAGTATTTCTTTTTTAAATACATCGGCAAACTTGGCAGCTTTTGTGACCCTGTCACAAGAAACTTATCCGTACTACCCATCACCGCCACTTTCATAAATTTACAGTCTGTCACTTTATACGAGAAAAATCAAATGCAAATAACACACTGAAACCTGATACGCGAACGCACAGAGCCATGCGAAATGTACGAACCAAAAAAATTCTTAATACCTCGGCAAATGTGGCAGGTTTTGAGATCCCGTTACATGAAAATTGCCCGTACTACCCAGCCCCGTGACGTTCACAAATTAAAAGTCGGTCACTTCGTATAAGAACAGTGAACTGCATGGAAAAACTGATACAAAAAAGAAAAAAAAACTCCCCGCACTTGTGTAAACCAAAACAGAATCCCACAAACATGACATCACAGCGAAATGTCCCCAAAACAGTTTCTTTTTTTTCACGGATCTGAAGCTTCATCCGCCTTTTTATTTTTCTTGTAAAAATTTGAAAGGTATGCCCGCAACTGAACTTTGTCCCTGTGTCCTAAAATATCACATGCGAAATGTACGTCCAAAACCATGTATGTAACAGGGTCTCAAACATCGAAAATTCTGCCGATGTTTCTGTGAATTAGAACAGTTTGGTATTCGCACATTTCGCATGGTTTTGTATGTACCAAAGTCTGTCACTTGGTGTGAGAAAAGTGACCTGCAATTAATGCAGTTAAAGCTTTCGAACTGACAAGCCAAATGTACGTACACAACCATGCGAAATGTGCGATGACCAAAATGTTCTTACTCACAGAAACATCAGCAAAATTTGTAAGTTTTGAGACCCTGCCACATATCATTTTCTCGTACTACATCATCTCGCAACGCTCATAAATTTAAAGTCGGCCACTTCTTATAGGAGCAGTGAACTGCAAATAACACAGCTAATGCTTTCGAACTGACAAGCGAAATGTACGCAAACATCTACAACCATGCGAAATGTAGTGCAACCACGCGAAATCTATGACGCAAGTATTTCTTTTTTAAATACATCGGCAAACTTGGCAGCTTTTGTGACCCTGTCACATGAAACTTATCCGTACTACCCATCACCGCCACTTTCATAAATTTACAGTCGGTCACTTTATACGAGAAAAATCAAATGCAAATAACACACTGAAACCTGATACGCGAACGCAGAGCCATGCGAAATGTACGAACCAAAAAAATTCTTAATACCTCGGCAAATGTGGCAGGTTTTGAGATCCCGTTACATGAAAATTGCCCGTACTACCCAGCCCCGTGACGTTCACAAATTTAAAGTCGGTCACTTCGTATAAGAACAGTGAACTGCATGGAAAAACTGATACAAAAAAAAAAAAAAAACTCCCCGCACTTGTGTAAACCAAAAACAGAATCCCACAAACATGACATCACAGCGAAATGTCCCCAAAACAGTTTCTTTTTTTTTAACGGATCTGAAGCTTCATCCGCCTTTTTATTTTTCTTGTAAAAATTTGAAAGGTATGCCCGCAACTGAACTTTGTCCCTGTGTCCTAAAATATCACATGCGAAATGTACGTCCACAACCATGCATGTAACAGGGTCTCAAACATCGAAAATTTTGCCGCTGCTTCTTTGAATTAGAACAGTTTGGTATTCGCACATTTCGCATGGTTTTGTACGTACCAAAGTCTGTCACTTGGTGTGAGAAAAGTGACCTGCAATTAACGCAGTTAAAGCTTTCGAACTGACAAGCCAAATGTACGTACACAACCATGCGAAATGTGCGAACACCAAAATGTTCTTACTCACAGAAACATCAGCAAAATTTGTAAGTTTTGAGACCCTGCCACATATCATTTTCTCGTACTACATCCTCTCGCAACGCTCATAAATTTAAAGTCGGCCACTTCTTATAGGAGCAGTGAACTGCAAATAACACAGCTAATACTTTCGAACTGACAAGCGCAATGTGCGCACACATCTACAACCATGCGAAATGTAGTGCAACCACGCGAAATCTACGACGCAAGTATTTCTTTTTTAAATACATCGGCAAACTTGGCAGCTTTTGTGACCATGTCACATGAAACTTATCCGTACTACCCATCACCGCCACTTTCATAAATTTACAGTCGGTCACTTTATACGAGAAAAATCAAATGCAAATAACACACTGAAACCTGATACGCGAACGCACATAGCCATGCGAAATGTACGAACCAATAAACTTCTTAATACCTCGGCAAATGTGGCAGGTTTTGAGACCCCGTAACATGAAAATTGCCCGTACTACCCAGCCCCGTGACGTTCACAAATTAAAAGTCGGTCACTTCGTATAAGAACAGTGAACTGCATGGAAAAACTGATACAAAAAAAAAAAACTCCCCGCACTTGTGTAAACCAAAACAGAATCCCACAAACATGACATCACAGCGAAATGTCCCCAAAACAGTTTCTTTTTTTTAACGGATCTGAAGCTTCATCCGCCTTTTTATTTTTCTTGTAAAAATTTGAAAGGTATGCCCGCAACTGAACTTTGTCCCTGTGTCCTAAAATATCACATGCGAAATGTACGTCCACAACCATGCATGTAACAGGGTCTCAAACATCGAAAATTTCGCCGCTGCTTCTTTGAATTAGAACAGTTTGGTATTCGCACATTTCGCATGGTTTTGTACGTACCAAAGTCTGTCACTTGGTGTGAGAAAAATGACCTGCAATTAACGCAGTTAAAGCTTTCGAACTGACAAGCCAAATGTACGTACACAACCATGCGAAATGTGCGATGACCAAAATGTTCTTACTCACAGAAACATCAGCAAAATTTGTAAGTTTTGAGACCCTGCCACATATCATTTTCTCGTACTATATCATCTCGCAACGCTCATAAATTTAAAGTCGGCCACTTCTTATAGGAGCAGTGAACTGCAAATAACACAGCTAATACTTTCGAACTGACAAGCGCAATGTGCGCACACATCTACAACCATGCGAAATGTAGTGCAACCACGCGAAATCTACGACGCAAGTATTTCTTTTTTAAATACATCGGCAAACTTGGCAGCTTTTGTGACCCTGTCACATGAAACTTATCCGTACTACCCATCACCGCCACTTTCATAAATTTACAGTCGGTCACTTTATACGAGAAAAATCAAATGCAAATAACACACTGAAACCTGATACGCGAACGCACAGAGCCATGCGAAATGTACGAACCAAAAAACTTCTTAATACCTCGGCAAATGTGGCAGGTTTTGAGACCCCGTTACATGAAAATTGCCCGTACTATCCAGCAACTTCTCAGAAGACGCCCTTTCAACAGCCGATTCCGCATTCGCTGAGAGTTTTGTGTCTTTCTCGCCCTGCGATGAATGTGTGTTAGCCGACTCTTCCCTTTTCACTGGTCTCTCACAAAGCTCTTTTGACATGGTATCAACGCCTGTAATGACGCAATCGCTGTCCGAACTGCGTTGTTCGGATTGCGCCACCCCCTCCCCAACGGTGACCGTAACTTGTGTCACGGCTTCCGATTGCACAACTGGGACATTTTCTGAAAATGTATAACACTGGTATTACAAACGCTAAATCACTGTCAATTCGTACGACAGAGACACTGACAACTTCACATCAAGTCAAAACAGCAACTACCTTTGAAGAGACCATGAAGCGCCCAGGAATAACCTTCACATTTCATTTTCAATTCAAAGCTGAACTGTACAAAACTCTTACAATCTTAGCAGTGGGCACCGATAAACAGTCCGTTTCGCCGACAAACACAACGCACGAAAATTTTTTGAATTCTTTAAAACGTCAGCACCTGGTTGGCTTGACGAAATCTGCACTGGTGCTACATATATCACGATACTCCTTCCGACACATCTCAGCACCAATTCTTACCCTTTATAGATGCAAAAGCATCACTTACCCAGCAACTTCTCAGAAGACGCCCTTTCAACAGCCGATTCCGCATTCACTGAGAGTTTTGTGTCTTTCTCGCCCTGCGATGAATGTGTGTTAGCCGACTCTTCCCTTTTCACTGGTCTCTCACAAAGCTCTTTTGACATGGTATCAACGCCTGTAATGACGCAATCGCTGCCCGAACTACGTTCTTCGGATCGCGCCACCCCCTCCCCAACGGTGGCCGTAACTTCTGTGTCATGGCTTTCGATCGAAGCAACGGGGATATTGTATGAAAATGTAAACTATTTATTCTGTGCAAGCGAAATGAACAGATGTTTTAAAATTAATTTAAACTCTGAGATTTCTTCCAATGCCAATGTTTCATTCTAATGTAACAGCCGAGTCATAAACTATAACGTCCTTATTTCATCCTTGAACAATTTAAAGCTTAGCCGCACAGGACATGCATGTTCAAAATTCTGACAACAGTCCGTTTCGCTTCAGTCTTACAAGTTCCGGTTCAGTAAAATAACGAAACTGCCCTTCGGATCACACGCACACACACACAAAAAAATGTCGAATGAAACGAGAAATACGCGGCAAGCAAAATATATGTTGTACATTCGTCCACCTGTAATTACCTGAAATCGGCGCAGGGATATTTTTCGCTGCTTTCTTAATCTGGCTACAGGCTTGGTTAACATCCGAACTGTCATCACTATCTTTAACCGGTCCCCCAACAATTTCACCCACAAAATGGGTCAAGTGGCCCTGATCCCTGCCGCATAACCTCTTTGCGGCTTCTGCCCAGGCCTTGATGTATCCCTTCTCGGGGTTTTTACACACCTCTTCTGCAGAAAAAAATGACGGAATGCTTGATCATTCCACATTTCATTCCATACAAGTTTAGACGCACATAAATCATTCCCAAAAACCATGCGAAAACACACTGTGTGTAAAGGAAAACGATACTTTTTTATCATTCCAAGGCGTGAGCACAAAATGACACGGACACAATGGTAATTTCAATTTCTATTCCACGCAAGTTACAGAGAGAACAGATACCGAAGAGAAAATTTAAAAATAGGTGGTATACGAATAAGTAAAATCTCGCATATACAGTCCGTTTAGCAATGAGAACGTGCAACTGGCAATACAGGGATTCAGCACTTCACCTAAGATACTGAAAAATACAAGTCCTTTTGGGTCTGATGCTTCCGGCTAGATAATCGAACCTGCAAACTTATGAAGCACTATCATGCAAAACTCAACGGAAACGGAGATTTGCAAACCATAAAACGACAAAACAGAGATTTAACCCAATCAAAGGGAAGGAAAAAAATCTGTCATTTCTTAATAACATATTACCAATTCCCACAGCCATAGGAAACAGTTTGAGCTTCCTAGGATCGGAAACTTTCTCCGGACTAAAAATGAAAGAATGTTTTGAAATCATGCATCACTCTCAGCTGCTGTAAGGACGTCACTTCTGTCCTTGTCAAGTTTTTTTCAGTTATTACAGGAGCAAACAAAAAAAATGTTTCGATACACTGGTCTTTCAACTCTACAAAAGTACAATTTCTGCGAATAGGACGTCATCATTCCACAAGAACACGCAAAAACAAAAGGGAATCTAAATCAACCTGGTTTTACAGGACGTCCACGACCTGGAAAGGAAAGCAATAGAAAAATGTTTAAGAACTTACGCAAAGTCAAAACCGCAAAACGAGACTTCTATACTTCTGTCAGGGTCCCGGCCTTCCACACGTGCACGCCACCACTTCCTTCTATACATGTGAAGCACAACGTCACCTGTTCTGTAGCGCTGCAGATCAACGAACCTCTCTGGGACCTTTTTAATCCACCCTTTTTTCCGCGGCATCTGTGAAAGCCATAGGAGAATGATCATTAGCTGAATATATTGGGAATTTGAAATAACGACAACACAATCAATAAATCTTAGCGAAACTAACCGACCAGTGACCGGATACATTTTGTGTAGCATTGTGACTTTCTATCTTTTTTTTTTACTGCTATGGCCGTATCGGCAAAAATTTTCCGCAAAAGTCTAAGTGTGAATTGGCTTATTCTTCTAAGCGTTCAAGGTGGAGGGGGGGGCCAAAGCATCCGGACTGCGTTCAGGGTAGGGGGTTTAAAATTGGCAGAAGTCTGTGTACGTATTAACAGGGCTGGAAATTTGCGGGTGTCCGAGACCCTCCTTTTTGGCTACCCAGAGTCCGACTAAGCCGCAAAAAATCAGGTCTTCTTGCGCCCTGTGTTATCTTAACACGGTTTGGATCCTCCCTAAATAGCTTTGGACCCTCCTTTTTCAAAGACCCGGGTCCCAAGGACCCGGATCAAAAAAGCTAGTTGCCAGCAGTGGCCACTTACAAAAAATTGTAATCCAAGAAATCCAGGAAAAGACAACATCGACAGCATTTTCAAGCGAAACTGAGCAACAATTTTCTGAGCGAACATTTCTAGACACTTAAATCCGTAAAATGAAAAGATATGTTAGCTCAGAATTTGATGCCCTCACAATTAAGCCTGTATTTTTACAGCAGCATCTTACACATTCTTTAAAAAAATGACACAAATCACATCAAACACGCTAAAATAACATTTTTTCGTGATTCACAAAATAACCGCGCTTTTAACACGTGTGTGTTTACCTTTCAGGCATATCCTCATTAACTTTTTATCGACTTGTAATTTTTTCAAAAATTATCCACGTGTAACCTGGACGTTTCTGCATTGAAAGTGATGCCACCAAGAACAAAGCCGCGCGCATACACCTCGTGACAGGTTAATTTGCATACTGAGTCAAAAAAAAACATTCAAGTTCATGTACACAGTGTAGTGTTTCGCAGATAATTTCATTCCAAACCTTACCATATTTTTTTATAAACTAACACAAACTAAAAAATATCACCAAACAAGCATTTTAATGGCAGAAAACCTTTACAAAATAACGGATTATTTTGCGCGTAAACAGTAAAAAGGCAAGCCAATCATAAAAGTAGTGCTCACACAATTAAAACAGCGCACAATAATATACAGTCAGCCTGTCATGCGCGTGGGAATCTCTCGCTTTTAGCCCGTTCACATATCAAAGCAAATCTACTGAAGCAAATAGAGCTTCTGATACGTGTTTGAATTGGCAATTCCGCAGTGAAGGAGGACGGGGGTGTGGCAGGAGAGGGGGGGGGCGAAGCATATATGGAAGATAAATATGACCTTTTTCGCGTGTAAATAGCAACAAGGCAAGCCAATCATAAAAGCAGTGCTCAAACAAATAAAACAGCGCACAATAATACACAATCAGCCTATCACATGTGCGTGAGAATCTCTCGCTTTAGCCCGCTGACAGATGCAAGCAAATCAACTGCGAATAGCCGTTTTGGTGTGTTTATCAACTGTCAATTTCACAGTTGGCGTATACAAGAGAGGAGGAGGAAGGGTGAGGGGGATCTGGCCGGCAATTTTTTTTTCACTTCTAGACTTTACCAGTGCATTTCCCTTTTTGGGGAAAGGGTGGGGTTTACCCCGAATGCCCCCAACCCCGTTGTTGCACCAATTTAACAGCACAAATACTACAATTTTTGGCTCGGAAAAAAAAGCCATTTTGATGTGCCAAAACGCAAAGGCAACGTGAAACGAATCGATTTCTCTCTCTCTCTCTCTCTCTTTTTTTAAATAAAGCATACTCAAGATTAAGGACAGTGAGATAGTGAAACTCAGTTAAAGCGATAAGGGAGGGGGAGGTTTGCACGTCATTGTCTCCCACCGGCATCACTAATGGAGCAATATATTTTTGAAGGATTGCGTCCTGCAATGAATAAAATAAGCCCATTTTAATGCGTTTATCAACTACCAATTTCGCAGTGGTTGTGTACTGGAGAGGGGGGGAGGGAGTTCTCGCCTGCAATAATCTTAAGTTTAACGGTGTTAAACATTTTTTTTATGACTAATAGGCTTTACCATTGCATTTTGCTCTTGGGACGGGGGGGGGGGGCGAGAGAGGAGTGGGGGAGGTCGCGCACCCTCTCTATTTGCGCTAATACAAAAATGCACTTTTGAAGTATTAGTTTCAGTCAAAGTGAAATAAGTCGAATTTGAAAAAAAAAAAAAGACAGCACAATTAAGATTAAGGTCACCAAGCAGTGAGAAACAATACTCAGTTCAAGTGATATTGACGGAAAGACTGAGTGTATATTAAACTTGTACGCACATGACACACGCTTGTACACCCCAAAAATATAAATGGCATCACACAAGAATCTGCCTCTACACAGCGAAACCAGGCGAATTTGGGAGAATTTGGTGAACACAGCACTCAAGTTTAAGGGCATCAAGTAATGAGAGATGAAGTCAATTTCAGCGATAGCCACAGAAAGATTGAGTGTAAATAAGACATGTACGGACACGAAACACGCCTGTTCGCACAAAAAAAAAGTTATAAATTGCACTGAGAGTTTACAGTGACTGCAATTCACACACAACACGCGTACATGAGGCTTGCGAAACAGACCGGCTTACATAAAGAAACCGAGAATAATATGTCAAACAAATGACTTGGTTAAAAAAAAACAAGAATCTACGAAGAATAACAAACTCTAACGATTGCTTAATAAAATATGTGACACTTTGCTTCAGTTAAACAAAAATATGTACTTTAAAAAATGAAGTGGAAACTTTCTGGTATTATCGTCCACTACCAAAAGGGGTGTTGCCTTGTTTACCCTCAACTTTAACTTTGATTTTTGAGATTTATAGGCTACAAACAAAACAATAAATAACTTTAAAACGTATTTGCGATATTATTCTTCCTGTTTTAAATACAATTCTACGGATATGCCACCCCAGAATCTACTAAAATGTAGGCCAAAAAGTAGACAACCACCCGGGGCCGGGTCCATTCCAACACGTGGTCGCGCTCCCCTGACACATGTGCTAGCACCTGATTGGCTGAAATGTGATATAAAAATAGATTTCACACAGATCGAAAGATGTGTACGCCTTCTGATTGGCTCTCGTTCCACGTGCTTTTCTCACACAGAGTTCATGGTAGGTAGCCACCTATATGTTGGTGTGAGAACTATTTTACACAGAAATTTTGAAGGTCTCTGTAAATTTCTGCGAAATAGGCATGTGGTCTCAGGTGAAAGAGCACGTCCTGTTTCGCAAAATGAACCCCTAACACAGATTTGCGAAACGGACGACCCGACCAAAATGCGAAACGGACCGAAATTCGGTCCGTTTCACTTTAACATTGCAACGTGATACACACCAATTCGTCTTGTTTCCCGACGAAGCCGCATCCACACATACATACGGACGACGGATACCCCTCTTTTGATAAGATAAGACCAGCCCGACATAGTTGGCTGGTCTAAAAACTAGAAATGTGTCCTGAGGCACACGAATAACCCGCCCTTAACTAAATTTTAACTGAAGAATTCATGGCACAGTAATTGTAACAGGCAAAAATATTGCGTACATTCAAGAAAAACTGTGATGGTACTAAAAAAGTTCCGAACCAACTCACGGACAAACGGACAGACGAACGTTGGTCAAAAAAGGAGGTGCACACCTTCATACCATATATTCATTTCGCATAGGTTAGAAATTGCTAGGTCAAAAACCCTTGGACGAGTTCATTACACAAGAATTCGAAGCTACAAAACAATGTACTAAAATATGCTAAGTTCCGAGCAACCTCACGGACAAACGGACAGACGAACATCGGTCAAAAAGGGAGGTGCACACCTTCATACCATATATATTTATTTCGCATAGGTTTCAAATTGCTAGGTCAAAAACCATTGGACGAGTTCATTACACAGAACTTTGAAGCTACCCATCAATACACTAAAAAAGCTAAGCTCCGAACCACCTCACGGACAGACGGACGGATAAACGTCGGTCAAAAGACGAATAGACAAGGCAAAAACTGTATGACCCTCCGACTACCGTCGGGCGGGTCATAATGACGGTTGCTAGGTTTTATTACTTATTAAAGCATGATTGTGACGTCATAACTGAAAATTCTTTTGTTGTTTGTGGGTATTATTTTCCCATAAAGACCCAGCGGGGGCGGGGGGGGGGGGTTTGTGGGAACGGCCTACACAATTGAACTGCATGGGAAAATAATACCCGCAAACAACAAAAGAATTTTGAGCTATGACGTCAAAATCATGCTTCATCTCCAAGACTTGTGTTTTCAATATCCAATCCGGAAAACTGAGTCAATTTTAATGGATTATTCTGTAGAATGTTGAGATCTACTTGAAACAAAACGAAATCCGTGTCACTGTCAAATTTTTTGAGTTTGTGGTCCAGATTTTTCATTAATAACTTCCAAAGTTTCTGATAAACTTCTGTTTAATAAATTCCGAAAATGAAATGCCACTATTTTCTTTTTCGAAATCAACATCCCTAAATTTATTTTGCGTTATAAAATTATCTTCCCCACCAGCCATTTTGAGACCAAAATCTTGTGAGACTTTAAAATTTTCCTAATAACTTCCATGTACCTATTGGGCATATGGTGAAAAATCACGTGCACAATAGCTATATAGCTTGTGCCGGGTGTTATTTTTTCACACCTTGTATTTCTTTTGATATGCAATAAGCCTAATCAAGACCTGAATTTTGGATTTCATACACACTGAGAAAGGAGTAAAGTGGAACGGCTATTATTGGTAAAATCATATTTTGAACTAGAAATTTGTCCGTTGGAGTACGTATAGCCCGCCTGCCCCCATTTGTCACAGCCTTCAGATAAGTTTTAGGCACATTCTTGGCAGAAGTTAATGACAAAAAGCTCTACATGTGTGCATGTACTGAGAACGTGTATTTTGAGCCTAAGTTCGGGCGACCCTCACGGACTGACGGACGGACCGACGCTGACCCAAAGGAGAGATACACAATTACAACCCATAAGCCTTCAATCCATATAGGTTTCAAGTTGATTGAAGCAAAACCCTACAACTTCAGTCCACAAATCTTAAAATCTGCGCTTAAAGCCGTTCTGCGCCTATTGTACTGTATTGTTCTTTAGATCCCTTTCAGCTACTATGGTCAGGTCGGGATCCCCCCTGCCACATTATACTGAAATGGAGCATTCCAGCCCTCCTTCTAACCCTTACATGTGGAGTGCCTCCCAGGGTAGCAAGGAAGAGTCCCAATTTTAAAGTCTTAGGTATGGTCTGATCGGGGTTTGAACCCACGATCTTAGTCTCAAGGCGGACACTTTAACCACTAGACCACCGAGGCTGATCTCTCTCAAAGCTATCAGTTTATTAGGCGCGTTTTTGCTGAATCGATAACAATACTACAACTCCATTGTACTAATGCGACGTATTAAGTATTAATACAAAAGTATTAAGTATTATTACGAGCCTTGAGCAACACTAAACAGAAAGTGGCAAGCATGACACACAAAAAAACAAGCAATCGTGGATATCACAGCCCTAACCGGCCGTATAAATTATTTTGAAGTGGATGACGCTTTAATGCGCATAGGATCCCATGATTTGCCGCATGATTTGCCTTAATATTGAAAAAAATTAAACCGCTGCCGGTCACTGGATGTACAACTGGGAAGCAAAGTTGTGCCTGCACAAAGAAGTCTAAGTGTACGAAAATACTCAAGAAGCTGGCCATTATACCAAATATAACACCGCATTATTCAAAATAAGAATTCTGAAGTAAATAAGAAACCAGATATTTTTTGTTAGGCTATTCCGAAAAATCAAATGTGACGGAAATCGAAAATATTTCCTTATTTCACCATTTTACGTTGCAGACTATATAACTTATTTTCCTACCTCAGAAACATTGAACATTTTTAATTGAAAATTTAAATAAAGTTTTGAAAATTAAAAATTTCGACAGAATATTCAACGCTGAACTACCGATATTTCAACAAAAAGCCAAATAATTAAATTTTCCAGTATTTCATTTTCCTTTCGCCTAAAGACAAGAATTTGCATTACTTTGAATTAATTTGCATTACTTATTTTCACCCTTTTGTAAGAAAAATTAAGCATTATTGATTTATTTGACATTCGAACTATAGGTAGTCTATTTCTGAACAGCCTTCCAAAATATCTGGTTTCTTATTTGTTTCAGAATTTGTTTTAAACTTGACTACGTCTCGAGAAGTACGTCTATCCCTTGTGGGCGATATGCTGTAAGGCTGTTGCGTGTTGACTACGGAAAATTTAAAGTGGAAGATGGGTAGACGTAGTGTCTAACATTTAAACGACTCAATCCATTAACCAGTAGGCGCGTGAGACTGCAGTAGGTACGCTAAGAACAGCGCCGATTTGCAAAAATCCGCCACTTTGTCAATTGCGGTAGGTACGCTAAGAACAGCGGCGATTTTCAAAAATCCGCCACTTTGTTAATTTAAGTCCCATCCTAAAAATTCTTGGTTACTGCACTGAAGCCGTGTAGAAAATCTGAAACGAATCCATCCATCAATGTAGCCTGCAGGCGCGTGAGAGTGTCGTGCATACGCTAAGTCAAGCGCCGATTTTCCAAAGTCCGTCATTTTGTCAATTTTTTTTTTTTGCCGATCCGGAAAATTCTTGGCCATTGCACTGCGGAAGGGTCCAGAGAAGCCATGTACAAAATTTGAAACGAATCTATCTGTTAATGTGGCCCCTAGGCGCGTGAGACTACCGTATATACGCTAAGTCCAGTGCCAATTTTCAAAATCCGCCATTTTGTCAATTTTTTGTCGATTCGGAAAATTCTTAGTCACTGCGCTGTGGAGCGGTCCAGAGAAGCGTGACAGACGGACAAACAGACGGACAAACCAAAAAGTTCCAAGACTATATCCCTCCGTTCCACGGGGGATAATAATTCGGTGTTATATATACATTGTTTAATCTACCAATAAACAGTTCATGTTCCACACTGCATGTCGTTCAAGGGAGCGGCTATATGTACATCGGCTACAGCCATCGTCACACAGCTAGCTCCCTGTTTTTCAATTAAATTTTGAGAACGTATTTGCGAAAAAAAAAACAATGTCCATTTTTCAAAGCAAATTTGTCCACGAACTGTCGGTCTACAACGTGTCTACAATACTGTAGACTCATCTGTAGACGTCGGAAAACATGAATACCCACGTGAACCACAGCATTTAAGTTTTTTTCAGCGAGTAAGGTTTCAACTTATTCTAATTTTTAAAGATCGGTATAAGTTCAAATCGATCATTTTTGTTCAAATGTTCATTTTTGTTATGCCCGTTGTCAGTCAAAGATAAAAACGAATACAATACCAAACATATTTTGTCACTGAGTAAGGTTTCAAAAGGTTCGGCCCAATAGTCTTCGACATCTAGTGAGGAATAGATGTTAAGTTTTATAAAAAAAAATTATTTTTGTTCCAGTCCTGTGGGCACAACTACAACAAGCCATCGTAGAGGGCACAGCCCCCAACCGGATATGAACAAACAGCTGTAATGCTCAAATTCAAGTGAAAAAAGAAGCACTCAGTGAAATACCAAATCAGACCGCCTGATAGTTGAAGAGATATGGCGTCGACAAAATACATTTTTTCTGCGTTCCATCCAGGAATGTCACATTTTTGACAATTTCCCATTTCATCAATTTTTCGTCTAACACGCCGTTGTACACCTACATGATATATCTGTTCACTCAGTGAAAAATCAAATCAGTCTGCCTGATAGTTGAAGAGATATGGCGTCGACGAAATACTAGGTTTTCGCCAAGTTCCATCCAGGAATGTCACATTTTTGACAATTTCCTATTTCGTTAATTTTTCGTCGATTTCAAAATTAATACGCCGCTGCACATCTGCATCATATACATGTTCTTTCAATGAAATATCATATCAGTTGAAGAGATATGGCGCCGACAAAACAATTCATCAAAAAGTGACACAGACAGACAAGCAGACATACGCCCATACGAACGAGAGGCCTCTAATGTGGTGGCTGCATTATGTGGTAGCATTTTACAAGCCTGAAATGAGTTTAAGTTGTGGGTCGCGGGAGATTATTTGAGAATAAAAAATACTTACGTGGTGGTCACTTCAATGTAAATAATGTTTTATGCTTGGTGTGTGTCATTTGTAAATCAACCGAATTCTATATGTGGTACTTTACTGTATAAAGTTATTTCACAACTTATCTTTCACAACATTTTTGTGTAATTCCCTTTTTTGCAAATGGGTTTAAGTTATTCTGGAAGTTTCTGCGAGGTCACGGTGAATCCGCATTTTTTTTTTTTACCTTAGCGGTCAAGGTCAAATTGAGGTAAAGTCAATATTTCCACAAAATGGTTTCCAGAAAACTCCTCCAAGGGTTTGAGTCAGAAAAGCTTTATATTTGGCACACTTATAGGCAGTCAGAAATCTCAAAGGTCAAGGTTAAATTGAGGTCAAAATATTTTTCAAAACGCCTATTAATCATGAAAAGTGGCCATAAAAAGTGCTCAGATCCCAGTTTGAATACATAAAATGTACTCCGTAGGGGGTAACACTCCATCCTGAACCTTAATCTTGCGGGTCAAGGTCAAAGATCACGTGACCTCTGGCATGTTAACGATAGGCACATCTTCAATATATATTTGCACCATGGAAGGGTTCAGGTTCCTACCACAATCACTTCTCTGAGAAGTCGGCCGGACAAAACATCGTCTCACCGCTAACTTCAAGCCAAAAATTCACCACTTTTGACAATTTCCCGCGACGTCAACTTTTAGCCGATTTTGACAATAATGCCACGTTGCACATCTTCAATATATGTATATTTTCGCCATGCAAGGGTTCAGGCTCCTTTAACGATCACTTCCATGACAAGTCGGCCGGACGCAACATCGTCTCACGGCTAACTTCAAGCCAAAAATTCACCATTTTTGACAATTTCCCACGACGTCAATTTTTGACCGATTTTGACAATAATGTCACGTTGCACATCTTCAATATATACATTTTCACCACAGATCAACGCCTACTCAGCGTCTTTGACATTCATTGAATATACATTTGATAAAATCGTACTGTAGACGCAGGGATGTTACGATTCGTACCGTAATCGAAAACCGCCCGCGGTTCTTCGGTTCGGTTAAAAAACTGGAAGAGAAAAATCGCGGTATTTTCAGGGTTTTCTTGGCAGTTCAATTTTTTACTGATAGCAGAAGCTATCAGCTATATAGCTATAAGAAGCTATAAAATAAAGTACTGCTTCGCGCTTTATAAACAAAAATATGTAATTTTATTTTTGAGAATTTATCAGTCGACATTTTAATGTGAACTGTTCCATCAGCGACATTAACGTTATGTTCCCCAAGTAGAATTCAAGATTTAAAGC
Organism: Protula sp. h YS-2021; assembly: GCA_949752745.1. Classification (NCBI taxonomy): domain Eukaryota; kingdom Metazoa; phylum Annelida; class Polychaeta; order Sabellida; family Serpulidae; genus Protula; species Protula sp. h YS-2021. The sequence goes on along the minus strand of OX457027.1, from coordinate 21,380,375 downwards.
TTCTTATAATATGTGTAAAGGCGTTTTGTTTATGGCTTTATAATTTAAGAAACCCTGTAAATGTTAAGTTAGAACACAACTGAACAAGCATGTCAAAGGATATGACCCAGCCGAGTTACCAAACAAGGAAAGAGAGAAAAACGAATACTGTTAGGCCAAAAAATGAAGAACTTTGTTTCTGAACGTAACAGTTTCACAATTTTAATACACATAAACGAGTTTTCGCGGGTGGAAGCTACCCGAAAAGGGATGTTGGAGAGGTTGGGTTTTGACGATTCACATATTTACCGACATTGACACAATTTTACAAAATGCTTTTGTCATTTGCGAAAAACGCAAAGTCCAGGTGGAGAAGCACCTAAGAAACTTTCTATTAAAATTTTATTAAAGTTATTAAAATATTTGAAAGAGAAATGAATGGTTTGACAATTCAGTTACTTACTATCATTTATTCCAGTTTTTGTCAAACTTCAAAGTTCGGCCATTTCGGCAGTTTTTCGCGAACCGCGAAAAAAATAATAGCCTGGTAGGCGAACCCCTGGGGAACATCCCTGCGTAACATCTAAACGATTGGTGTAAAACTGTAGGAGTAGCATTTTAAAAATGGGTCAAAAGTTGCAGAAAAAGTGCCGTCATTTTGTCAGTTTTTTTGTTAATCGTAAAAAAAGCAATAGCCAGGTGGGGGACCATCCAGGGAACATTCCTGCGTAATATCAAACCGATTGGAGCAAAACTATAGCAGGAGAAGCATTTTAAAGAAAAAGTTTAACATACTGATACCACTACCCCAGTCCGACAAAGTTAGCTGGGTTAGTAATTGCTATGTGATATACTGAAACTTAAGTTAGGACAAAACTATAATGACTGGTACAGGCTATACTTTAAACACCAAATTATTATTAGTCTATTCCGGAATAGACTGCCAAAAATATGTTTTCTTGTTTGTTTCAGAATTCTTATTTTAAATAATACAGTGTTTTTAACCTGTAAGTTCGGTGATGTGAAATAATCTGTATATTGATTGTTATTTAAGACAGTTATGCTTAATTGTAGATCCTGTGATTTTCTAAATATTTGATGAGAATTCAAGGAAATTTGCTGCTAAAAAATGTACACCTTGTTAAATAATCAAAACAAACTTATGATCAACTAGAGCGGCCAGTGCACACAAAACATAAGAGTACACGTTTATATCACAAACTTTCAATCGAAACAAATGTCGTGCAACGACGTGTTATTTTTCAAATCGGCCAAAAATTGCCAAAATGGCGATTTGTCAAAAAATTGTGACCTCTTGAGATAAGTTGCCAAAATTATTTTTGAGATAACTGTAGTGTAACACTTGGGTGCTTTCTACGCGAGTTCGTCGAAAGCGAGAGGCAAATGCTTCAGTAGCTAATGATAATCTATTGAGCTTCTGTCACAAAGACGTAACGAACACGGTAATATTTCTCTTCTCTATCAGTTCAAGTAATGTTTTTTCCTTCCAATCATTGCTATGGGTTGCTGATACCTTTATTCCAGTGACTGCTATCCTTTACTCAATCACAGTGTTCGGTTGGGATCTGCGCCCCCGACGATGGCTAGTTTATACAAGTTTAGGCTCAGGTGTTTTATCTTGGTCTAGGTGGTGGTCACTAAACAGGTTTTACTGTACGTCTTTTTGTCCGGTTCCAGATGGTGGTCGCTAAAACAGGTTTTACTTTCTATCGCGGCATTGAAGTTGGTCATTACAGTACAGTAGTTTTACTGTAGGTACTTTGTGTATTCGGGTCTGAAAGCTGGTCAAGAACGCAGGTTTTACCGTACATCTTGTTATCCTGGTATTTGAAACTGGAAGCTGGTCACTGCAAACGCTATTTTATCCGGATCTAGCATGCGGCAGTTACATTGCTATCGGTTGCTGATTCCTATATTCCAGTGATTATCCTTTATTCAATCACAGTGTTCGGTTAGGTTCTGCGCCCTCGACGATGGCTTGTTTATACAAGTTTAGGCTCAGGTGTTTTATCTTGGTCTAGGAGGTGGTCACTAAACAGGTTTTACTGTACGTTATTTTGTCCGTTTCTAGATGATGGTCGCTAAAACAGGTTTTACTGAACGTCCTTTTATCCCGGTATTGAAGTTGGCCATTACAGTACAGTAGTTTTACTGTAGGTACTTTGTGTATTCGGGTCTGAAAGGTGGTCAAGAACGCAGGTTTTACCGTACGTCTTGTTATCCTGTTATCCGAACCTGGAAGCTGGTCACTGCAAACGTCTTTTTATCCGGATCTAGCATGTGGCAGTTACAAATAGGCTTAACGAACAGCTTTTTCTTTTTTGGTAGCCTTAACCAACCCCCTCGCCCAGCTATCTAATTCAGGTAAGACTCTAAAGGCAACCCTAACCATTTTAGCCAACGGTACGGTAAAGGTTTATACACTAAGTGTAGTTATAGCCATAAGGTATACCTTGTCTTCGTACATTCCCATCGGTCAAAAAGCACTAGAAAGACATTCTTCATAACTGTACCACATAACACCCACCTCGGTGGGACAGTGGAAGAAGGCATTATGGTGTCAAAATAGTGCGCTGCTTGTCATAACACAATGTATTAGAAGACTCACTTTAAAAGTGAAAGCTAGTTTCGGGTAAAGCACAAACATTGCGAGCCGTTACGTAATTACTTCCATATGTGGAACAGCTTGGCAGCCAAATGAAAACACGCTAATAGCTGTAGGTGCTAATAGCTAATACCTACAACACACAAAAAGGCCAATCACACGAAATCTAAGAAGTCGATCCGATTTTCCGCTATCAAGAAATTTTTACCCAACGACTCCGGGTACATTTGACACTCTTTCGGACCTACCAAGCAACATTCCCACCAAGTTTCAACTTTATCCGATGCTCAGCGGCTGAGAAATGTAAACACAAGATTTCACCGTAATGACGTCATACGCCTTTCTTAATTTCTGCACCCTTCTAAGGTTGACAGAACCGTACGACTGACCCAAGTTTGAACTTTCAGCCATGTTTAGCCGCCGATAAATTTCGCATATACGATTTTACGTAGTGGCGTTATACGCCTTCCCTAATAATGTTGACAGAACCGTCCGACCTACCCAAGGAACGGAAAGGTCAAGTTTGAAGTCGATCTGACATTTCGTTCTCAAGATATCTTGCACACAAGATTGTGTTCAAAATGTATGCATATTTTACGTGATGACGTCATACGCCGCACTTACTAATTATACTCGCGACAAAATTTGATAGCCGCTTTTCTGACCTACCACACAAAAATCCAAAAATAAGGCTTCGTCGCAAAGCTCCACTACTCTTTCTTATGCAAAAGGAAATTCAAATGGGTTGAATGCTTGAGATATAGCGCGTATAAACTGCAAATAATGCGGTCAAGCGCAAAAAATCAAAGTTTCCACATTTTTTAGTTTTCGAGAAATGCAAAAATAACGCTTCGTCGCACAGCTCTCCACTACTTCGTCTTTCTGCGCAAAAAAGGAAATTAAAATCGGTTGAATGGTGCCAGAGATATAGCGCGTACAAAAACTGGACAGGACGGACGGACAGAAGGCCGGAGGGACAGACGAACGGACTCCTTCGGGTTCACCCGGTTGGGGTCTAAAAAGTCTCCAATTTACCATTTTGCGCATTATAAATGTTATAAACTGGTGTTGGCGGTCCAGATGATCCCATAGATGTTCTATGGGATTCATATCCGGACTATATGCCGGCCATGGGAGCACATCAACATTATTAGCCGCTAAATAATCTCTACACACCCGAGCAACGTGTGGGCGTGCATTGTCCTGCATAAAAAGGGTGTCCTGACCTTGCTGCACAAACGGGATCACTTGGTTGCTCAAAACAGTATCCATATAACGGTTCGCGGTCAAATTTCCATCAATAATGAGCAGTTGGAACCTCCATCCAAAGCCTATTGCGCCCCAAACCATGACTGAGCCACCACCGTGCCGGTTAACTTGTTTTATGCAACATGACGCGTAGCGTTCGCCGGGTCGCCTGTATACGCGTTGACGGCCATCTGCGCGGAAAAGTTTGTATCGCGACCCATCTGAAAACATAACACGCCCCAATTGTTATGTCTCCATGCTCCATGGTTGTGGTTCTTGGCCCATGCAACTCGATTTCGCCGTCTCTCGCGAGTTAGCACCACTCCGATGTGGACCCGACGAGCGCGGATCCAATGTTCGCTTAGGCGCCATATAACGGTTTTCGAGCTTATGCGGTTATTTGTCCGTCCAGGGATCTCCGTTGCTGTTATTGTGGCTGGTCTGAAGCGATCCGGGAGGTGGACAATCCGGCGATCCTGGTTAAGTGTGGTCACACGCGGTCTGCCACTACGTGGTCGGTCTTTGGTTGATCCAGTGTACCGACACCGTCTTCGGAGTTTTTCCACTGCTCTTTAAATGCAACGAAAAGTCTTTCAAAGAACTGAGCAGAAGCACCAGCTTCCAGCATGCCAAAAGCCTGGTCGCGACAGTTTTGCGGTATTCGCGGCATCTCAGTTCTCCGTTGTTTTCATCGATTTACTGCGTTTACATATGCGGTTATACTGGATGACCACGTCTGGAATTCCATAATTTTTCAACATTCAGTCGGTACTGACTTATGTGGGTTAATATGATACCGTATTTGAATGCCTAAAAACACCTAAATAACCACACCCGCATGAAAAAATAACGATGGTTGCAACTTGGGATTGCAATCTAAAAAATTTTAAAATATTCATTAGTCTTAGGGTATTTTAGTTTTTATATGCGAACTTTCTTTTGTCCTTCAGTATATTTAGCTAAATACAAATATTTATCATTTCGGCAAAATTTTAACAATTTTTGAAAAATCGTATCAAATTACTTATGTTCAACAATTACTTTGAGTAGCTTTTACTAGGGTAAATTTGGGAGGGTGGTTTCTTTCTTGAGGTGTCAAGGCAGTTCGGCTATGAAAATTTAAACGGAATATTCAAAATTGCCTTTTCAGTCTTGGCTGGTTTACTGACGCACAGATAGCTTCTGAGTGTACTGCTGATAAGATCACAGTCAACACGGTTCAACAGACAGAGCCCTGTCTTCTCACGCAGTGTGTAAGGCGGATATCTCTTTGACCCTTTCCCAGTTTCAACGCAAAAAACTCCTCATTCTGTTGGTGTGACTTCGTCTCGGCCTGTGATAAACAAAAATTGCATTCGTTCTGTCAACATTTTCATAATTCGCTTCTAAGTGATGAGTTTATGAATGAGTGAATTGCTCTTTCCAGAAATAAAACTATTCTGAAAAAGGGCAAATGATGCGTTGCATATTGTTCACAGGAGCGAGTGTTTTCCTCTCCACTCACCCCATCCAACCAATTATCCCAATAATGGCAACATCTTAAACGAAATAACGAAGTATTCAGCGTAGAGTAAACAAATAATTTGGATCAATAGCAAATTAATGCATTCAAGATGCTTTACTTTACGGGCTTTCATGAAAATTAAAATTTAATTCTCCTATGCTTTTCATAAATTATCAACAATTATCAACAACAACCAGGTGGTGCCAAAGTAACACAGCACGTGCTAGAACTCTGATTCTGTCAAAATATAGCAGACTGTTGGTAAAAATTTAAACTCCATTAAATTCCATTCCAAAAAGACAACATAGAACTGTTAGGTTCAAGCGAAAACTGTTGATTTCAAATAAAAACTGTTAAGTTCAAACAAAACTATTAAGTTCAAACAAAAACTGTTTGGTTCGAACAAACGCGCAAGACCATATTTCATAACCACTTTTTGAAGCATTCTCCAAGCGTCTTCCACCATTCAATCGGGATAAACCCATCGCACTGCGGTGACTTCTCTGCTTGTCCGCTTCGGGTTGATGTACGTCGAGAGGATCTGAAACTCCACCCACACAGGCCGGGGATGGTGACCGACTCAGTGAAGTAACACTGCCGCCAAGGCGTGTCCAACAAACCAAGCGCAAGGCATTAAAAGGGCCAAAGAAAGGGGTGGCAGCCAAAAAGTACGCACGCAAGTTGAAATTGGCGTGCATACTTAATGGATGGCACCCCTGGGGCTCGCCGACGAGAAGTGGCAAAGAACTGCAAAGTTATGCTGTGCCCTATTGCCGTATGTATGCTGTATAGAGTCTGGACACTTGGAGGTGAAAAAATGAGCACTTCCCAAAACAGAAATCTTGTGAACTAAATATGACCTACAAAATGTTTCTACTTTTGAGTGAGGGAATGTTTTGTTTCCCAAACACATTAACATTAAGCCCGCTTCGTTCCCATTCTAACTTCCAGGGGTATCACTTGGGACTCTACGAATCCGAAGAGGATGGCCTCGAATCGAACTTACAAAGGGGGAATGTCTGCAGTAAAAAAGTCTTCACGTGAAAATCGTAACAAAAATTTATCTCAAACACACAACTTCAAATGCTCATTTTGTTTAGTGTTTGGCGACAAACTTTTTTTCACATCAAACAATATTGAATACTAGTGTTACAGGTAGTGCTTTAAATTTCTCCAACTTGTTTTTCACAGCTGATGCATTAAATTTCTTTCTTAAATTTAAATAAGAAAAGAGATGTTCAGTTTGTGAAAAAATTTTTAGCTATAGTTTCGTTTTCCGATTTCAAATGGACAAGACTTTAAGTTTGTCTTTCATCACGTTCCTATTGACACAAATTATCTCGTAAAACTTTTTCATTCAAAACAAAACTAGCTCCACGCAATATTTCCTGTGCTATTTTTTTCTTTTCTTTTTCTTTTTGGAGGATGTGTTTATTTTTAGGATAAACCTTAAGGCGCTGCCCAGACGCAAATCTGTGGGATCTTTTCGTGCATCTTCTGGAAGTTCATTTGGCATGTCGTATCTTTGTTGGACTCATAATACTCAATTGTATTAATAACCCTTCTTCAATTAAATACAGCAGTTTTGTGAAATAAGAAATGACTGCGGACTTCTTTGATAAAAAATGGCTGACTTTTGTTTTAGGTCAAATCCATGCAAGATCGCTGACTGCAAGTCAGAAAAAACGGTAATGGGTGTTCAATTATCTCGTGAGAGCTTATCTGCAAAATTTCAGGGATAGTTAACTTAGGCAAGTTCAATGAAATGCCAGAGTGGAAGCACCACTGCTGAAAAACGAACTATTTTAGTAAGCCGAATGCTTCTGTCTTCAACGAGTGGAGTAATCATTCTTACTGCCCCATTCACCTCCAGCAACATGTCATAGTTGTCGTTTCTCTTTCGAATTTAATTATTTATAACAGATCTTCAAAAAAATAAGGACGATGTGAGGCTGAATTTTCAATTGATAATTTTATAAACGACGCGACCATACAACCATAGATGGAAAATTATTTCAGGGCTTGGCAGCAAAGTGTTTAACACGACTATGAAGGCTACGTTAATACCATAGAAACCCTTGCTTTGAATTGTTAGCCTCGGGCTTTCAATAAGGGCTAAGCCGCCACATTAAAACGCAACAATTGCCTGGTCCCGTCTGAAAGCACTCCCATAGAAACTGTAGGCCAAAAAAAAACTTTTTAAATAAAATTTACACAAGTTCATGTGAACGGCAGATGCCCGTTATGGTTGTTACTGAACCAACACGACAAAGTTGAAAAACACCTTGTCTGAATGACAAAAAAACACATTTTAGAGAGAATTAGGCCCAGATGTGAGAAACAACGCTGGTTTTAATCCTGGTTCTTTGTTTGACGGATGGAGATCATGGCACGAGAATTGTGCTAGATTACTGTTCTATTTTAGTGACGATTTGATCTGGATATTTTGTCATAAAAATTGCCCTGCTTGACCAAAGATCATCTAAACTCACTCACACTGTGCGCTGCTTTGTAAATTGGAGTTGACGAATTTTATCCAAAATGCATAATATTTGTTCCTTAGATTTGTATTGTATTGTTCTTTAGATTCCTTTCAACTGCTATGGTCATATCGGGATCTCCCTGCCACATTATACTGAAATGGGGCATTCCAGCCCTCCTAACCCTTACATGTGGAGTGCCTCACAGGGTAGCAAGGAGGAGTCCCAATTTTAAAGTCTTAGGTATGACCCGACCATCTGGTTTAACGACAGCCCTTGGAGTAGTAGGGGGAGCGGGGCTAAAATAACTATATAATTTAACGACACGGCCGACCCATTGCGGGTTACATAGTGTCATTAGCATAGATAATTATTTGCACACCATGTGAAAAACGGCCACACAACATGCCCGACATATTCCTCTTAGTATAGTCAAATGCCAGCTTTCTGCTAACAACAACACACAAACACTTCATCTCAACTCCGTCAGCAAAACAGTCTCACGGCTTCTCTGTGAGCAAGTTTTCACACCAATGCTTGGACTCGAAGGAAATTCGAAGGCTTCAATATGTGTATCGGCTGGATTTTAACCACAAGACCATTCTCTCCTGACAGTCTGCAGGTTTTCACACCAATGCTACGACCATCACAAAGTAACAGGTACACTCAGTCAACTCGCACCAATCTGCCCTGACAGTCTGCAGGTTTTCACACCAGTGCTACGACCATCAGAAAGTAAGAGGCGCACTCATTCAACTCTTACCAATCATCCCTGACAGTCTGCAGGTTTTCACACCAATGCTACGACCATCACAAAATAACAGGTACACTCAGTCAACTCGCACCAATCTGCCCTGACAGTCTGCAGGTTTTCACACCAATGCTACGACCATCACAAAGTAACAGGTACACTCAGTCAACTCGCACCAATCTGCCCTGACAGTCTGCAGGTTTTCACACCAATGCTACGACCATCAGAAAGTAAGAGGCGCACTCATTCAACTCATACCAATCTGCCATGACAGTCTGCAGGTTTTCACACCAATGCTATAACCATCAGAAAATGGCAGGCGCACTCGGTCAACTCATCAATCTGCCCTGACGGCCTGCAGGTTTTCACACCAATGCTATAACCATCAGAAATTGATAGGCGCACACACTCACCTCGCACCAATCTGCCCTGACGGCCTGCAGGTTTTCACACCAATGCTATAACCATCAGAAAGTAACGGGCCCACTCTCTCAGCTCTTTACAATCTGCATCTTTCTCCACTCAATCTGCAGGTTTCAACACCAATGCTCAACAAGCGTATCTGCTTAACGTTTTGTGAGCCTCAAATGGAGTCCTCGCATTGATTTTGTTACAATCCTGCAGCTCTGACACAACGCTTAGGAGTGTGAGCTGAAGCGCTCATGTTCACGCTTCTAAGAGAAAGGCAGTTATTTTCATTTCTGGTATCAAATGAGATGTGATAAGGGGATTAGGTGGCGATAGGGTGCGGCGGGCGCGTCAGTTCTGTAGCACTGAACTACTCTTTTCATGCCGTTTTGTTTTTATCTGCTTTCATACAACTTTTAACCCTTTTTACTGATATTTTATGGTATGCCTTGCTTCACCGTTTAGGCAACTTGTATATTTGAATCTTTTCTAGTCCTATATCTTTGCTGATTGTAGTGGCCAATAAAGTTTCTCTCTGAAAAATCTAGCCTTAAACAAAAAACGCACGGCACACATTGCTAATGAGAAACAAGAGATCTTTCGTCAGGCAGATCAAAACTCTGACTAATTATAACACTTTGGATTATTCATAAGAACTCAATCAAGCTTCAGGTTATCCAACAGCAACGATAAAAAAAATTATATAAAAAAAATCGACCGCCCTAAATTTATTGTATTGTTCTTTAGATCCCTTTCAACTGCTATGATCATATCGGGATCCCCCTGCCACATTATACTGAAATGGGGCATTCCAGCCCTCCTTCTAACCCTTAGATGTGGAGTGCCTCACAGGGTAGCTAGGAGGAGTCCCAATTTTAAAGTCTTAGGTATGACCCGACCGAGGTTTGAACCCACGATCTTCCAGTCTCGAGGCGGACACTCTAACCACTATGCCACCAAGGCTGGTACACCGCCCTAAAAACTGATCGCACATTTTTATCTCTTCTGACTATAAAAAAATAAAACAGCAAAAAATATAATCAAATAACATCCAATCTAATTGGTCTAAAAATACTGAATGCATCTGCCGTTGCTGAAAAAAGCTTTGCTTTAAAAAGGACGGACTCGTGGCAGGACATTTGAGTTGCTTACTTGTATCTAACGGCCTATAAAGAAATAATGATTAGTCGCTTCCTACGACATGCACAGAGCAGACAACAGTAAGGCTATTCTAAGATTACTCCCCCCCCCCCCCTCCTCAACCCAATGATATCTTGCATGAGGGATAATTAAAAATCTAAAAAAGAGCCCTTACGCGGAAAAATTAGATAATTGAAAAGGTTCCAACATTGTGTTGTTTTGAAATCGCCAAACACCAAAACTCGGACTTCGAGTTGACAAAAGCTTATACTTCAGTCCCATTTTCACACTTTTTCTGCTTGAGTTCTCTAACATGTTGGCACGGATTCTGCATTTCATACAGTGAAAATGGGAAAATGTTGTATTATTAAGAAGCTGATAAAATTTTATCGTTATTTCTGTTATTCCTTTTGGGACATAAGATTCCTGTAATTATTTAAATTTTTAATAACTCTCAATCATCGGTCAGTCTATCCATCAATCGAATTTTCAAAGCCCTCCACCCTTATCGGTTATGTCTCCGTCTAAATGAACCCCTCGCTCACCAACAAGGCAATCAAATCATGCCCAGAAACTCGTAAAGCCCCGTATGGAAGGACATTTGAGCGTTTGACTAATAAATAAATAAGAAATACCTAAACAATAACGTAGCAGCTTAATAAAATGCGAAAAACAAGATTGTCCATCGACTGATGGCCAGGTCACGAAACTCCCGCAGGCGTGTAATCACAGGATTTCAATAAGACAAACACCCATTGAATAGTTCAATTGTGCTGTATTTTCAAAGTTTTGCCATTTTCGAAATTTATGCGAAAATGTAAAAATTACCCCCTCGTTGCACAGGTTCACTTTATAGTCTTTGCATGTGCAACAGAACAATTGAATCCCTTCAGTGTTACGGAGATAAGGGGCCGACAAACAGTCATTGAATATGCCAATCGTGTTGAATTTTCAAAGTTTTCCCATTTTCCCAATTTTTTGCGAAAATCTAAAAATAACCCCTCGCTGCACAGGTCCACTATATAGTCTTTGCATGTGCAAGAGAACAACTGATTCGCTTCAATGGTTACGGAGATATGCCGTCGACAAACACCCATTGAATAGGTCAATTGTGTGGTATTTTCAAAGTTATGCCATTTTCCCAATTTTTGCGAAAATCTGAAAATAACCCCTCATTGCACAGCTGCACTATATAGTCTTTACATGTGAAGGAGAATAATTAAGTGGTTACGGAGAAAAAGCGCCGACAAAAAAAAAGTGTCGACGGACGGACCCGAATCCTATAGTCCCCCGATCCGCGCTACGCAAAACAAAAAAAAAAGGGAATGGCCGCGTAGATAGTTATGTCCGCTCTCTTAAAAAATTCAAGATAATAAGATATCCATTTTATGATGTTTTTACTAAATCCTAACAGTGCGATTTTACTTTGGTTTTTTGTTTTTAAATTTGTTTCCGGTCAATGTTTTCCCAATATTGGTGAAGGGACAAAAAATAATAGACAGTTCTACGCTTATGTTCCCTGCCGTCAATCACAATAATAAGACTTTTCAATAAATTCCCATGAGGATCATGAAAATTGGATTTTTGTCAACATTTATTGCTAATTTTTAGCGATTCACAAATTAGAGTACATTTTATGACAGTAAAGCCTTCTCCGACGTAGGTTTAGATTTTAATAGATGTTTTTTTTTACTTAAAGCCCCCTTTCCCTCATTCAATCAAAATTTTATAACTTCTTCATAAAGTTCCTAGGAGGCGATATGTTTTAAAAAATAGTTTAGGTCAATATTTCCGCCAGTTCATACATCGTCAAACAAAAATAAAAGCCAGGAAGTTACAAAAATCTGCTGTTTGTAACAAACATTTCAAAACAAACTACAAACATTTCAAAAAAAACTATTTCCCTGGTGTCAGTTAAGAATTTTTGCCAGTTCTTCCGCCAGTTTTGGGTGAAAAGTTTTAGCCAGGTAGGTAACAATGCTCGCTATCTTTAAATAAAAGATAAAAGGCCATATTCCCGGCGTCAGTTTCTATATATATATATATATATATATATATATATATATATATATATATATATATATATATATATATATATATATATATATATATATATATATATATAGTTTTAGGACTGGTGTGAATGCATAACACAGCATAACTCTGCAGTTCCTCACCACCTGTCGTCAGCGAGTCCCGCGCTTGATTCGCCGGAGACGCTTTGTCGGTAGTGTTACTTCACCAAATCAATCACCTGTCCACGGCAAGTGCGAATGAAATTTCATCACCTCTCGGCGTCCACCTTCCCGAAGTGTCCAAGCGGAGGGCCAACACAGCGAGACAGATTTCATCGGTCATGAACGCTGAAATAAGCTTAAAGAATACTGTTATTCCAAACACACTGCACGTTGTTTCGTGAAAGAGCCGTTAGAAAACAGGAGGAGAACGAACATAAGACTATACAGCAGAAAGACTAACCACCACAAGAACAATAAACGAAATAAACAATATTAAACAGAAGTATACGGCTCCGTTCATTTGGGCCTTTACACATCCACAAGTTACAATGTTGGAACTAATGAAGCAAATTTTGTCTGTATCATTTCTAAAAAGTCATCGTTTTCCTTTGCCTTTAATTTATTTTAGTTTACCAATTAAATTTACCAATTTACAAATTCGCAAACAAACGGAGGTTAATATTAGATTTACAAGCAGCTTGAAATCAAATTTAATTGCACAGATTACCAGTGATCAATCTCAAAAATAAATATATGAAAGTAATAATTGTATTGTTCTTTAGATCCCTTTCAACTGCTATGGTCATGTCGGGATCCCCCTGCCACATTATACTGAAATGGGGCATTCCAGCCCTCCTTCTAACCCTTACATGTGGAGTGCCTCACAGGGTAGCAAGGAGGAATCCCAATTTTAAAGTCTTAGGTATGACCCGACAGGGGTTTGAACCCACGATCTTCCGGTCTCGAGGCGGACACTCTAACCACTAGGTCGCCGAGGCTGGTTTCCCTACAGGTATCTGAGTGTTTGATAAGTATAAAATAGGACCATCGATGCGCGATTCTTATTTCAGGCCAATGCGCATATTTCTTCAACTTAAGTTGATGCGCGGTTCTTATTCTGGACCAGTGCCCATGTTTATTTAAGTTGCGCAGTTCTTATTTTGAATAGTGCGCATGCTATTTAAGTTGCGTTAATGCGCAGTTCGCATTGCGAACCAGTGCGCATATTTATTTAACTTGCGTTGATGCATGGTGCTTATTTTGGTCCAGTGTGCTTGCTTAATCTAGATTGTGTCGATGTGCGGTTCGCATTTCGGACCAGTGCGCATGTATTTTTAACTTGCGTCAATGCTCCGTTCCTATTTCCGACCAGTGTGTTTGTTTATTTAGCTTGCGTTAATGAGCGGTTCGCATCTTCCACCAGTGCGCATGTTTATTTAACTTGTGATGATCCGTGGTTCGCATTTTGGACCAGTGCGCATGTTTCTTTAGGTTGTGTTGATGCGCGGCACTGATTTTGGACTAGTGCAAATGTACACATGATTATTGAACTTGCGCTGATGTACGGTTCGCATTTCGGACCAGTGTGCATGTTTCTTTAGGTTGCGTTGATGCGCGGTTCGCATTTCGGACCACTGCGCATATCTATTCAACTTGCGTTGATACGTGATACGTGGTTCTTTTTTCGGACCAGTGCGCATGTTTATTTAACTTGTGTTGATGCGCAGTGCTCATCTGGACCAGTTCGCATGTTTATTCATCTTCCGCCGATGCGCGGTTCACATTTCGCACAAATGCGCATAATTATTTAACTTGCATCGGTGCGCCGTTTTTATTTCGGACCACTGTGCACGTTTATGTAACTTGCATCAATGCGCGGTTGTTAAAGCTGACTACTTCGCAAGTTCATTCAACTTGCGGTTATGTGCTGCAGGAGATTCATTTAATTTTTTTCAAAAATTCCGAAAAAAATTCAAAAGTCGTCCAATTCACTCAAAAAGCACAGCCGTATACATGACCCCCTAGAGAGGGCTCATATAAAAAATACATGAAATCTGATAACAAGAATGTCCAGGGACATTGCGACCAGCCGAGATCTAGTGAATCTATGAATAAGCTTGTATGGTTACCAAAAGTGGTAGTCACATTGTACAAGTTCGTCCAAGGACAAAGCCCAAGCTTACGAAGAGTGATGACCAAATCCAACGTGCATGAACAAGGCAATTTTCCTGAAAAATTGGGCTTGAAACGACGTGATGGCAATGAGCTAGCTAAATAATCAATTTAATAACGCACCCGAACATAAACGATAAATACATACAAAGATTTGTTTCCCATAAAAAAAGCTTCGAACAACGTATCGAAATTGTATCTACTCATGTGTACTGTTGACATGTACTGTCGGACATACACAATTAGTTCAAGCAGCAGAAACGACCAGAAACGACCAAAGACATGTGCCTTTTGAAAAGAAGAAAACGCCGCGTCTAAAACATCACTACTTAAGTTTCAATATTTTGGCATGTATTATTTTGCGGGGTTTGCATTTCCGACCAGTGCGCATGCTTATTTAATTTGCGTTGATGAGCGGTTCGGATTTCGGAAAAATACGCATGTTTATTTAGCTTGCCGCTATGCTCTGTTCGCATTTCGGACCACTACACATGTTTATTTAACTTGCATTGACGCGAGGTTTGCATCTGTGACCAGTGCGCACATTTATTTAACTTGCTTCGATGCGCGGTTCGATTTCGAACCAGTGCGCATGTTTACCAAACTTGCGTCGATGCGCCGTCCGTATTTCGGAACAATGCGTATGTTTATTCAACTTACAAGTTTTGGCGGATCGCCCAAAACCTTAACTTTGGAAAGGAATTCAATACAAATTCTGGGAGAAAAAGTCTTTTCAAAATTAAACGCTAATAAATAAAAAATACCCCTATGGCCAATTTTTGCAGGATCGCCAAAATGTGTAATTTTTCAAAAGAGGACTACTTGGAGAATAATCGTACAAAATTTGAAGAAAATCTGCTTAAAATTGTATGTTAAAAGCTGAAGGAAATCTGATCAAAATTGTGTGAAAAAAAGATTTTTAAAAATTGGCAACCATAAAATCACAAATGTCCCCAATTTGGCCAATTTTTGGCAGATCGCCAAAAAGAGTAATTTTTCAGGAGAGGTCTACCCAGAGAACAACTATCCAAATTGGAAAGGCATTCGATCAAAATTGTGGGAGAAGAAGCAAATTAAACACCAAAAAATTACACAATGTTTTCAATTTGGCCTATTTTTGGCGAATCGCCAAAATGAGTACTTTTCAAAAGAGGCCTGCCTAGGGAATATTCGTGCAAAATTTGAAGAAAATCTGATCAAAATTGTGTGAGAAGAAGCACTTTGAAAATTGGCAACCACGAAATTACAAATGTCCCCAATTTGGCCAATTTTTGGAGGATCGCCCAAAAAGCAATTTTTCAAGAGAGGCTAACCTAGAGAACAACTGTCAAAACTTGGAAAGGAATCCGATCAAAATTGTGGGAGAAACAATTTGAAAATTAGATACCAAACAATTAAAAAATGTCTCCAATTTGACCAATTTTTGACGGATTGCCAAAATGAGCAACTTTTCAAAAGAGGAATATCTAGGGAATATTCGTGCAAAATTTGAAGAAATCTGATCAAAATAGTGGGAGAAGAAGCATTTTGAAAATTTGAAACCACGAAATTACACAAATGTCCCCAATTTGGCCAATTTTTTGCGGATCCAAAAACGGGTAATTTTTCAAAAGAGGTCTAAATGGAAAACAACTATCCAAAATTGGAAAGGAATCCGATCAAAATTGTAGACAAAGAAGCAATTTGAAAATTAAATACCAAAAAATTAAAAAATGTCCCCAATTTGGCCATTTTTTGGCGGATCGCCAAAATGAGTGGTTTTTCAAAAGAGGCCTACCTAGGGAATATTCGTGCAAAATTTGAAGAAAATCTAAGCAAAGTTGTGGGGGGAGAAGCATTTTGAAAATTGGCAACCGAAAAATTTCAAATGCCCCCAATTAAGCCAATTTTTGGCGGATCGGCAACAAAAATTTTTAAAAGTGAAGCCTGCCTAGAGAACATTCGTGTAAAATTTGAGAGGAATTCGATCAAATCTGAAGGAGAAGCGTTTTATGTAAAAGCTTACACACGTACATACAGACGACGGATACCCCTCTATTGATGGGATAAGACCAGCCCGACATAGTCGGCTGATCTAAAAACTGTAGGAGGAAATGCATTTTGATTTTGTTTCTTCAAAAATCCCCCAAAAATTCCCTGATCGACTCAAAAAGCCTAAGCCGTATTCATGACACCCTAAGCATGCCTCAGCCCGAAAATAAATGATGTCTGATCAAAACAGCAGGAGAAGATGCATTTTGAGGTATTTTCATCAAAAATTCCCCAAATCGAGTCAAACAGCGCAAGCCGTATGCCCGACCCACCATGCCTCATACCAAAAATAAATGAAATCGGATAAAAACTGTAAAGGGAAATGCATTTTGAAGTTTTTTCTTCAAAAACTAAAAACTAGACTGGCCAGTGTTTTTGTTAAAACAAAAAAGGTTATGTCTCCTCCGCCCATCCCCCACTCAGTCACGTGGAGAAAAATTCCTTGCTTAAAAGTACAACATTGGCGAGCCCAAAAAAATAAACAAATCGTCAAAAATACATGCTTACAGAAAATGAAGAAAAACTTCGCAGTAAGCATTTGCACTATATGTGGGTTCTTCTTGCCACGTTTCAGCTAATACAAAAAATATCCGATCGACTAAAAAAGCACAAACCGTATGCACGACCCTTTCCCTACAAAACTGCCGACGCATAAGCGACGTCGGCAATCTCTAAAATGCATCGGCAGCGTCTGCAGCAGATTTGAAGCATCGTTTATACGTCGGATGTACGTCGGAATATATATGCATTTTTTATCGAACATACTTCGCAAATGTGTCGGAAAAAGAGATGCCGATATTGCAGACGTATTATACGTATTTTTTATACGTCTATAAACCGCATATTTTCCTATGTATAAATCACGTCGGAAAAACATCCAAAAAACATGCTAATGTTGCCAACGTGCATTATACGCATTTTTGTCATGGGTCTATCAAACGCATATTTTCCGACGCATAAATGACGAAGGAAATACATCGGTAAAAAGATGCTGATATTGCCAACGTGTATTATACGCATATTTTTTATTATACACTTGATCGTGCACGTATAAAAGAATTATAGAAAAAAACTGAGGTCACTTATTTTTTTTGTATTCCGTATCCGATAAGTATACTATTTTCAGGAGTGAAATACACTGACTCAAACGTACAGGAATGAGTACGTTCTAACTAACGTGTGTGGATGTTTATAAACATCATATAATTGCAAACGTCATATAATTACTAGAGGTGTGACGGTTCGTACCGAAAACCGAGAACCGAGAAAAGGCTTCGGTTCGGTTCGAACCGAAAACCGAAAAGCCCAATCACGGTTTCGGTTCGGTTTTTTTTTTTTGCTATTTATAACAAGATAATGCATTAATTTGGTAATGTTATTTTAGTTCTTTTAGTATAGTTTAGTTTTAACATATATATATATATCACATTGGACAAATCAACAAACATATTTCACACTTTTTTCGGAACCTATGACGAATTCCATGCATTTATTATGGCTACATGTCTGTCAGTCAATAACAATGTAAATTCTTGTGTAAGTAAGCTTTGAGGTAATAAATATAAAACATTACCGTCAGGGCACACGCTGGGTTCTCAGGAAAGTGAGTCAAAAAAGGAAAGTTTGACTCAGTTGGGTCCAGAAAAACTCGGTGGGTTCTGAAAAAGCGAGTCATTTCGTAAAAAATGCCCACAAAGTGGACAAAAACCCGCCAACGCGAACCCTGGTTACCGTTATATGTTAGGTTTTGTATCTTTTTCAAGGTAAAAAGAAATATCGGATTATCGGATTAAGTGCAGGCAATTATAAATAAAAAAAAATAAACACGCATATATATATCAGGGCTGGTATGACTTCAGTGATTTAAATCAGTGATTTAATTCGCGATTTAAATCACTTTAAAAAAGTCAAAAAAAGGCACGATTTTGACTTTTTTTGTTCCAGAGTAATATTTGTCAATAAAATGCTAGAACAAGCCCCTTGAGTGTACACAGTGAAGATGCATTGTTAGGTTATTAACGACTTGAGCTGCTCATGCGACGCAGTCACCCAGACCCCCACACCTATTGTACCTGATGTACACACTGAGTTAACGGTATTTCTCCATTGTGGTGCCCGTACTAATTTCCAAACAGTTGCTTGCTGATAGCAAGACTGCTTAATAAATAACAGCGCCAAGACAATTGTCTTATACAAATAAGCCCTGTCAATAGAAGTACTCCCGTTATGAGTCACTATCATTGTTGATTTTAAAGTCAAAGAGTAATTAACCCAGCAAATTTGTGGTGTACTAAATCTGAAAAAAAAACAACAATTACTGGTAGGCGTCTAGCTCCCGTATATAAAGATATTTCGACAGAGATGCGACAAATAGTTGAAACGTAAAAGCTATTTGCAAATGTTCAGTTATTCGATGTGATATTGCTGAGAACTGCAGTGGCATTAGACTAATAAATAGTGAAAAATCAGTTCTGTATGTTTTTAAATGTTCTGTGACTTTTTTGGTGATTTAAATAAAAAAGTCAATTTAAATAAAAAAAGCCATGATTTCTACCAGCCCTGAGATATATAAATATATACATATATATATTTGAAAAGAAAACTACCGGTTGGTTTTGGTGAACAGAACCAAAAAAAACCGAACCGAACCGAAAATTTTTGTTGAACCGAACCGAATCGAACCGAGCGGGAGGTGAACCGTCACACCTCTAATAATTACAAACGTCATTTGTATTTTGTTGTGTTGTTATTTCGCGATATGAGTTGAAATAGGCTACTTCCGTTGAACTGTCAAAATAACAAGAAACATTCGAAAGGAAAAAAATACTTGTTTAGCGAGCGTGCTTGTGAGGTGAGTTCTTTAACCACACGAGTCTGAAGGTATATAAATTAGTGTGTTTGTAATTTCCCTGATGGGAAAAAGAAATGTAAATTTTTATTTTTAAAAGTACTTGGTGTTTGTAAAACTGCTTATCAGCGGACAGGAAGCACAAATTATTAAATTAAAAGAAATTTTGTTAACAGTTCATGTTAATATAATTTGCAAACTTACTACTTTGTTGTCTTTATTTTTCGTACAGAATGCATTCTGTCATATGATTTTCTATTGTTAGACTTCCAATAATTGCAGTTTGAATTTGCTAGATAAGTTGGCATTTTTCATACACAAACTTATATAAACAAGTTTGTCCAAGGACAAAGTCCCAGCTTACGAAAAACAATAAGGCCACTTCCAAAGTGCATGAGCACGGGAATTTCCCTAAAAAATTGGGCTTCAAAAGAGGTGAGATGGCGACGAGCTAGCTGAAAAATTAATTTAGCACCGGGCCAGAACATAGACCGATAAATGCATACAAAGATTTGTTTCCCAGAAAAATGGTCTGATAGACTGCATAGTCTGCCATAGATATCTTCGAACAACGCTCGCATTTCGGACCAGTGCGCATATTTATGTAACTTGCCTCGATTCTTATTCAGACAAGTGCGCATGTTTATTTAATTTGCGTTGCTGCGCGGCTCTCATTTTGGAACAGTGCACATGTTTATTAACACTTGACAAGCCTTTGGCTTGCAAGGGTTATATGAATTTGTGCAAGCAGCCGTTCGTCTTTTTTTCTTCTTGACAGTTTTCCGATTTTTGTGTCTTCGTCTGTGACACTATGGGCCCTCGGACCATGAAACTTGGGACCATTGAAGAGCTTGATCTGAACGTGTGCATGTCACTTTTTATTTTCGTCTTCGATTTCGTTTTCTTTGTTAAAACGCCATGTGAAAAGAGTGTATTTTTTTGCACAGAATACCACACAGTTGCTTAGCTTTGTGCGAGCTCTCACTGCGTAAACAGATAACACAGTGTATGCGTGATCAGTCAATCAAACCTCAAGTCAACAGAAACCAAACACTACTCGGCTTATAAGACGTATTCAAGCTGTGTTGTTTGCTAATATATTTGGCTGGTATTAAGTTATCAACCTATGGAGTTTTTTCTTGACAGTGGTCCGATTTTTTAGAATATTATAAGCCGCATACATGCTGTGCCATAAGCTCTGTACATAGTTGCATAAGACACTGTACGCATGTTGTAAAATACTTTATATTATTCAAGAAATAACCCATTGAAGGAAATATTTTCGCATTTTAATTTTTGTCAAGTGTATATTGCGTTTATGCACTTTTCGCATTTTGGACCAGTGCGCATGTTTATTTACCTTGTGTTGATGTGCGGTTCTTATTTCGGATCAGGGCGCATGTTCAATTTCCTTGTGTTGATGTGCGGTTCTTCTTTCGAAACAGTGCGCATGTTTATTTAACTTGCGTCGATGTGCGGTTCTTATTTCAGACCACTGCGCATGTTTATTTAACTTTGATAGTGGTACTTATTTTGGACAAGTGCACAAGTTTCCTTAGGTTGCGTTGATACGCGGTTCGCACTTCGGAGAACAGTGCGCATGTTTATTCAACTTGCGTTGTTGAGCAGTGCGAATTTCAGACCATTGCACATGTTTATTTAACTTGCGTTGGTGCGCGGTTCGCATTTCGGACCAGTGCGCATTTTTTTAACTTGTGTTGATGCGCGGTGCTTATTTTGGACCAGTGCAAATGTTTATTTAACTTGCGTTGGCGCGTGGTTCGCATTTCCAACCACTGTGCATGTTTATTTAACATGCGTCGATGCGCGGTTCTTATTTCAAGCAAATGCACATTTCTTTTAAAGTTGTGCCGATGCGCAGTTCTTATTTTGAATAGTGCGCATGTAATTCAAGTTGTGTTAATGCGCAGTTCGTATTCCGAACTGGTGCGCATGTATATTTAACTTGCGTTGATGCACGGTGCTAATTTTGGTCCAGTGTGCTTGCTTATTTAGCTTGTGTCGATGTGCGCTTTGCATTTAGGACCAGTGCGCATGTTTTTTTTTAACTTGCGTTAATGCTCGTTAATGCTCGGTTCCCATTTCTGACCAGTGCGCATGTTTATTCACCTTAGGTTGGTGCACGGTTCTCATTTCGGACCACTGCGAATGTCCATTCAACTTGCATCGATGCCTAGTTCTTTTTCGGACTAGTGCGCATGTTTGTTTAACTTTCGGTGATGTGCGGTGCTTAATTTGGACTAGTTCGCATGTTTATTTAACTTCCGTCGATGCGCGGTTCGCATTTCGGACCACTGCGCATGTTAATTTAACTTGTGTTGATGCGTGGTTCTCATTTCAGAGCAGTGCGCATGTTTTTTTGGGTTAAGTTGATGCGCGATTCTTTTTTCGGAGCAGTGGGCATATTTAACTTGCGTTCATGCGCGGTGCTTATTTTGGACCAGTGCGCATGTTATTCAAGTTGCGTTAATGCGCAGTTCGCATTTCGAAACGGCGCGCATGTTTATTTAACTCGTTGATGCACAAGCTAAATAAGCAAGTCCAGTGTGCTTGCTTATTTAGCTTGTGTCGATGTGCGGTTCGTATTTAAGACCAGTGCGCATGTTTTTTGTTTAACTTGCGTTAATGCTCGGTTCCCATTTCTGACCAGTGTGTTTGTTTATTTAACTTGCGTCGATGAGCGGTTCGCATTTTCCACCAGTGCGCATGGTTATTTAATTTATGTTGATGCATGGTTTATTTACCTTGCATTGAAATCCGGTTCACATTTCTGACCAGTGCTCATGATTCTTTAGGTTGCGTTGATGCGCGGTTCGCATTTCGGACCAGTGCACAGGTTCATATAAATTGCGTTGCATTTCGGACCGGTACGCATATTATTTAAGTCCCGTCGAAGTCCGACTTTTATGTCAATTCTACTTGCGTCAATACGCGGTTCTCATTTCGGACCACTGCGCATGTCTATTCAACTTGTGTCGATGCCTGGTTCTTTTTCGGAGTAGTGCGTATGTTTGCTTAACTTCCGTCGATGCGCGGTCCGCATTTCGGACCATTGCGCAAGTTTATTTAACTTGTGTTGATGCGTGGTTCTCATTTCAGACTAGTGCACATGTTTCTTTGATTTAAGTAGATGCGCAGTTCTTTTTTTTCGGATCAGTGCGCATATTTAACTTGCGTTCAATCGTGGTGCTTAATTTTGACCAGTGCAAATGTTTATTTAACTTGTGCATGTTTATTTGGATTATTAACGTGCGTCGATGCGCGGTTCTTATTTCAGGCCAATGCACATATTTCTTTAACTTGAGTTGATGCACGATTCTTATTCTGGACCAGTGCGCATGTTTATTTAAGTTGTGCTGATGCGCAGTTCTTATTTTGAATAGTTCGCTTTCGGACCAGTTGCATGTTTATTTAACTTGCCTCGCTGTGCGGTTCGCATTTCGGACCATTGCGCATGTCCATTCAACTTGCGTCGATGCGTGGTTCTTTTTTTCGAACCAGTGCGCATGTTTATTTAACTTGCGTTGATGCGCGGTGCTAATTTTGGACCATTACGCATGTTTATTTTACTTGCGTCGATGCGCGGTTGTTAAATCTGACTACTGCGCAAGTTCGTTTAACTTGCGTTTATGCGCTGTAGGAGGAGATTAATTTTTTTTTTAAAATTCCGAAAAAAATTCAAAAGTTTTCCAATTCACTCAAAAAGCACAAGCAGTATGCATGATCTCCTAGAGACGACTCATACAAAAAATAAATGAAATCTGATTAAAACTGTAGGCGGAAGTACATTTTGAATTTTTCTTCAAAAATGCCCCAAAAATCCCCTGATCGACTCAAAAAGCATAGGCCGTATTCACCACAGTCCCAAAATAAATGTCTGATTAAACCTGTAGGAGAAGATGCATTTTGAGGTATTTTCATCAAAAATCCCCCCAAACAATCAAAAATTTCAAAGTCGAGTCAAATAGCACAAGCCGTATGCCCGACCCACCTGAGGATACCTCATACCAAAATAAATGAAATAGGATAAAAACTGTGGGAGGAAATGCATTTTGAAGTTTTTCTTCAAAATTCCCTAAAAATACAAAAATTTTCCGATCGACTAACAGAGCGCAAGCCGTATGCTCGACCCCTTAGGGATGTCTCATACCATAAAAAAAAGAAAGAAAGAAATCGGGTCAAAACTGTAGGGGCAAATGCATTTGAAGTTTTTTCTTCAAAAACTCACTAAAAATACAAAAATGGTCCGATCGACTGAAAACGCACAAACGTATGCACGACCCTTTAGTGGTGCCTCATACCAAAAATAAATGATATCGGATCGAAAATGTAGGAGATACATTTTAGAAATTTTTTTTTACAAAATTCGCCGAAAATTAAAACATCACCAGATCGACTAAAAAAGCACAAGCCGTATGCTTGACCGCTTAGGGAT
Source organism: Protula sp. h YS-2021 (assembly GCA_949752745.1). Lineage (NCBI taxonomy): Eukaryota > Metazoa > Annelida > Polychaeta > Sabellida > Serpulidae > Protula > Protula sp. h YS-2021. Next base: position 21,356,714 of record OX457027.1, on the reverse strand, counting down.
GACTCACACCAAAAATAAATGACATCGAATCAACATTGTTGGAGTAGATGCATTTTGAATTATGTTCGAAATTTTTGCTTCAAAAATTCCCTAAAAATACAAAAATTGTCCGATCGACTAAAAAAGCACAAGCCGTATGCACGACCCTTTAGTGGTGCCTCATACCAAAAATAAATGACATCGGATCAAAAATGTAGGAGATACAGTTTAAACATTTTTCTTTTAAAATTCGCCAAAAATTCAAAAATCACCCCATCGACTAAAAAAGCAAAAGCCGTATGCAAGTCCGCTTAGGGATGACTCACACCATAAATAAATGACATCGAATCAAAATTGTACGAGTAGATGCATTTTGAATTATTTTCGAAATTTTTGCTTCAAAAATTATTCGATCGACTAAAAAAGCACAAGCCGTATGCGCGACCCTTTAGGGGTGCCTCATACCAAAATTTAAATGAAATCGGATAAAAAATGTAGGAGGAGATACAGTTTAAATTTTTTTTCTTTAAAAATAAATGAAATCGGATAAAAAATGTAGGAGGAGATACAGTTTAAACATTTTTCTTTAAAAATTCGCCAAAAATTCAAAAATCACCCGAAAGCACAAGCCGTATGCAAGACCGCTTAGGGATGCATCATATCAAAAATAAATGACATCGAAATAAAATTGTAGGAGTAGATCCATTTTGAGTTATTTTCGAAATTTTTGCTTAAAAAATTCCCCCAAAAATACAAAAATTATTCGATCGACTAAAAAAGCACAAGCCGTATGCGCGACCCTTTATGGGTGCCTCATACCATAAATAATGACATCGGATCAAAATTGTAGGAGGAGATGCATTTTGAACCAAAGTTTACTAAACTAGATGCTCGAGAAGCATGAATCCGCCGGGTTCGCGCAAATTGTATACCTGATTATGATGTTCCTGTGAACAACTGTTCCAAAGAACACCATACAGCCTTGTGGTCAGTGAAGTAGAGGTTTGTAGAGCCAGTGGTACATGGTTGATTTGGTGTGAAGATAATCAATCCACCCACTAATGCGGCCTGTAGGCGCGTGAGACCGATATGTGTTATGCTCATTCCTAATTCATTTCTTCCATTTTTTAAAGTTTTGTCATTTTGACAATTTTAGTCGGATCCGGTCGAATCCTGGTCACTGCACTGCGGGATGCTTAGGAGCAGCCCTGGGTAAAATCTTAAATCAATCCACCCACTAATGCGGGCTGTAGGCGCGTGAGACTGATGTGTGTTATGCAAAGTCCTTATTCAGTTTCTGCAATTTTTTAAAGTTTTGCCATTTTGGCAATTTTGCTCGGATCCGGTCGAATCCTGGTCACTGCACTGCGGGATGCTTAGGAGCAGCCATGGGTAAAATCTTAAATCAATCCACCCACTAATGCGGGCTGTAGGCGCGTGAGACTGATGTGTGTTATGCAAAGTCCTTATTCAGTGTCTGCAATTTTTTAAAGTTTTGCCATTTTAACAATTTTGCTCGGATCCGGTCGAATCCTGGTCACTGCACTGCGGGATGCTTAGGAGCAGCCCTGGGTAAAATCTTAAATCAATCCACCCACTAATGCGGCCTGTAGGCGCGTGAGACTGATGTGTGTTATGCAAAGTCCTTATTCAGTTTCTGCAATTTTTTAAAGTTTTGCCATTTTGGCAATTTTGCTCGGATCCGGTCGAATCCTGGTCACTGCACTGCGGGATGCTTAGGAGCAGCCCTGGGTAAAATCTTAAATCAATCCACCCACTAATGCGGGCTGTAGGCGCGTGAGACTGATGTGTGTTATGCAAAGTCCTTATTCAGTGTCTGCAATTTTTTAAAGTTTTGCCATTTTGGCAATTTTGCTCCGATCCCGTCGAATCCTGGTCACTGCACTGCGGGATGCTTAGGAGCACCCCTGGGTAAAATCTGAAATCAATCCACCCACTAATGCGGGCTGTAGGCGCGTGAGACTGAAATTGCACAGACGAGAGGGCCAACGAGAGGTATCTTATGTGGTGGCTGCATTATGTGGTAGCATTTGATATGCCTGAAATGCACTTAAGTGGTAGGTCACGGACAAGATTATTTGAGAATAAAAAATACTTATGTGGTGGTTTATATTTGCCCGTGCCCTTGTGTGGTTCCCAGCAGGCGTCATGTCAATGTCAATAATGTTTATGCTTTGTGTGTGCCATTTGTAAATAAACGGAATTATATATGTGGTACTTTACTGTATAAAGATATTTTACAACTTATCTTTCATAACTGCCCATATTTATTTAAATTGCGTTGATGCGTGGTGCTTATTTTAGACCAGTGCGCATGTTTATTTAACTTGCGTTAATGCGTGGTTCGTCTTTGGAAAAACTGCGCATATTTTTTTAACTTACGTTGCTGCGCGGTTCACATTTCGGATCACGGCGCATGTCAACTTAACTTGCGTCGATGTGCGGTTCGCATTTCGGACCAGCGCGCATGTTTGGTTAACGTGCACTGATGCGCGGTTTGTATTTCGGACCACTGCGCATATCTATTTAACTTGCGTCAAAGCGTGGTTCGCATTTCGAACCAGTGCGCGTGTTCATTTAACTTGCGTCGATGCCCGGTTCGCATTTCGGACCACTGAGCATGATTATGCAACTTACGTTGATGCGCGGTTCACAATTCGGACCAGTGCGCATGATTACATAACTTGCGTCGATACGTGTTTTTTTTGGACCAGTGCATATATTTAACGTGCGTTAATGTGTGGTGCTTATTTCGGAAACTGCGCATGTCTATTCAACTTGCGTCGATGCAGGATTCTTTTGTCGGACCAGTGCGCATGTTTATGTATCTGGCGTCGATGCGCGGTTCGCATTTCGGACTAGTGCGCAGGTTTGTTTAGCTTGCGTTGATGCGAGATTCACATTTTGGACTAGTGCGCATGTTTCTTTTATTTGCGTTGAAGCACGGTTCTTATTTTAGACAAATGCGCATGTTTATTTAACTTGCGTTGATGCGCGGTTCACATTTCGGACCAGTGCGCATGTTTGTTTTATTTGCGTTGATGCACGGTTCTTATTTTAGACAAATGCGCATGTTTATTTAACTTGCATCGATGCGCGGTTCACATTTTGAACTAGTGCGCATTTTTGGTTAATGCGCACTGATGCGCGGTTCAAATTTCGGACCAGTGCGCATATCTATTAAACTTGATTCCATGCCCGGTTCACATTTCGGACTAGTGCGCATGTTTATTCAACTTCGCTGATGAGCATTTCGCATTTCGGACTAGTGCGCATGTTCATTTCGCTTGCGTTGGTGCGTGATTCACATTTCGGACAACTGCGCATGTTTATTTAACTTCAGTTGATGCCCGGTTCGCATTTCGGACTAATGCGCATGTTTATTTAACTTGCGTTGATGCGCGGTTCACATTTCGGATCAGTGCGCATGATTACTTAACTTGCATCGATGCGTGGTGCTTTTTTCGGACCAGTCCACATATTTATTTAACTTGCGTCGATGCGCGGTTCGCATTTCGAACCAGTGCGCATGTTTATTTACCTTGCGTCCATGTCCGGTTGCGCATTTCGAACCAGTGCGCATGTTTATTCAACTTCCGTTGACGAGCGGTTCGCATTTCGGACAACTGCGCATGTTCATTTAGCTGCGCATTTCTTATTTTAGACCAGTGCACATGTTTATTTGACTTGCGTTGATGCCCGGTTCGCATTTTGGACCAGTGCGCATGTTTATTTCACTTGCGTTAACGCGCGGTTCGCATTTGGAACCAGTGCGCATGTTTGTATAACTTGCATTGATGCGCGGTTCACATTTCAGACCAGTGCGCATGATTACTTAACTTGCATCGATGCGTGGTTCTTTTTTCGGACCAGTCCACATATTTATTTAACTTGCGTCGATGCGCGGTTCGCATTTCGAATCAGTGCGCACGTTTATTTACCTTGCGTCCATGTCCGGTTGCGCATTTCGAACCAGTGCGTGGTTGACATTTCGGACAACTGCGCATGTTTGTTCAGCTTGCGTTGATGCGCGTTTCTTATTTTAGACCAGTGCACATGTTTATTTCACTTGCGTTGATGCCCGGTTCGCATTTCGGACCAGTGCGCATGTTTATTTCACTTGCGTTAATGCGCGGTTCGCATTTGGAACCAGTGCGCATGTTTGTATAGCTTGCGTTGATGCGCGGTTCATATTTCGGATCACGGCGCATGTTAACTTAAATTGCGTCGATGCGCGGTTCATATTTCGGACCAGTGTGCATGTTTAAATAATAACCACACATTAACACAAGTTAAATAAACGGATAAAACTGCAGGATAAGATTCAAAAATTCAAGATCGAGTCAAAAAACACAAGCCGTATGCCCGACCCATCTAGGGCTGCCTCATACTAGATACCAAAAATAAATGAAATCGGATAAAAACTGTAGGAGGAAACGCACTTCGAAGTTTATTCTTCAAAAAATCCCCAAAAATACAAACATTGTCCGCAGTGGGTGTATTCTTAAGATTCTCCCCACCCCACAGCGGGATTTAAACAAATGCTGCTCTTCTTATTTGCTTTAGAAATTAGCTTTATAGTTGCATTATTTACCAACAGATGGTGTTACAGGACAGTTGATCTACGGACTTTGACGGACTCCCTTATGTGGTATGTTTTGTGCTCAATGGGTGCTTATGTGGCTACCTCATAAGAACCACCACATAAGGAGCAAAAACCACATAAGTGACGGATGTACCGAAAATCCACCACATAACATAATCATTGTGGGCACGGACGGACGGACAGACAGACGGACAGAATGAAAACTATATCCGTCCGGTTCCCGGCGGATAATAAACAACTAACTAACTAACTTACTAACGGACGCAACCCGCAAACCGATAGGAATACCCCAGCTTACGTGTAACGTAAGCTGGGTTAAAAATCAATAAGAACGGTATTTTTCTAGATGCATAAAAAGCATGTTGAAATACACGTCGGACGTATGCATCGCTAATGCTTCGTTTATGTGCCAAAAGTATATGGGAAAAGCGGATGACAATATGCATCGTACATGCATAGGAAATAATGCGGATATTATACACATGAAACAAAACGTATAAAAACATCGGCAAAATCTGTAATAAATGCATCGGTTATACATATAGAAACAATGACATTATGCGCATAAAATGCGTCGGAAGTAGACATTAAATAATAGATCGGCAACACACGTAGGATATATGCATAAAATGTTGATTGGCAGTTCATCGAAAAACAGTCGCATTTCCGACGTAGTGATAATGATTATCACTTGATCGGAAATGCGTTGGAAAACGTCGGAAATATGCATTGTTTACGCATAAAAATAATCGGAAGTTCGTCGGAAATGCATCGGAATATATACGTATAACCGACGTATAGCCGACGGTTGGTAAAGCGTCGGATATGCGTCGAATAGATGCATAAAAAACTTCGTCGGATAATATGCGCACAAACGACTAATAAACGATGAGCAAAACAGAAAAAACAAGTCATCAGTGAAACTGATTAATGTCCCCCGCCACAAAAACGCTCGATGGACAGGAAATTCTAGAATGACTAAGTCCCCCGCAGTCGTGCAATTCAACGATTTTAAAGGTTTAAAGGAACAAAAGAATCTCGCGATAAAACATTCTAAGAAATGCTTGATTTGTTTAACTAAATTCATGTAGGCTTGAGTGTGTTAACAAACTCATTCCAGTATGTAAGGGTTGTAAAACTTTCTGGAGTTCAGCTGGGCCAATGTCCTTGGGCCGATAGGGCTCATTTACAATACCGACCTTTGTTGGTTCCAATACTTCCTATATCTAAAATATTTCAACAGTGTGTTAACGAACTCATTCAAATGAGTAAGGATTGGGAAAATTTGTCAAAAGTTCACTGGGCCAATGTCCATGGCTCATTTACAATACTGATCCTTGTTCGTTCCAGTACTAAACATATATAAAGTATCTTAACAATCGGTCGAAAAATGTAGGCTTGAGTGTGTTAACAAAAAAGGTGTCGACAGACGGACAGACCCGAAAACTATAGTTCCCCGGCGGGGGACTAATATGTGCATATCTGACGTATGTTGCCGATATTGCCGACGCGTTTTATATGCATATCCGACGTCGCACAATTTGTAGTATTACAACATGTAAATGACATCGGGTCAAAAATGAAGGAAAATTCCCAAAAAATTCAAAAATCCCCCGATCGACTAGAAAAGCACAAGCCACATGCATGACCCCTTAGGAATGCCTCATACCAAAAATAAATGACATCGGATCAAAATTGTAAATAAACAACTAACTAACGGACGCCGTCTGCAAACTGCTGGGGAAACCCCAGCTTACGTGTAACATAAGCTGGGCTGAAAACCGAAAAAAAAAAAAAAACAAACAAAAAACAAAAAAAAAAAAAAAAAAAAAAGCAAACAAACAAAAACACGTTATCAGCAAAAATTGATGAATGTCCCCCGAAACGAACTATAATCGAATCGAAAAAATAATGCAACGTCGCACAACTTCAATATATATATATATTTTCACTGTAGCAACAATCAAAAGCCAGGGTTGAATAACGGCTGAGATATCGCGTGCACACAGTTGCACTGTAGGCAACAGAAATTCTAAAACATTGCTCATTTTCAACGAGTCGCCAGTTCGTCATTTTTGGTCGATTTGAAAAATAATACGACGTCGCATAACTTCAATATATATATATATATATATATTCACTGTAGCAACAATTAAAAGCCAGGGTTGAATAGCGGTTGAGATATCGCGTGCACAAAGTTGCAGTATCGGCAACAGTAATACTAAAATATTTCCTGTTTTCAACGAGTCGCCATTTCATTTCTTGGTCGAATCGAAAAAAATAATACGACGTCGCACACCTTCAATATATATATATTCACTGTAGCAAAAATCAAAAGCCAGGGTTGAATAGAGGCTGAGATACTGCTTGAACAAATTCGTGCTTTCAAGTGTTTCCAGGCGGACGGACGGACAGACCCAAATTCTATAGTTCCCCGCTCCGCGCTACGCGGCGGCGGGGGACTAAAAACGCTGCAAGACAACAGTAACCAAACCAAAATCCACAAGCAAGACAACGCAGAAACATGGAACAAGACGATCCATCTCGCGGATAGTAGTGGTGGGACCATTATTCGAATATTCCAATATTCGTACGTTTGATTAGGATTCGAATCCTATTTTTGATATTCGAATATTTTGGGCTTTTGTATAATTTTTAAATTATTTTTCATAAGAAGAGAGAATTTTTAGCCTTGCAGGCAACATCGTTACAAAGAAAAGGTCTCAGCTGAGACCGGAAAATATTAATATCCTTATTTTCCTTAATAAGAATTCGTAGATTTTCAGCTGTACAGAAACTAGGCAGGGACTGGTTTTGTTTCTCGGCATTACATAGTTATAATGCTACACCTTATTACCCCCTCGCCCAACTTTAATGAAGAGGATATAGGATTTGGTTAGTCCGTCTGTCTGTCCGTCGTCAGTCCGTCACGCTTTTGGGTAGTGGTCTTCTATGCACAACTCCTCCGAACGGGTAAGCACACACATTTCAAATCCTATACAGATTTACTCTTCATGTATTGATGTTGTGCAGCTCGTATTCAGTTTGTCCGACTTTTCATTTATCAAGCCAAAATTGAGGTCGACATTTAGCATATTTTGCGAAGGGCGAGGGGTTTTGCAGCGTTCCGGTGCTCTTGTTTCTGCTGATGTTATTCAAAACTTCGATTTTGCTTGAACATCTTTGTTTTCTGAATAATTTATTCCCCACAGGGATTATATGCGATCGACCGTGTGTTCGTCTGTCCGTCGGTCTGTCATCAAGACCTTGTTAACACGATAACTTAAAAACTCCTGCAAGGATTTTAATGAAACTTGGTGTGTAGCTTCTATGGGAACAAACACAGATTGGTATTGTAAATGGGCCAGGTTCGTCCAAGGAAAATGGACCAGCTGGACTTGGAAAATTTCAGCTCTTGATTGACTATTGATGGCCGTGTTTAACTGATGGGGGGCCTGTGGGGAATATGTGGGCTATGCACAGTGCTCTAGTTTATGTTAATGCAGCCTCATATTACACAATAATACACAACCACTCATCACTGATAACATTTTTGGGGTAGAAGTAATAATGTAGATGTAAATGCAAAAATGTCCACAATTTCGAAAAATATTCGAATAATATTCGAATATTGCTCCCAAATAGAACAGAATTTTGAAGGAACGAAAAAAATAACACGGGCATCATCTAGACATGTACCCCAATACGTATGTATGTTTTGAGAAAAATCGACTCATTAATTTCATAAGAACTCACTGCGGACAGACGGACGGACGGACAGACAGACAGACGGACAGACGGCCAGACGGACACACCAAATGCAATATATGTCTCCCTTTGGGGGAGACATATAATCATGAAAAACATACCGAAACTCCTCCTGGCACATTCAAGGAGGGAGAGGCCAAAAAAGCCACAAGCCATACCCGTATAATGTGCGATCCCTTTTCTCCAGCAGGATCCCACAGTGCTTCAGCAGCCAACTCTGCATCCGGGACGCACTATGGAAGGGACATTGAACGTACACATTTGCATGCACGAGTCCAGGATCTTTAACATGTTGACCTGAAAACTTGACCGACAACTCTCTGTAAACAGGACCGAAGAAAATGTCAGACTCTTTCACCAGACCCCCTTCAATACATGGTCGAACTTGAGAGCAAAATGAAAGCTTACCCAATACATTTCAAACCTTTGACTTCATTGATAATCCCGAAGTTTGACGTGCAAAGCACAACAACTACTATCGCTCTGTCTCTTCAAGGTACGCCGCAGAAGTGCCACGCGAACCAAGACAGAGCCATCCCAGGATCTGACATCCAACGAGTGTTGGTGTTCCAAATGGAAAGCCAACCAACACATATAGGCACCGATGTGCCCGAACAAAAAAAAAACCCTGCAAGACAACAGTCCCGAACCCTACCAAAAACCACAAGCAAAAAAACACAGTGCCGGATGATTCTGCCGAAACATGTCACCCGAGCTTTTTCGTAAAAAGCCCGGCATGTTGGGACAGAACCTCTGCATTCCAAACCTGCTGCCCGGACAGGAATGAGAACTTTCCCTTGCAAAGATTTTGTTTGTTTTTTTTGGTGTTTAACGTCCCTTTCACCAACATGGATGGGTATATTAGGACGCACATGCTAAAGAAACAAGTGGGGAAAAAGAAGGAAGAATGAGGAAATAGTAAAAGAAGAGTTGGAAAGAAAGAAATTCCGATTAGTCGCCTCTTACGCCATGCACGGAACAGAACGCAGTGGGTGTATTCTTAAGATTCCCCCACCCCACAGGGGGTCCTTGCAAAGAGACACCCGCATCTAAACTGCGGGCCCGGAACGGAAAGTATTGGTGGCCTGAAATGGAAAGCCAACCAATACAAACAGGCACCCCTGTGCCCACAAAACCAGGAGCCTTTGGTCAGATGGAAAGAAAAGGGAAACAAGCATGTCCAAGGACACGACCCAGCCGAGTTATCAAACAAGGAAAGACAGAAAAACTGTGGAACGAAAACTGTTAGGCCAAAAAATGAAGTATGTAAAATGCATTTAATTCGGATTTGGAAGCTACCCGAAAAGGGATGTTGGAGAGGTTGGGTTTTGACGATTCACGTATTTACCGACATTTACACAATTTCACAAAATTTTTAAAATTCCACCATTTCGGATTTTTGTTGTTGCTGTTGTTGTTGTTGTTGTTGTTTTTTTTTTTTGTTTTTTTTTTTGCTATTTGTGAAAAAAAAGCAAAGTTCGGGTGAAGAAGCACCTAAGGAACTTTCGATTAAAATTTTATAACTATTTGAAAAAGACTGACAGAAATGAATGGTTTGACAATTCAGTTATTTACTACACTCTATTCTAGTTCTCGCCAAACTTCAAAGTTCGGCCATTTCGGCAGTTTTTGGCGAACCGAGAAAAGAAATTATAGCCTGGTTGGCGAACCCCTGGGGAACATCCCTGCGTAACATCTAAACGATTGGTGTGGATCTGTAGGAGTAGCATTTTAAAAATGGGTCAAAACGGGCACAAAAAGTGCCGCCATTTTGTCAGTTTTTCGTCAATCGTCAAAAAAAATAATAGCCTGATGGAGGACCATCCAGGGAACAGTCTTGCGTAATATAAAAACGATTGGAACAAAACTGTAGGAGTAGCATTTTAAAGAAAAAGATTAACATAAGCACATACATTCAAGCCCCCTATATGATACGACAGGGTCGGCTGGGTTAAAAACGGACGTACCTCGCTTGTAGTTCTCGTCGTCCTACCGGAGACAGAACTGCACAGCCTGACAGCTCGCATAGCTAAATGAAACAAGAATGATATTGACCGAAAAAAATGTTCATAGTAGCATTCCTTTCACAATATACTACGAGCAAACAGAATGTAAGATTAAGAACACGAACAATGGTTTTGATACATTTCTCTTGCTTTTAATGAAATGACCAAAAGCACCGAATTTAAACTTCTCGGTCCTGAAAAACAGGCAATTGACAGAAATGAACAAAATGCAATCTTTACGATTTTTTATAGATCAAAATCCAGTTAGCTCTGAAATGGAATTAAATATCATCAGAAGTCTACGGCTATACTCGATTCTATTAGTAATCAAACGTACGAACTCTCCCTTTGCCTGGCTGGCGCTATTATCACATGGCCAAAAGCTGCAGTCAGTGGCAGGGATCCACACAACAACACACTTTAACAGAATCTACACTGACACCGTTTCACACAGGAAATAACAGAACTAGTGCGTTTTCGATCTGTTAAGAGACAAGTTTCGCATTTCAAGCAAAAAGATCGGGTCACAAGTACCGGGGGGGGGGGGGGGGGGGGTACATAAAGGTTGCCAAGCGTGCTCATCACAAATTTGAATTTTTCGAAATATTGACAGTTATGTCATTTTTAACAAAATTAAAATCCTATGGGATGCCCTTTTAACATTTAATGCTTATTTTTTACATCAAAATATAATTAAAGATATCAACAAATCAATATAGATCTCATCCATTTATATTTTGCTATCAAAGATTGAATATGAGATCAAAAAATCAATTTTACAAACTTAAAATCCTTAAGGGAGACACCATTGTATAAAATTTAACGAATCGTCAATCAAATTTTGGATATGAAAACTTCAATTATTGACATTAATGAAACCACATAATTTTTGAGCTCGTGAATTACTTCTTTCTCGTAGAGTAAAAAATTACAAGAAAGATTCTGCATACAAGAATGTCCAGGGACATTGCAACCAGTCAAGCCCAACGCAAGGAGAGTAAACCACTTTACCATCTCATTGTTGCTTACAAAGTCATACATTCACCTGTTGTATAAATAAAATATGACTGCACCAAAGATATTTTTGGGTAAGATGGAAACTGTGTGAATATATTACCCTCCCTCCCATGCCCCAACAGCAAAATCGGTCAAAAACTAGTTAATTTAATCACTAGGCTGCAATTTTATTTATTTTTTTTAATGGAGATACTTGTATTAATGGTCACCTGTTGTTCTATTTTATTGCAAAGCCAAAATGACAGGAATGCACCACGACTAACGCACCACCAATTCAACTGTCATATTTTTATAGACTAATTTTACTAAAACTTGAAGGGAGGCACAGCTTTCTCTCTCCGTATGGCTTTTAATTGTGACCCGTCAGTCATACACAATTGACTTGAAGGATCAGGCTTTTCGTGAAGGGGGGAAGTTTCAATTTCTGACACCTTGAGTTTAAAAGTTTCAGAAAACCCAAAGCTCAAGTTATTTTTTTTTTTTTCGAATTTAGGGGGGAGCAACCTCCCCTCTCAATGGATCCGCCACTGAGAAAGAATTTTTCTTTTTGCAACACAACTACTGATCGACTCCCAAGGCTTAGCATACATAGGAACAACAATGCTAAAAATAGGTCATGGGGAAATCATAGGCCTCTGTTAACACTGCATTAAGACATGCACAAACAACACGGCTTTTTCTAGGTTCAAAATTAACTCTGTTCGTGTGTGTCGGGATGGGGGAGGAGGTGGTGGTGCGGGGGGGGGGGGGGCGAGGTTTAGGAGAGGGAGAAACGGGAGGGGAAGGAGACCGACAAGGAGATTTTAGGTTCAACTACTGCTACACAGACAATGTATAAATATGTAAAAAAATATATGTACCAAAATATACAAATTTCTGACAATTTTCAAGTTAGTTAGTTAGTTGATTGGTTTAACAACACCGCCAACCTATTGCAGGTCATATTGTGTCATTCCTGGTAACTTTGTTGCATTTATACGACAATTTTCAAAGTCCCATCATTTTGGCTCTTTTCAGCCGATCGCGACAAAAGTAATTTTCCAGTAGAGGCCCACCTAGAGACTGTACAGGTGTAATACCAAGAAAATCTAACCAAAACTGTAGGAGGATATGCATTTTGAAAAAAGTTCACCAAAATTTTCAAAGTCTCGTCATTTCGTCTGTTTTCGGTCGGTCGCGAAAAAAGGTAATTTTTCGGTAGAGGACCACCTAGAGATTGAACATGTGTATTTTCAAGAAGAACTGATCAAAATTGTAGGAGGAGATGCATTTTGAAAAAAGGTTAACACACACAAACACACTTTTTTCAAAATTGATTGCACAAGATCACCCGACAGAGTCGGCTGGTCTAACAAGGACCGGCCATTTTTTATTCACAGATGTGTGCTTCTGAATTATTTATATAACAAGTTTGTCCAAGGACAAAGTCTCAGCTCACGAAAAGCGATAAGACTAAATCCAGTTTGCATGAACAAGGGAATTTCCCGGAAAAATTGGGCTTCAAAAGACGAGATGGCAAAGGGCTAGCTGAATAATTAATTTAACAACGGACCCGAACATAGACCGATAAATACATACAAAGATTTGTTTCCCAGAAAAATGGGAACCAGAATTTATGTATCTCTTGTGGACTGGATAGTCTGCCATATATACTTTCGAACAACGCTCGCATTTCGGGCCAGTGCGCATATTTATGTAACTTGCCTCGATGCGCGGTTCTTATTCAGACAAGTGCGCATGTTTATTTAATTTGCATTGAACGCGCGGCTCTCATTTTGGAACAGTGCACATGTTTATTTAACTTGTGTTGATGCGCGGTTCGCACTTCGGACCAGCGCGCATGTTTATTTACCTTGTGTTGATGTGCGGTTCTCATTTCGGATCAGTGCACATGTTTACTTACCTTGTGTTCATGTGCGGTTCTCATTTCGGATCAGTGCGCATGTTTACTTACCTTGTGTTGATGTGGTTCTTATTTCGGATCAGTGCGCATGTTTATTTACCTTGTGTTGATGTGCGGTTCTTCTTTCGGATCAGAAGACATGTTTATTTACCTTGTGTTGATGTGCGGTTCTTATTTCGGACCAGTGCGCATGTTTATTTAACTTGCGTCGATGAGCGGTACTTATTTTGGACAAGTGCACAAGTTTCCTTAGGTTGCCTTGATACGCGGTTCGCATTTCGGGCGAGTTTACATGTTTATTTAACCAGCGTTGATGCATGGTGCTTATTTTGGACCTGTGCATTTTTATTTAACTTGCGTTGGTGCGCGGTTTGCATTTCGTACCAGTGCGCATGTTTATTCAACTTGCGCTGATGAGCAGTTCGAATATCGGACCATTGCGAATGTTTATTTAACCCGAGTTGATGCGCGGTGCTTATTTTTGACCAGTACAAATATTTATTTCACTTGTGTTGGCGCGTGGTTCGCATTTATTTAACGTGCGTCGATGCGCGGTTCTTATTCCAGACCAATGCGCATATTTCTTTAACTTGAGTTGATGCGCAGTTCTTATTTTGCACCAGTGCGCATGTTTCTTTAACTTGTGTTGATGCGCGGTACTTATTTTGGACCAGTGCAAATGTTTATTTAATTGGAGCTGATGTGCGGTTGGCATTTCGGACCCGTGTGCATATTTATTTGACTTGCGTTGATATGCGGTTCGCATTTCGGACCAATGCGCAGGTTCATTTAACTTGCGTTGACACGCCAATTTGCATTTCGGACTAGTACACATGTTTATTTAAGTACCATCGATGCCCGACTCTTACGTCTATTCAACTTGTGTCGATTCGTAGTTCTTTCTTCGGACCACTGCGCAGGTTTATTTAACTGGCGTTGATGTGCAGTTCTCATTTCGGACCACTGCGCATGTCTATTCAACTTGCCTCGATGCGTGGTCCTTTTCGGACAAGTGCGCATGTTTGCTTAACTTGCATTGATGTGCGGTGCCTATTTTGGACCAGTTCGCATGTTTATTTAACTTCCATCGATGTAGGTCGCATTTCGGGCCATTGCGCATGTTTATTTAACTTGTGTTGATGTGTAGTTCTCATTTCAGACCAGTGCGCATGTTTCTTTGGGTCGCGTTACGGTTCTTTTTTCGGACCACTGCGAGTGTCTATTCAACTTGCGTCGATGTGTGGTTCTTTTTTCGGACCAGTGCGCATGATTATTTAACTTGCGTTGATGCGCGGTGCTTATTTTGGACCAGTACACATGTTTATTCAACTTGCGCTAATGTGCGGTTCGCATTTCGGACCACTGCGCATGTTTATTTAATTTGCCTCGATGTGCGGTTCGCATTTCGGACCAGTGCGCATGTTTATTTAACTTGCGTTGATGCGCGGTGCTTATTTTGGACCAGTTCACGCGTTTATTTATCTTCCGTCGATGTGCAGTTCACATTTCGGGCCAATGCGCAGCTAAACAATTGGTGTAAAAAACAAAAAGTGCAACCATTTTGTCAGTTTTTCGTCAATCGTCAAAAAAAGTAATAGGTGGGGGACCACACAGGGAACATTCCTGTGTAATATCAAAACCACTGGAGCAAAACTGTAGGAAGAGTAGCATTTTAAAGAAAAAGTTTAACATACGCACATACATTCAAGCCCCCTATAGTGACACGACTAACCCAGTCCGTCAAAGTCAGCTGGGTTAAAAATCGGAAGTTGACTATTATCTCAAAAACGGTTACAGATAGAGCGATTTTGAGCTCATTTTCGACCCTTTGGCCATAACAACGTTACATAAGACCTTGACCTCAGTCACGGTCAAAGTAAAAAACCGCAAGTTTTTTAAAGTGATTCTAATGTGATTTTTCTACCCTTTGAACCTAAACAACGTTACATAAGAGGTACCTCGGTGTCCTTGACCTTCCGAGTCACTGTCAAGGTCAAAAACCGGAAGTTGACTATTATATCGAAAACGGTTAGATAGAGCAGATGGACCTAAACAACGTTACATAAGAGGTACCTTGGTGACCCTGACCTTCTCTGTCACGGTGAAGGTAAACAAGTTTGTCCAAGGACAAAGTCCCAGGTTACGAAAAGCAATAAGACCAATTCAACCGTGCACGAGCAAGGGAATTTCCCTAAAAACTTGGGCTTCAAAAGTTGAGACGGCAAAAGGCTAACCCAATAATTAATTTGGCACCGGACCAGCACAGACCGATCAATGCATACAAAGATTTGTTTCCCAGAAAAATGGGAACCAGAATTTATGTATCTCTGGTGGACTGGATAGTCTGCCATAGATACCTTCGAACAACGCTCGTATTTCGGACCAGTGCGCATATTTATGTAACTTGCCTCGATGCGCAGTTCTTATTCAGACAAGTGCGCATGTTTATTTAATTTGCGTTGATGCGCGGCTGTCAATTTGAAAGAGTGCGCATGTTTATTTAACTTGCCTTGATGCGCGGTTCACATTTCGGACCAGTGCGCATGTTTACTTACCTTGTGTTGATGTGCTGTTCTTAGTTCGGATCAGTGCGCATGTTTATTTACCTTGTGTTGATGTGCTGTTCTTAGTTCGGATCAGTGCGCATGTTTATTTACCTTATGTTGATGTGCGGTTCTTATTTGGATCAGTGGGCATCTTTGTTTACCTCGTGTTGGTTTGGTTTATTGGTGTTTTAAGTCCCTTTCAGCGATCTCAGCGCTATATCAGGACTACCCTGCCACATTATACTGAAAAGGGCCATTCTAGTTTGACTCCCTAGGGGGATCATTTTGGACCTTGCATATGTTTATTTAACTTGCGCTGGTGTGCGGTTTGCATTTCGGACCAGTGCGCATGTTTATTCAACTTGCGCTGATGCGCGGTTCGAATTTCGGACCAGTGCGCATCTTTATTTAACTTGCGTTGATGCGCGGTGCTTATTTTTTTAACTTGCGTTAATGTTCGGTTTTCACTTTCTGACCAGCGTGTTTGTTTATTTAGCTTGCGTTGATGACCGGTGCGCATGTTTATTTAACTTGTGTTGATGCGTGGTTCGCATTTTGGACCAGGGCGCATATTTATTTAACTTGTGTTGATGCGTGGTACTTATTTTGGACCAGTGCAATGTTTATTCAACTTGCAGTTCGCACTTCGGGCCATTGCGCATGTTTATTTAACGTGTGTTGATGCGTGGTTCTCATTTCAGACCAGTGCGCATGTTTCTTTCGGTTCCGTTGATGCACGGTTCTTTTTTCGGACCAGTGCGCATATTTAACTTGCATTGATGCGCGGTGCTTATTTTGGACCATTGCACATGTTTATTTAACTTGCATTGATGTGCGATTCGCATTTCGGACCACTGCGCATGTTTATTCAACTTGCCTCGATGTGCGGTTCGCATTTCGGACCAGTGCCCATGTTTCTATAGGTTGTGTTGATGCGCGGTTCGCATTTCGGACCACTGCGCATGTCTATTCAACTTGCGTCGATGCGTGGTTCTTTTTTCGGACCAGTGCGCATGTTTATTTACCTTGTGTTGATGCGCGGTGCTTAATTTGGACAGTTCGCATGTTTATTTTATCTTCCGTCGATACGCGGTTCACATTTCGGACCAATGCGCATGTCTATTTAACTTGCATCGGTGCGCAGTGCTTATTTTGGACTACTGCGCATGTTTATGTAACTTGCGTCGATGTGCGGTTGTTAAATCTTGACTACTGCGCAAGTTCATTCAACTTGCGTTTATGCCCTGTAGCAAGAGATTCATTTTTTTTTTTTTTAAATTCGGAAAAAATTCATAGAACTTTTCCAATTCACTCAAAAAGCACAAGCCATATGCATGACCCCCTAGAGATGGCTCATATCAAAAAAAAATGAAATCTGATAAAAACTGTAGGAGGAAATGCATTTTGAATTTTTTTCTTCAAAAATTCCCTGATCGACTCGAAAAGCACAGGCCGTATTCACGACACCCTAAGCATGCCTCGGCCCCAAAATAAATGATGTCTGATCAAAACTGTAGAAGATGCATTTTGAGGTATTTTCATCAAAAATCCCCCCCCCCCCCCCCAACAATCAAAAATTCCCAAGTCGAGTCAAATAGCACAAGCCCTATGCCCGACCCACCTAAGGATGCCTCATACCAAAAATAAATGAAATCGGATAAAAACTGGAGGAAACGCATTTTGAAGTTTTTCTTCAAAAATTCCCTAAAAACACAAAAATTGGATCGACTAAAAAAGCGCAAGCCGTATGCTCAACCCCTTAGGGATGCCTCATACAAAGAAAAAAAAATGAGGAAATAGGCTCAAAACTTTAGGGGGAAATTTTTTCTTTAAAAAATCCCTAAACATACAAAAATTGTCCGATCGACTAAAAAGCACAAGCCGTATGCACGACCCTTTAGGGGTGCCTCATACCAAAAATAAATGACATCGGATCAAAAATGTAGGACGAGATACATTTACAGTTTTTTTCTTCAAAAATTCCCTAAAAATTCAAAAATTACCCGATCGACTAGGAAAGTACAAGCCGTATGCGCGACCCCTTAGGGATGTCTCACACCAAAAATAAATGACATCGGATCAAACATGTAGGAGATACATTTTAAATTTTTTTCTTCAAAAATTCAAAAATCACCCGATTGACTAAAAAAGCACAAACCGTATGCATGACCACTTAGGGATGCCTCATACCAAAAATAAATGAAATCAACTCAAAATTGCAGGAGTAGATACATTTTGAATTACAAAAATTGTCCCATCGACAAAAAAAGCACAAGCCGTATGCACGGCCCTTTAGGGGTGCTTCATACCAAAAATAAATGAGATCGGGTCAAAAATGTAGGAGATACATTTTAAAATTTTGTCTTCAAAAATTCCCCAATCATCCGATCGACTAGAAAAGCACAAGCCGTATGCATGACCCCTTAGAGATACCTCACACTAAAAATAAATGACATCGGATCAAAATTGTAGGAGGAGGTTCATTTTGAAACAAAGTTTACTAAATAAACAACTAACTAATGGACGCCTTCCGCAAAGCGATAGGAATACCCCAGCTTACGTGTAACGTAAGCTGGGCTAAAAACGGAAGCAGACTATTATCTGGAAAAAAGGCTAAAGATAAAGCGATTTTAAGTTCATTTTCGACCATTAGGGGCCTAAACAACGCTACATAAGAGGTACCCCGGTGACTTTGATCTTCAGAGTCACGATCAAGGTCAAAAACCAAACTATTATCTCGAAAACGGTTGGAAAGCGATTTTGCGCTCATTTTAAGCCCGTTGGACCAAAGCGACGATAAAGAAAGGGTACTACTGGACTTTTTGGTCATAATTTAATACATTTTCTTTAGTGGTTTTTGCAAGTGGGCCAATTCCGATATGTAGAGGATTCTGTCTTGTTTTAAACAAACTTGACTACGTCTCGAGGAGTACGTCTATTCCCCGTGGGCGATATGGTGTAAGGCTGCTTGTTGACTACGCAACATTTAAAAGTGGAAGGAGAGGTAGACGTAGTGTCTAACATTTAAACGAATCAATCCATTAACCAGTAGGCGCGTGAGACTGCCGTAGGTACACTAAGAACAGCGCCGATTTTGAAAAATCCGCCATTTTGTCAATTTAAGTTCCATCCTGAAAATTCTTGGTTACTGCACTGCGGAAGAGTCTAGAGAAGCCGTGTACAAAATTTGAAACGAATCCATTCATCAATGTAGCCTTGAGGCGCGTGAGAGTGCCGTATATACGCTAAGTCCAGTGCCGATTTGCAAAAGTCCGCCATTTTGTCAGATTTTTGCCAATCCGAGAAATTCTTGGCCACTGCACTGCGGAAGGGTCCAGAGAAGCCGTGTACAAAATTTGAAAGGAATCCATCTTTCAATGTGGTCTGTAGGAGCGTCAGACAGCCGTATGTACGCTAAGTAAAGTGCCGATTTTCAAACGTCCGCCATTTTGTCAATTTTCTACCGATCCGGGAAATTCTTGTCCACCGCACTGCGGAAGGGTCCAGAGAAGCCGTGTACAAAGTTTGAAAGGAATCCATCCATCCATCAATGTAGCCTGTAGGCGCGTGAGACTGCCGTATATACGTCAAGTCAAGCGCCGATTTTCAAAAGTCCGCCATTTTGTCAATTTTTTGCCGATCCGGAAAATTCTTGGTCACTGCACTGCGCAAGAGTCCAGAGAAGCCGTGTGCAAAATTTGAAAGGAATCCATCTTCTAATGTGGCCTGTAGGCGCGTGAGACTGCCGTATATACGCTAAGTCCAGTCCGGATTGTCAGAAGTCCGCCAGTTTGTCTTTCTTTTGCCGATCAGGAAAATTCTTGGCCACTGCACTGCGAGAGGGCCCAGAGAAGCCGTGTGCAAAATTTGAAACGAATCCATCCATTAATGTGGCCTGTAGGCGCGTGAGACTGAAGCGTGACAGACGGACAGATAAACCGAAAAGTTCAAAACCATATCCTTCCGTTCCACGGGGGTTAATTGTTTGTTTGCTGTTTAACGTCCTGTTCACCAACCAGAATGGGTATATTAGGACGCACTTGCTAAGCGCGGGGGGGGGGGAGGAAGAACGAAGAAATAGTAAAAGAAGAGTGAGAAAGAAAAAATTCCGATTAGTTGCCTCTTACGCCAGACAGTGGGTGTATTCTTAAAATTCCCCACATCCCACAGGAGATTAAAACAAATTCGGCCCTTCTTATTTGCTTTGCAAATTAGCTTTATAGTTGCATTTTTACCGGCAGATCTTGTTACAGGACAGTTGATCAACGGACTCCCTTATGTGGTTTGTTTTGTGCTAAATGGGTGCTTATGTGGCTACCTCATATGAACCACCACATAAGGAACAAAACCCACATAAGTGACGGATATGCCGAAAATCTACCACACAACATAATCACTGTGGGCAAAGACGGACGGACAACACTCAAACAAATAGCTCCCCTCCGGGTGCCAAAGCCCCCGGTTGGGGACTAATAAATGTTCTTTCACTGTGTAAGATTCCCCCAATAATATTGGAGATCCAGCTCAAAATAGACAGACCCATGGAGACTTCCAGACGGAAGGACGGAACACTTTCCTACAGCCCCTCCCCTCGGGGCTGGGACCTCACAACCTCTTGTTTCGCAGGCAGCAATGCAAACCAATGATTCTATGTCATGTAACATCATTTTCCAGCTTTGGGTCTCAACCCAGACCTCCAAAAATAGTCTGATAGCGAGTAGTAACAGAGAAATCCACATCAATCAACAAACGATCGACTGAAAAACTGGGAAGGTTTTTTTAACATCGAAAACAAAAACCCGAGCAAAAAGTAGCAGCTTCGTAGCTTGCCAGCACGGAAACACTGGTATGTATCAACAACAAGTCATTAGTGAAACTGATTAATGTCCCCCGCCACAAAAACGCTCGATGGACAGGACATTTTAGAATGACTAAGTTCCCCGCAGGCGTGCAATTCAACGATTTTAAAAGTTTAATGGAACAAAAAAATCTCGCGATAAAACATTCTAAGAAATGCTTGATTTGTTTAACTAAATTCATGTAGGCTTGAGTGTGTTAACAAACTCCTTCCAGTATGTAACGGTTGTGAAGATTTCTGAAGTTCAGCTGAACCAATGTCCTTGGGCCGACATGGCTCATTTACAATACCGAACCTTGTTGGTTCCAATACTACTTACAGTTAAGGTAACTTATAAATCGATGCAGAAATGTAGGCTTGAGTGTGTTAACAAACTCATTCCAATATGTAAGGATTGGGAAAATTTGTGAAATTCAGCTGGGCCAGTGGGGGGACTAAAAATGGGCCAGACTATAGCAGCACTTTGAAAGTTGTCAAACACACATGTCGTACGCTAGTCGGCTGATCTGAAGACAATGCAACCTTGCAAAACTTAAACCACCACTGTTGGCTTGTTACTCGGGAGCAATGCAGCAATCCACTGACTTACCTGCATTGCTCGCGGTAACCATCTTGTTTCAACACTAAGCCATTTAATGTATTCCACTGCCGATATATCACTTTCTGTACAATTGTAATCGTCTATTAAGTAACTTGCTGTTATTGTTAATGTATTGCAACAAATGCACAACTTGAGCGTCAAGCCCATAACCCCCCCCCCCCCCCCCACCCCACCCTCCCAAGTTCGCCTGGTGGGCAAGACAAAATAAACAAACTATTGCTGTTTGTACTTTCATTATTTGCTACCGTGTAAAATGCATTCGGGTCGGAACATATCAGAATGAACCGACTTCCATTTTAAAACAAAAAAAAAGAACCTGCGAACCGCGACCTGTGTATTTTTGTTCAACGTGACGTAAAGGTACACTTCTCACATAAAATGCCGTCTTGAGTTTGCAGCTATCTTCTATAAAATGTCAACAATTTCCACTATACCTCTTGTCGAGGCACAAATCGCCACATACACTGACTGAAAAGTGTCTACTCAGCCACTGAACGTGTTGATTTGGGTTTACACAGCAAATCACACAATAAAATGAGAAATTACAGTTTATGATAGTGAACACTTCTGTGCTAAGATGCTGACGAGGACTTACGGCGGACAAGCACATTGCCAACCGTCACTTTTTTTCTTACTCCCCCTTCGCCAAGTCGCAAATTTAGTGCCGCACATCGTGACGTAACAACTACCAGCCACCATATCCGCCGCCACCGTAGCCCCGGCCCATGGGTGGCGGTCCCCGCATTGGTGGCGGTCCTCTCATCTGCGGCATTCCACCCCGACCGCCCATACCACCTGTGCAGAAAAACAAGATTGACATATAATGAATTTTTGGCACATGATACAAATACTTAGAAATTTTCAGTAATTATGGTAGACAGTATATCGACATAATGAACTTGAAAACTTTTTACAGACTGTTTTGTTCCACTATAAATTTTGCGATTTTAAAACATCCGACAGCTGCAGATGCGTCTTTTTTTTTTTCTTTTTTTTTTTTTTTTGCATGGAAAAGATGGGGTTTTTGCCGTTATGTCCCAATACATCTCGCTACAATGCGACATTCATTTCAAAACCATTAATTTGCTTATTGCAAACAAAATTGTGCCTTCAAAAATTACCTCTGCCAGGTGCCATCTGTTGTTGTGACGGGCCACCCACGCCCCGCACTGGTCCCTGCAGGCCTCTGTGACCTCCCGGGCCACCCTGGTGAGGCACACCACGCCCTGCTGCACGGCCCATGCCCGGGCCACCATGGGAACCGCCCATTGGTACGCGCGCCATCCCCTCCTGAAAACATACAATTTACATTGCAGTGCTCGTGTCTAACGTTGATAACACCTAGAGAAATGAATGCACAACTGTCCGGAGTTAGTGCAGTGATATCTAGCAATTTTTTCACAAGTTTAAGCAAAACATATCATTTTATTTATTTATTTCTATTATTATTTTTTGACAGGTTTAATTTTCATTTTTTAACTGTGTACAACAGAACCGTTTAGTAATCTGGAAAAACCGTGCTTAGAGAACTTTTAACTCGTAAATCTGGGAATAGCGGTAAACAAAATGCTACGCTGCAACACTACAGCCGACACTGAATTTTAGCACCACATGTATCTGTTGACGTAAAATTGGTACCTCTGGCGGCGGCGGACCTTCAACCGTCATGGAAACGAGGTTTTCACCCCTGAGCAACACCAGTCCGAGTGTCCTCTTCTCTTCACGGTCACCCTTATCCCCTTTCTTCTGGCGCACCTGTAGGAATCACGGTCAGCAATTATTACAGCTGTTAATCAATGGCATTGTCCCAACATCGGTAAAGCCTCAACATTCATGGTCAACTGCACTGATGATATTCACGTTCTAACCTACGCGCATTCAGGCTTGTCAGATCGTGATCTCGAACGAATGCCCTCTCATACTGACCACAACTGAGGCGTACGTAACACTTCAAATTCAACAGGACTTTGATAAATAAATTTCGGCTACTAAAACGTTTCCCTTGTTCGTATGGTCATGTTGATTTGTGAGGTATTGCAAAACGTGCTCACTAAGAATGAAGCAACATTATGAAGTCCACTTACCCTACGAAATTCATCACAATCCCCAAGGATGAGGTTCATGTGCTTGTCGAACGCCTTGAACGTTCCTACAAAGGTGCGGCCGTCCTGCAGGGCGCACCGCATCCTGTAGTTAAGATGCTGCAGCATTTTACTGCTCTTGCCGATCTACGATAAAAACACCACATACGGATTACACTCGACATCCCCTGATTTAAACATTAGGGGGATTCCGGTTAAATTTTAGAACTAACAGACACCCAGTGCTTTTAAAAAAATATCAAAACGATTGAAGCAAAACTGTAGGAGGAGCAGCATTTTAAAGAAAAAGTTTAACATATGCAAACACATTCAAGCCCCCTATAGTGATACGACTACCCAGTCCGACAAAGTCGGCTGGGTTAAAAAACTTTTACTACTGCAAAAGGAATACGTAACTTGTCTCTGCAGGCGAAAAACTGTCCACAAACAAATAGCTGAGGTATTTTTACGCATCTTACAACGAGGAAAAGGGTGTGATTAAACAAGTATTTGTGAAACACAAGCAGGCCCCAACCGCCCCCCAAATTCATAGGGGTATAAAGCGATGACGGACAGACGGACGGACACCCCAAACCTATAGGCCCCAATCCGAAGGGTTGGAGCCTAACTAGAGCAGTGTGCATAGCCCACATATTCCCCACAGGCCCCCATCAGTTAAACATGGCCATCAATGGTCAATCAAGAGCTGAAATTTTCCAAGTCCAGCTGGTGCATTTTCCTTGTACAGACCTGGCCCATTTACAATACCGATCTGTGTTTGTTCCCATAGAAGGTACATACCAAGTTTAAATAAAATCTTTGCAGTTGTTCTTGAGATATCGTGTTAACAAACTCATTCCGATGCTGAATAATTTCCAGGATTTGGTAAATTTCAATGTGCATTTGGCTCATTTTCCTTGGGCCAACCTAACCCATTGTCAATACTGATCCTTGTTAGTGCCCACAGAAGATACACACCAAGTTTCATTAAAATCCTCGCAGTTGTTCTTGAGATATCGTGTTAACGATAGTCAATCTGGAGCTGAAATTTTCTAAGTCCAGCTAGCCCATTTTCCTTAGACGAACCTGGCCCATTTACAATACCGATCTGTGTTTGTTCCCATAGGAGATATATGTCAAGTTTCATGAAAATCCTTGCAGCAGTTTTTTTAAGTTATCGTGTTAACAAGCTCTTGATGACAGACCGACCGGCCGACACGCGGTCGATCGCATATATTCTAAGATAAACTAGATGCTCGAGAAGCACGAATCCGCCGGGATTAGGGCAAAATTTGAAAGTAATTTTTTAACAATTTACCATTTTGTCAATTTCTGTCATATTTCAAAAATTCCTGGTCACTGCACTGCACAAGGATTGAAACCACCCCTGGGTGAAATTTCAAACGAATCCATCCACTAATAAATGCTCTAGAAGCGTGAGACTGACTCCAGTGGGTTCCGGACAGCCCCCCCCCCCCCCCCGCATAACCCCGATGCCAAGCCTCCGATTTTCTGTAATCGTTACTTTACGATTACTGATTATAAAGGTATAAAAGGTACATAATTGCAGTCATATTATCTGACGAACTTTGATCTCAAATGCAATCAGAGCTTCTGCCGTGTCCTGTGCTGTCATTTTACAATCACATGATCTGAAGTACAATCCTAGTCCCAACTCCAGTATATGCTAATATCAAGAACACTTTTCGCAAATGTTTGAAAATTCACCATTTTGTCAACTTCTGTCGTATTTCAAAAATTCCTGGTCACTGCACCGCACAAGGGTTGGAACCATCCCTGGACAAAATTTCAAACGAATCCATCCACTAATAAATGCTCTAGGCGCGTAAGACGAAAAGTGCACAGACAGACGGACAGTAAAAACTATACGAGGGAGTGGAGATAGAATTGGCTAGAGTAGATCGTAATTGGTGACAACAATATGATAAATTCCAGCTACAATAAATAAACCAGCTGCAAGTTTTGAAACCCTATCGACTTATATATACATAATTTTGTGATATGTGACAAAATAAATTTGTTTTGAACCACGAAAGATGTTCTTTTTCAGGTCACCAATTTGGATCTACTGCAGCCATTCTTTCTCCTCCCCCTTGTATCCATCCCCCGGCGGATAACAAAACATCTGTACAAAAACAACTGGTTGACTAAAGTAACAATACAGAAAATGAGAGTTTAAATGATATTACTCGGACGTTTCCCGAGTAACTAAAAATACAAATTATACTTGTTCATGAGAGGTAACTCCCGATCCTAAATGCTACCAGTATGTCGTTTATTTAAGGATACGACACGTTGAACCCACATTGTCGTCGTCGTCGGGATACGCTTTCAGAGCAAAGCTCTATACGTTTCTATACCGAGTCTCTCCACCTAGTACGGTTTTGTGCTAATATTTTGGCTTGTGAGATTGAGTAGATTCCTTTATTTTGTAGATCGCGTTTTATCGTTGACAGGTATGTTGTTTTTGTTTTTTTGTCTTCCTTGCGGTCTTTTTACTATTTCAGTTGCTTCTTTAAGAGCTCTACTTGCTGGTGTCGTTTCAGGGGGGACTGGACGTTCCGAACCTTTTCCTTTCCGTACCCTGCCTTTCCGCACCTTTTTTGAACCGTTCCGTACCCTTTTTTTGGACGTTCCGCACCCTATTTGGCCGAGCCGCACCCTGTCTTATTTCAGCGTTTTCTTCGACTTAAATAGTGTCTATTTCATTTTCATTATTATTTTTCGGTAAAAAATGCACCACGATCAATTGTAAATTATCCGATAAAATATCAAATTGAGGTCTGAAGAAAAGAGCAAAGTTTGCGTTTCGATGACTTAACAAGCAGCTGATTGCAATCAACAATACTGAGGCGAACGTGTGATCACTTCAATTTCTCCCGAATTGAATGCAATTTCAATATACTGAGGGATTTCATATTCTGACATGAGTAAAACAGTTCGGTCCGAGCTCATGCTGCCAGCCGTACATTGCACTGAATAAAACTTTGAAAATTTGCAATTTACTGTGATCCCTGAGATCACTGCACCGCGGCATACCACCTCTGGTGTATAGCCTGTCTTAGTACATGTAATGCCTGCCTCTGGCGAGTAAATTCGTTTTGGGAGGAGTAAGCCCTGTCTTTGGACGTTACGTTATTGCCTCAGGGTATAAATGATGGCTGCCATGATCTCCGTTAATCGTCTCCGTCATCAGAGTAAATAGCATATAAGCCAAATCACACTTTCGGTGTTTCGAATAAAATGCGCAAAAATTTTGAATTTCGACTGCGAGGGAACCGGGTAAAGAAATGAAAGGAATGATAGAAAAATATGGAAGAAATATCGCAAAAACAGCTCATACTCAGAACATAAAAGAAATTGAAACTTGAAACCATTTGTTAAAACTTTAAATAATTTTTTAAAATATCATACGGGTTGTTAATAACCCGATTGCTCTTTGGTGCAAGAGAAATTTGACATTTAGGCGAAATCTCTCTATCATTTCTTTCATTTTTTACCCGGTTATTTTATTCGAAACGCAGGAATTTTTGCGCATTTTTATTGGGAACGCCCAAAGTGTGATTTGGCTTATATTCTTAAGTTTTATTCAGTTCATTGTACTGTTGGAAGCATATACTCAGGACTGACTTACTCAACTTGTAATATGAAGTCCTTCAGTAGATTAAAATTGCAATCAATGCTGAAAAATGAGCTGATCACACGTTCGCCTCAATATTGGTCATCAAAACGCAAACTTTGCTGGTTTCTTCACTACTCAACTTCAATATTTATCGGATAATTTACACTGATCATGCTGCAAATCTGTTGTCCCGAAAAACAAGGTTGAAAGTGAAATATAAAAAAAAATACAACTTGAAGAAAAGGCCGAAAATAAGAAATTGTGCGGTTCGGCCAAAAAGGGTGCGGAACGTCTTTTGGCAGGGTGCGGAACGTCCAGTAAAAAAGGTGCGGAAAGGCAGGGTACGGAAAGGAAAAGGTACGGAACGTCCAGGAACCGTTTCAGGTAATCTACGAGGGAGCGGAGATAGAAATGGTTACAGTAGATCGTAATTGGTGACTACAAAATGTTCAATTCTGACTAAACTTAATTAGCCAGATGCAAATTTGGCGACCTTTTATACTCAGATATTCCTTATTTTGCGATATTTGACAAACAAAAGTTGTTTTCAGCCACGAAAGATGGTCTTTTCAATTTCACCAATTTGGATCTACTGTAGCTCCAAGAAGCGGTACTCTACAAAGTTTCCGGGCACCGCTTCAATGCCTCGCTATATAACGATAAGCAAGTCAACTGCGCTCGCTCTGAGGCACCCCTGTGGCTACTTTATGCGAGATTCAACGACCCGTAGGTTTTTATTGGTATTTGCTAAAGGCCCTCAAAGTACTACGGTAATCATATACAACTTCTGTGTTACGCTTTCTTTAAAAGAAAATAATACGGAAATAACCCCAAATCTCCCGCAATAAGTGACATTTGTTTGTATACAGGGAGCATACTTTATTACGTGAAATAGTAACAATAATTTTTGCAATTATCCACCAAAAAACTATTAAATTCATATTTCAAAAAGAACGTAAAAATCAAAAGTCAAATACTGTGGGTGTACAAAATTAATTTATACGTAATTCTGCATCTATCAACTATTTTAGTATATATTTTACAAATAAACTACAATCCCTTTATTTAAATTTCCTGACCTTTGACTTTGGTCACGTGACATTTAAAGGCCAGAATGTAAACAAACATTTAACACGTGGGTGCGGAAGCGAACTTTTCTGCACTTTTATGAACAATTAAAAGACATACAGCTCACTAGAAACTGTGCCTGTTTTACAAAAAGGGCATATTGGGCATGAACTTTCTGTAGATGTTTGAATAATAGGTGCTGGTATGCAAGATTCGTGCCTCAGAACATATGAAGTCGACCCCTATTAGGTGAACAATGGAAGGCTTCGTAGCTCTGACAGAGAGATATACGATGTTATACAAGTCAGAGCTACTCGGAGCTAGATCTACTGTAGCCATTCGTTCTCCTCCCCCTTGTACAGACGTGTCCAAAGAAATTCCAGCGACGTTTTCTGATCAGAATAGACCACGGTGTTTGGTTTGTCTTTTTATACAGTTCTTCGTTGCTAATCCAGTTTCCAGCACTATATCGTGTTGGTATAAAACAAAGCGATAAACTCCAAATATCGCTCATTATGCCCTGTTACCCACAATGCTTTGAAAGACGGTGTCCGCAAGAATCGCAAATTTTAGGACAAAACTATCGAACAAAAGGTAGTTTTAACAATTTACAGACATAAAAAACTTCAAGTATTATCTATATATATGACGTTCTGAACAATACGTTAATTAAGCGTTAAAAACAAAGGAAAATCGCCTATGCAGTATCAGGTATTTTAGGGTCATTTTTAAAGTCTAATTACCATCAAACACCACAATAATACAGCAAAATAATGAAAGTATATCTAAGTTCAAGATATAATTTAAATAAGAAATTATCTTACCATCTTGAAAAAGTACGATGCCGGACGATTTCAAAAAATGAAAATACCGGTCTCCCGGTTATTTTAACGTGCTATTTTCGTTTGCTTCAAGAGATATTCGCAAGCCCAAACTTCGGGTAAGAACCCAAGGATATGGCTAACAGGAAATCGTGTGGCATGTTGAGGCGATTGAGACCTAGACCACAATTAATTTACTTATGTGTTTCTTTATAAAACGTCCAAACCGGCCTCTTTTCATAACATTGCTAATTTTATTATTATTCCTACAAAGTAACCCTTGAGAACGAAAAAAAAAAAAAAAAAAAAAAAAAAACACCAAAATATTTTGGGTTTACAAATCGGATTTTTTTGTTATTTAGTATGAAAAGGGGCGCCCATGAGGTTGCGCTCAGTTACATGAACGCATGACTGAATTTTGATGTTATTTTTCTCAGAAACTGCACACGTGATAGTAAGATTTTAAGTACGACTCCAGAGCAACCCTTTCGGAACACAACGATATCATAAGTTTATTGCTAACTGCTTGGGACATTCAATATCTTATCGGAAAAGTACAGCTCTCCATGTTAACAATCGTCTTGTTATACGGCAATGAGAGAGGTAGAGTGGAAAGTGTCGTTAATAAGCTACTCTAGAGTGAACGTGGGTAGCAATTTGAGAAGGTGGAAATTATTTTTATCTTGTTCCAGTGCTTGAATAGTAGTATGAAAAGAGGGGTTCTGCCCCACTTTATGACGTCATACTGTCTGGAAGTGACGTCATCATGTCTGGAGCGGATTTCTGGCCCACTTTATGACGTCATACTGTCTGGAAGTGACGTCATAGCGTCTGGACCGGAAGTGTTGTCTGGAGCGGAAGTCATGATAAGCGTTAGGATAGGCGCGGCCATCCATGAGGTCATAATGAGGTCATAATGAGGTCACAATGAGGTCATACTGTCTGGAGCGAAAGTCTGGAGCGAAAGTTGCTTGAAAGTGTTGGCCGAGTCAATCATCATGAAGCCAACGAACTCCACCTGTCAATCAGTGTAACCATGGCAACAGACCCTAAAAAGCCACGACCACCCCCCCCCCCCCCTCGAAATTGTGATTTTTGCATATTTATCCGTTTCAGACGATTCTGAACATTTTTCTTTCTTTTTTTGGGTCGACCACCCCCCCCCCCCCCCTCGAAATTGTGATTTTTGTATATTTATCCGTTTCAGACGATTCTGAACATTTTTTTTTTTTTTTTTTTTTTTTTTTTTTTTTTTTGGGTCGACCACCCCCCCCCCCCCTCGAAATTGTGATTTTTGTATATTTATCCGTTTCAGACGATTCTGAACATTTTTCTTTTTTTTTTTTTTTTTTTTTTTTTTTTTTGGGTCGACCACCCCCCCCCCCCCCCCCTCGAAATTGTGATTTTTGTATATTTATCCGTTTCAGACGATTCTGAACATTTTTCATTTTTTTGGGTCGACCACCCCCCCCCCCCCCCTCGAAATTGTGATTTTTGCATATTTATCCGTTTCAGACGATTCTGAACATTTTTCATTTTTTGGGTCAACCCCCCCCCCTCGAAATTGTGATTTTTGTATATTTATCCGTTTCAGACGATTCTGAACATTTTTCATTTTTTGGGTTGACCACCCCCCCCCCCCTCGAAATTGTGATTTTTGCATATTTATCCGTTTCAGACGATTCTGAACATTTTTCATTTTTTGGGTCAACCCCCCCCCCCTCGAAATTGTGATTTTTGTATATTTATCCGTTTCAGACGATTCTGAACATTTTTCATTTTTTGGGTTGACCACCCCCCCCCCCCCCCCCTGGGCGAGCAACATTCTGTCAAGTCAGCTTCAGTTCCATCAGAGGGGTATATAAGGGATGAGCATCCAGCAGTGACAGTCATTTCGGTGAGTGGAGCAAGGAAGCAATTGGATCACATCAGATCCAGGGATGACATCCAGTGACAACTATTTCGGTAAGTGTTTATTGAAACTTTATAAATAAAAAGTGAACTTTGTAAACAAACTTTGTAAACAAACTTTAGTTATTTGCATAATTGAAACTTTGTAAACAAACTTTGTAAACAAACTGTGTAAACAAACTTTAGTTATTAGCATAATTGAAACTTTGTAAACAAACTTTGTAAACAAACTTTGTAAACAAACTGTGTAACCAAACTTTAGTTATTTGCATAATTGAAACTTTGTAAACAAACTTTGTAAACAAACTTTATAAACAAACTTTATAAATAAAATTTGTAAACAAACTTTGTAAACAAACTTTATAAACAAAATTTGTAAACAAACTTTGTAAACAAACTTTGTAAACAAACTTTGTAAACAAACTTTATAAACAAACTTTATAAACAAAATTTGTAAGCAAACTTTGAAAACAAACTTGACTTATTTACATAATTGAAAATTTGTAAACAAACTTTATAAACAAACTTTGTAAACAAACTTTGTAAACAAACTTTGGTTATTTACTTAATTGAAACTTTGTAAAACAATACCTTTCGTTATACTTGGTCGATTTATATGAAAATTTCACCATTTGATTCAGTTTTATGTAAAGTTTTGTTATAAAGTAGTCATAGGCTATTTGCGCAGCTGGCTGTATGCATTTTTACCGCCATTACAGTGCTTCTTCGCGGATGAATACCATTTGGCGGATGAATACCATTTAACTTCACCGCTAGATGTCTCTGCTGTATAACAGCTGTACAACTGTAAGTGAGATATTCATATACACAAGTAAAATTCTGCTGAGTCAGCATTTTTAAACAATTTTTGAACAAAGTTACACACCATATTTTGATTACATGGAAGTAGTATAAAAGCATGAGTGAAACATGTCAACTAGTCAACTAGTGATACATTCTGCTGAGTTAACACACCATTGAAGTGGTATAAAAGGAAGAGTGAAACGTATATTTTACTTCATTTCAGTTCTAGCAGTTGAAGAAACAACAACGATGGCAACAGTCTACTGTCATGAATGCGATGTGACATTTCCATCTCTGGAAGTGTTCGTGACACATAGATGTAAACCAGCTAGGTTGAAACGTGCTCGTGAAGAGCTTGTTGAGCAGATTGAAGTCAAGAGACGAAAGACCTTACAAGATGATGTTGAAAGACCTGATCCAGTCCTCTGCGGT
Source organism: Protula sp. h YS-2021 (assembly GCA_949752745.1). Lineage (NCBI taxonomy): Eukaryota > Metazoa > Annelida > Polychaeta > Sabellida > Serpulidae > Protula > Protula sp. h YS-2021. Next base: position 21,324,649 of record OX457027.1, on the reverse strand, counting down.
GAATGTATTAAAATATTTCCATCTTTGGATGCATTTGAGACGCATGCATGTGCTGAGATGGAAAATGTGTCTCATGAAGAACAAAGAAAGAAAGGGACAGGACAAGTAGGCAGAGGCAGAAGAGTGAGTCTTGGTGAAAACGCGCAGGAAAGACGGTTTGAGCCTGAAGATGGATCAGATTTGCTACTCGAAATGCGACAACAAGAGAATAGAATCAAGAGACATTTGCTAGAAACGCTAAACCATGGCATGAAATGGTACATTGTGGTACATGCACGCTTCAAGAAAATGACACCAAATGTTGAAGGTGTGATGGTAGAACAAGTGGATAATGCCTTCATCAGTAGTCCGACATATGCAGCATACAATCCAACGGATATTGAGAAGGACTTGCCAGAAGCCTATAAAGAATTGTTTACCAGGTTTGATGAACATGAGCGACAAGGTTCTGGCTGGGTGTTGGATAACATATTATTCATTGAAGTGCATACAGCTACGTCAGCGCCACTGGAAGCGAGCAGTTTTATCCCACTACCGAAGAAAGTAAAGAGTACAAAGGCGGTGCTAAACATTCAGAATAAAGACAACAAGTGCTTCTTATGGTCTGTATTGGCTCACCTTCACCCTTCATCAAGCAATAACCTACAGCGTGTGCATCAATACAAAGCATTTGAGAACGAATTGAAGGTAGAAGGCATGACATTTCCAACACCGATTACAGACATTCCAAAGTTTGAAAAGGAGAATGATGTGTCCATTAACGTGTTTGGATATGAACATGATGTCGTTGTTCCCATACAACTCAGCCGAAACACCAGCGCCAACAGCGCCAGAGAAATCAACTTGCTTTTGATTAGCAATGACAAGACAAGACATTACTGCCTCATCAAGAATTTCAGCAGACTGATGGCTTATCGATCAAAGCGTAAGACTGCAGCATTTTATTGTTTCAACTGTCTTCACGGGTTTATACGACAAGATCTGTTAGACAAGCATCGCGAAGTGTGTGGTAAGCATGGAGCACAACGTTTATCATTCCCCAAGGAACCCTTCATCAAGTTCAAGAATGTAGCCAAACAACAGCGAGCGCCGTTTGTCATTTATGCAGACTTTGAATGCTTCACGAAAAAGCATGAAGGAGACAAGTATCAGCATCATCGTCCAAACAGCTTTGCCTATGTGGTTGTCAGCCAGTATGATACACGTGCTCCAGTCGTGTATCGAGGAGATAATGCTGTGAAAGTCTTTTTAGACCATATGGTATATGAACGTGATCGTATTGTACACGGTTTACAACAGAAAAAGAAAATGGTGATGACTCATGAAGATGAAGAGCATTATAAGAGCGCTACGGATTGTTACATTTGTCATGAGCCTCTAGGAGCAGATCGTGTGAGAGATCATGACCATATCAATGGCAAATACCGTGGAGCTGCACATAATGAATGCAATTTGCAATTTCGATTTCGAAAGGATAAGCAGGATGTTGAAGATTCTTTCATCATTCCTGTCTTTTTCCACAATTTACGAGGCTACGACAGCCATTTGATCATGGAAGAAATTGGAAAGTTCAAAAACGAAAGGATTACAGTCATTCCCAACACCGTTGAGAAATATATTGCATTCACCATGAGCAATCTGAAATTTACAGACAGCTTTCAGTTCATGAGTACCTCTCTACAGAAGTTGGTCTCCAACCTGGCAGCAGAAGGGAAAGACAACTTTTATCACATGACGTCACACATTCACGATAGTGACCAACAAGAGTTACTGTTGAGAAAGGGAGTGTACCCCTACGATTACGTGGATGAGCCATCCAAGTTTGCTGAAACACAACTGCCGTCCAAGGACAAGTTTTACAGTCTGCTCAGTGAAGAAGACATTAGCGATGAAGATTATGCGCATGCGCAGAAGGTGTGGGAAACATTCCACTGTACTACATTTGGCGAATACCATGACCTATACCTGAAATCAGATGTGTTGCTGCTGGCTGACGTGTTTGAAAACTTTCGTCACGTATGTCTCAACACGTATGAATTAGATCCTGCTCACTACTATACAGCGCCAGGACTGTCGTGGGATGCCATGTTTAAAGCGACAAAGGTGAAATTGGAATTGATCAACGACATTGACATGTACCAAATGGTTGAACAAGGTCTACGTGGAGGAATATCTGTCATCACACACAAGTATGCGAAAGCAAATAACCCCTACGTACCAGATTACAATCCCAGGAAACCTACCAACTACTTGACGTACCTGGATGCAAACAACTTGTATGGCTGGGCCATGTCACAAAGCATGCCACAAAGTGGATTTATGTGGGTGAGCGAGCCAGAATCCATTGACTTTATGGCTGTGGATGAAGATGACGAGATTGGGTACATTTTAGAAGTGGATTTGGAATACCCATATTCAATTCATGATCGTCATAATCACTATCCAGTGGCTCCAGAACGGAAATGTGTCAAAGTGGGAGAATTGTCAGAACATAGTCAGAAGCTACGGAAAGATCTAAACATGAAATGTAAACCTAGTGAAAAGCTCATTCCCAACCTGTGTGACAAGAAGAAATATGTGCTTCATTATAGAAATTTACAGCAATATGTCTCACTGGGATTGAAAGTCACGAAGGTGCATCGTGCCATCATGTTTGCACAGAGCAAATGGTTGGCAAAATACATCTCCTTGAACACGGAAAAGAGAAAGTTGGCCAAGAACCCGTTTGAGAAAGACTTTTTCAAACTGATGAACAACTCTGTGTTTGGCAAAACCATGGAAAATGTAAGAAAACGCATCAATGTGGAACTTGTTCACCAGGAAAAGCGGTTTAAGAAACTTGTGGCCAAACCTTCCTTCCACAAATTTAGAATTTTCAACGAAGATTTGACCGCGGTACATTTGCGCAAAGTGGATCTGCTTCTGGATAAACCCATTCAAGTTGGTTTCACCATTCTCGACCTCAGCAAGGTGCTCATGTTTCACTTTCATTACAACTACATCATGACCAAGTATCCCGACGCCAAACTCTTGTTCAGCGACACCGACAGTCTATGTTATGACATAGAAACGGACGATATCTACAAAGACATGCAGGAAGATGCCGACTTGTTCGACACAAGTGACTATCCCCCAGATCATTTCCTACATTCCAACGTGAACAAGAAAGTGCTTGGGAAAATGAAAGATGAGACGGCGGGCATTCCCATTGAAGAGTTTGTTGGACTTCGACCGAAAATGTATAGTATGATATATGGTGGGAAAGAAAAACGTACGGCCAAAGGCATCACTCGCGCGTGTCAAAGACGGATGAAACATCAGCAGTATAGAGACAGTTTGTTCAACCAAACGCAAACGATGACTACAGGGCACATCATTCGAAGTCATGACCACCAGATTTTCTCGGAGAAGTTGAGGAAAGTGGCTCTCTCTCCTTTTGATGACAAGCGATATGTGATGAGTGATGGCTATTCCACTTTGGCGCATGGGCATTACAGTATATAAGGGGGAGACACTTCAACTTTAGAGTCAGTTGAGGTGTGAACACTGAAGCGTCAACATGAAAAGATCTGCAACAACGGATATGGATACTCTTGCTGATACGGTGAAAGACATGAATGTGAAACATCCTGACACTACCATCAAGAAATTAAAAGTGGAGACGGCGACGGCGACGGCACCAACACCACAGTCGTGGGATGGAATGCTTTCTCTAGGCAATGGAAAGTATATCAAGATTATGAAACAAAGTAATGAAGGTGTGATAAACATTCGCAAATACCTCAGAGATGAGGGGACTGGAAAAAACCGTCCAACGAAAAAGGGAATTTTGCTGACAATACCTGAATGGAAAATGCTGAAGAAGCAGGTGAAAGAAGTAGATAAAAGGCTTCGTAGACAAGAAGGTGGCTCATAACAAGGTAACAATCATGAATGCACTCATGTTGGACGATGGTGTTTACCTTAAAGTTAATGAGAGGAATGAAGTGATGATGGGTTCTCGGAGATGTTCTGCTTATCGGTTTAAACCTGAAGTGTGGAAAGACTTTAAAAACATACCGCTTGAAGCTGGGTTTAAACGCAGACTTGAAAATAAACTGGAAGTGACGGTGGCTGAATATGATTCTAAGATACGTGTGACATTCTGTAGAAATCTTTTACAGGATTATCCAAAGGATTATAAGGGAGTTGTGCCAGACACACCCTATGCACAGTTGATCTTCTTTGATATCAAGAACTGGCGCGCAATCCTACGATTCCTAGAAGCGATACAACATCCGCTGTTCGACATCATCCGAGTATAAGAAAGATGGAAGACGACTATGTGTTGGATTATGAACCCATGACATATGGATTCTCATACATGAGAAACTTATGTGATGATATTGTGCTACGACATTTTGGACAGTATCTCGTCCTATCGCTTGATGACAATCCGTGTTGAAGGATCATCTAGACAAGTTGAGAATACCCGGCTTTCTCCTAGCAGTCTCAAATGAATTAGAAGTGCGTGTGACTGAGAACGGTCTAGACGTGTTTGTACAATTTCGCCAATATGACGAGCTTACAGAAGACTGCGACATCATCACCCTCAGCACCGTGGAATGGAACGCGCTGTTGCAAGCATTGGATTGGAAAGAACCTGACGCTTGAATTCAAAGAGCATGGAATACAACTTATGCGGGGTACCAAATCCATTGAGCTGCCACAACCTATGCGCGTGATGGACTTAGAAGAAGGATATGAACTGAAACTGTCTGAACATGTAACTGTGAAAGTGATAAAGTTTGGTGATGTGCGTTATGTGAGCTTTCATAGCATTTACAAACACGGATGTAATGTCTATGATAACTATATCAATTTAGATTCTAATGAATGGCATGCATTGATGAATGTATTGAAAAATGAATGTGATTGTAAATAGACTTTGTAAATAGTGTAAATAGAATTTGTAGTTAAGAATTTGTAAATAGTGTAAATAGACTTTGTAGTTAAGAATTTGTAAATAGTGTAAATAGACTTTGTAAATAAAAGTTTGTAAATAGTGTAAATAGACTTTGTAAATAAAAGTTTGTAAATAGTGTAAATAGAATTTGTAGTTAAGAATTTGTAAATAGTGTAAATAGCGTTTGTACTTAAGAGTTTGTAAATAGTGTTTGTAAACTTTGTAAATAGAACACAATAAACAAGACAGTTGTTTGAAAACTTGGTTTGTTTTATTTAACAACAACAACTTAACTAATATAACAATAACAACTTAACTACAACTTAACTAATATAACAACAACAACATTAATAAAACAGTGGTTTATAATGTCTATATACAAAATCCTTTACAATAAAATCACCATCCTTTCTTTTTAATATATTCACAATATCAAACATACTCTGACCTCGAGCTCTATGCAATATATAATATACACAATAAAAACCACATGACGATGATATTGGCGTTTGTAATGAGATAGAATTATACATATAGTCATTTCTTAAAAACATGTCTAAACGATCATCGAGAGGGAACAGTCCATAAGAGTCAAAATATTCCACAGGGTCTTTATCATAATACACTGCCACCCAATGTTCTCCTGGTTCATCTTGATCGTCTGTGTTGATCACATAGGCGCCGCGTTGTAAAGACGGTAACTGGTCCATGGCAAACACACCTTGAAATAAGTCTTTGGTCATGACATCACGACTCAATATGGCATCAATCTGCTTCGTGTTCATGACTGGTAGTCGAATTGGATGCTGCGATTGGCACTGATCTCAATAATGTTGTCAAATTCAGCATAGACAATGACATTTATTGTAGGTTGCAAAGCCCTAGCAAAGTTCATTTCTAGCCGCAAATTCCCATGCTTGATCAGGGGGAAATGATCATCACCATCATAATCCGGTGTTAAGTCAAACGAAAATAAAGCATAACCTCTAGGCCAATCTTCCCGTTTTATAATGGAACTTTTCTCACCATTCAACCGATCAAACGATTTGTAAAGCGTTTCAAAAGCGTTCAGGTATTTGTTCTGTGTAATGTCAAGCTTGAGAGGTTTGGATAGAACTGGTTCACCATCCGTGTACAGTTGCATATAGTCCAGATTAAAATGATCAAAATTGTATGGATTCCTCAATACTGATCCACCAAAAGCTTCATTATGAACCAGACCAATGACAATACGATTTGGTAATTGACCCAAAAAGATGTTATCTTTCACAAAAGACTGAAATCCTGCTGGAATGGCCAAGACTTTACATTCTTTTCTAGTGATGATGATCTTGGCAGGACTTTTCATCAATGCATCTGTATGTCCTAACTGAATACCTGGACTCACCCTCACTTTGCGAATGGTTAAAAATGCCTCTTTCACTTCTACCTTATAGGTATTATCTGCAGCCATCAATACATAGTCATCTTTTTGTCTATGGAAACGTAATTTCAAACTGATGCCATTCGGAAGATAACGATCCTGCTCAAACAAATCTATCCTTAAACCACCTGCGAGCATAACATCACGGCTAAGACGAGTATGTAAATAACGATGATGTAAGCCATTATTGCCTTGCTCAGCCAAGTCACCACCGTCGGCATTGACATGAAACCCGGATACATATTGTTCATGATTAGGTCTTTTCACCTCATGACTATTCATTGACCCAGCAGTATCCTTGTACATGAGACGCATAGAGCGCTCAGAATGCAGACTTTCTTCCGAATCATGGATGAGATGAGAGATAATGCTGGTATAACCATGAGTATTGTTGCTATGCGAAACCAAACGATCATTCAGAAACAATTCAATATTAGACCATAACCCATTAAACACATCATTGATGCATGAGACATTATCATCTGCGCCACACGCTGTTCCATCAGCCTTTAGAATGCGACATACAATATGAAGTTTGCTGTTCTTTAAATCTAGATATTCTTCTGTACTCGCAGGAATGTAGAATTCTATTGGAGCGCCTTCTCTAATGCTTGTAAGTGGTTGATAGTCAACATTATAACTTTTCTCTACAGCAGTTTGCGTTGGTGGTACGTGAAACCATTCCAATGGAGAAAGACTACATTCACACGAATGATTATGAATGAGAGACATGATTTCAAAAGATATCTTTGCGATATTTTGATGTTATCCGTCTGGCTGTTTTTCGTCTTCTGGCACGTTTCGTCGGTTGCACTCTCTTTTTATGTACATCACCACCACCAAACACACGCTGTGCTACTCGGCCCGTTACATCTTTCGCGACATTCTTTGCAGCCTTCTTAAGATGTGGCGCAACGATCTTAGCCCCAGCCTTAAGTAATGGAATAGCTTTGCGAGCCAATGATCCCAGTATTGAACCAATACCATCGCCATATTGGATTCGCGCTCCTTTGAATCCTGGTAATTCCCCGCCCACTTGACGAAGAAAATGGTTGCGATATGCAGACGGATCGTGTGTATAAGCTTTCATCTTGCTTTTGGTCGAAAATGAAGTTTACAGATCACCTTTCCAGTTTGAAATGGAACATTATGGCCTGTGTCGTCCTTAATATTCATTTCTATCATGTCAAATTTGGATGTGTTTACAGGAACATAATGTGGTTCGCCATACGTTTTCATGATAATATCTCCATCATGACCTTGTATGCCAACAGAACGTAGTAACGGAACATAATAATCACCAACAACTTGTGGTTCACAAATGCTACAATACACATACAGTGTATAAAACCCCTGTTTCACATCCGCTTTATGGTCAGCTGTACATGTTTCAGTATACCATTGATCTGGGATAAATCCTAAAATCTCAGCTAATCCAGCGGAAAAGGACACTTCATAACCATAATCGAGAAATAGAAACACACGTCGTCTAATCTTATCATACTTTATTCGAATAGCTTCTGTAAGTTTCAGAGCATTAGTCGCTTCTTCATTGACTGCCTCACATAGTTCTTGTATGGTTCTATAGTACCCATAAGGAATATTGAGAGTGCTAAGAATAGGATCATCGAATAGTTCTTGTCGATACTGAATAGAGTAGTCCATGCCCTGTCTCATCGTTGTCCATGTATGTGGATATTGAATTTCAGCTAAAGCCACTTCATATTTTCCATTCAGATAAATGGTTCGAGGCATACGAATTTGATAATTCGAAGCCTTGTTGTTGGGATAATAGGTCATACTCGCATTGCTAGGCAAAGTGATGTAAAAGCTTGTCGACTCCATGATGGGAACTAAATGGTATAGGTGCGTTGACGTTGTCTATATACTTCACGATAGCGCGCGTCATTCAACCAAGTATGCCAAATCTCATCCTCATTCACATGGTCTTTTATTTCTCCTTCACAACACGCGCTTGTACATCTTATTTTTACAGGAATAGTTGGTTTATCTTCCTGACAACAACAACATAGCTCTTTCAACCATATTAAAAATTTTCCCATCCTTCAGGAAACTGTCTTTGTTGACGTTGTTTCATTTCTGTTGTAATGTCGTCACGAGTGGTCTTTTTACTAAACATTGTTTTTGGAATATTCGCATCTACAATTTCCTGGATAAACGGATGCCAGCCATGTGGTTTGACTCGTTCTTTTCTTCTTGTCGCCACCAATGCTTCTTTCATCAAATCAACCATGTTGGAATTTGTGATAATATCGCCCGTTTTCAACACAAGTTCATTCTTCTCTGTCCATTTAACACCATATTTCTTCAGTTCTGCTAAAAGTTGTGTTATTTTTCCATGATAGATAGGTTGAAAATGACTTAACACTAGCTTTTCTGGCTTTTCAGGTGGTGATGATGATGATGATGATGAGGGCTTTTGCTGCCTAGACTGACTTGTTCGTAAATGACGACCAAGAAGTTGAGACATTTCTATAGCCTTTTCACGTGTTCGTTTCCCACGTAAAAGTTTATTCACTTTCGTTTTGATATCATTTTTCTTTTCTAGCAACATTTTATATTCATATTCAGGAATGAGGACCATTTTCATCGTATGTTTCATTTTAGCAGTAGTTTGGCTAACAAGGGCAATGCCAATCTAGCAATAACTCCAATGAATCCTCCTTTCTGATTAATCAACTTCTTTTTTCGTCGAAGGGATATCTTCTTATCTGCTAGAGTACGAAGCGTATGACGTTCACGTTTAAATTCCTTAAACCGTTTTGAGCTTAAGGGTAAATGTCCTTGCAATATATTCAAACAAATTTCAAACAAGCTTGTTAATTCCTCTTTTGTAGCTTGCTGTAGCAAGGATTTACGTCGTTTAGGCCCACTGCGTGCAAGCAAATGAAGAAACGGCTGGTTCGCTCGAATACGTTTAGACATCTTGACTGCGAATGGTCAAATGAGTTGGTTCTTGTTCATACACTGCTTTATCAATATAGACATAATGTGTATCTTTTGGTAAAATGCCTGTACGAATACGTAGTTGATCATTTGTCTTTGGTTTTAAATCAATGAATAAATAACCATGAGGTTTGCTAGTAGCATCTTGATAGGCTTCTATGAGAAATTGAGATCTTCCAGGATACATTTGCCGCGCCAATGTACTAATTTGTTGACTGTCTCTAGGATTTTTAAACAGAATGATATAATGTGTATTCAAACTAATATTTCGCATCTCTTTCCCATGATGGAATAAATTATGCACAATAAAAATAATGCTTAGATTTTGATGACTGCTGCTAACACTAAAGAGACGTGTCATTCGCTCATCACTATGACATTTCGTCATTAAGTCATCAATGATAAGTAAGTTTGGTTTCTTCGGGTTAAAACGCTCTTCAATGTCATCTGGAATGCCTTGGTAAAATTCCACGCCTTTCATTCCCTTGTACAAAGGCTGATCTGCTGCATAAAGCCATAAAATGCTTTTTGGAGAGGGTTGAATCAACTTTTGTTCTAGAATTTCCTTCACCAGAGACGTTTTGCCACTGCCTGTAGGTCCAGAGACCAAACATGTAAATGGATGCTTCATTGTTGAATGTCTGTTTCTTTTACCCAACTGTTAAACTTGTTTGGCCAACCTAACCACTTGACAAATAATTCTTTCACACCTCCTCGTCTTTTACGTGTTTTCAAGACTTTTTCAATTCTGTACACAGATTCAATATCTTTGGTCACTTTCTGCAGTTCTTCTTCATAGAAATGGCCATCAATATCTTCGTCTAAAAAGTCTTTCACACGATACAAATGTATTCCTTGCTTCTTACAACGATGTGTGACAATGAAGACTTCTTGCGTCCATTTGATGTGATAATCGCGTTGAAACACATATTTAATGTGGGAAATGCGAACATGATCTCCAATGTTAAATTTATACTTCTTCTTCTTCTTCGGTTTCAATTTCAGTTTGTCGACATACATATACTTCCACACTTTTGATTCGTTGTCTTTACGAATCTCGGCTGGAGCATATTTATTAGGAAGAGAACCATGAGGTCTATGGTTGTAATTGTACACCAAGTCTGGAAGAATGTCTAAGTAACGGTAAGTTTGATTATGTAGAAAATACCGATACATCATTCCCTTCAGAGTACGAATGACTCTTTCAGCAAAGTTGGCTTTGGTTTCATTCTTTGTGGTATAAGCATGAATGCCTTCTTTCTTCAAAAATGCTTTAACCCATCTGTTTTTAAATTCTGTTCCTTTATCAGACCTTAGAGTTCGCGGTCTTCGTCGTGTGTCATGAAAAATCTTTTGGAAAGCTTGTATGACGCTGGTATGTGATTTATTAGGTATTGGCTGTACCCAGACATATTTGGAAAACACATCAATGACAATGAGTAAAAAGCGTATGTCATCATTATAGGGAGCTATGTTTCCCATATCAGCCAAATCAATATCCCACATATCATCAATACCACGTGTAATCACACGTTGTCTTTTGAACCTGTATTTGACAGGTTGGAGTAAACTGAAAGCATCTTGATCCTGTAGCCATTTCTTCACTTGTGAATGTGTGACTGGTTGATTATGTTTTCGTAAGATGTGATACAGTTTGTAAGGACCAGCAAATGCTCCAGGCTGTCCAGGTTTGAAGTAAATATTGGTCAAGTAGTCTTTCCACGTCGACATGGTCACACCGAATGAAAACCACCTTCTCAACAGAACAGCTTTTATTTTATAACTCAACCAACATCACTTAACTAACATAGTAACTTAACTAACATGTATTTATAACTAACATGTATTTATAACTAACATGTATTTACAAATCAAGTATAGATACAATGGTATGAATCACTGGAGACCATTGGTCTTCAATGAACACTAACCAATGACTGAGTTCATCCAATGTAATAGCATCTACACCATATTTCTCACAACGTTGATTTGCATTATCTAACACTTTATCTAAATGAATGTAATATTTAGCTTCATTCCAATATGTATAAACACATGCAGCATGACAAGTATGTTCTGAACACTCTTCCTGTTGACAAGCAGGACAGACTAAATAGGCAAACTTTTTTACAGCGGATAACATTTCTTCACAATAAGCTTTTTGCACAATATATTGTCTCAGTGTCATATCCGCCATTATGCAGTCTTGTGAGTCTTGCAGCACAAGTCTGTCAGGTTTAGCAAGTTATGCTGCTCCGGCAATGTAGCACAAGTCTGTCAGGTTATGCTGCTCCGGCAATGCAAGTCTGTCAAGTTCAGCAAGTTTTTTTTTTTTCCAGTTGCTGTTCACTTAACACACTTCTCCATGTTCACACGTCTGCACATCAAGTCTCACACAACAGTTCTAACAACTTTCCCATAATATTCTGACCAGGATATCCAGATGACACTTGTTTCACACCAGCTCCCCACCAATGATCATACGTTGCTTCAACTAAAGTTTTGTCTTTACATTCTTTCAACTTGTTGCGAAACAATACACACTGATTCCATTTGACTTGTAAAACATCTTGCATTTTACTTCTCTTTACTGTATGCCATAACGGACATGGCTTTATCCCTTTAGCAATACGTTTTGCTTCATATCCATTTCTGGATGACACAATGGCTGAAGCAATATCTTGACGGTGATGAAACACTGCTTTCTCATATTGATACAAAGCTTCACTTGAGTTGAACACATGTCCATACTTTTCAAGTCGTGTTGGAAACATGTTTGAAAGAACGTCCTTATGACCGCTGAATAGCACAAGATTCTCCATGTTGACTTTGCTTCTTTATTCTGACATGTCGGTTTCTTCCTGTAATAAAATATATTTCAATATAGTTGCTGCCTCTTCTATCATGTTCCTTCTTTGTTTACGTTGAAACCACTCACATAAAACTAAATTTGCTAGTAAGAAAAACATTGTTATCAATTCACTATGTTGTTACAAAGATGATTAAAAGGTTCTCTTACCTGATAAAGCTGCTCGGTTTCCTCTTCTTCTTTACAACAATCTCTCAAATGATCCACTACGGTGAAATATACTTCCACATCAGTACGAGCAGAATAAAGTGCAGAATCAAAGTCAAAGTCAGGATCTTCTTCTATTCCAATTTTATAACATTCTCCAAGAAATCTTGAATGCAGTTCAATCACATCAAGACTATGATGTACAACATCCCAAAAAGCATCCAAATGATAAAGTTGATAGTCTGGAGTGCCATAGCAAGCAAGTTTAGCAATCATCAAGTCAGTATAAGCATTTTTAAAACATACATCCATCTTGATTCAGTGTGTCTTGTGAGCTTTTTACTTTGCTTCACTGACTTTAAGTACTCCACACTTGCCGCAGAAGTTGTTTGGTTCACACAACTTGCAATTATACTTGTGGCAGTGGCAATGATAATCCTCCACATATGCACAAGCACCACAATACTCGCAGGTAAGTCCAAGTTGATTTTGCACATTCATGTTCTCCAACTGAACTTCAGCCAGCCTTTTCTTGGATAGCTTTGACACCTTCATCCGACCATCCTTTTGCAGCTTGATGATCGTTTTCTTGTCATGACATTCCTCACATGGTGATAGGGCTGAGTTGATGTTGTCCATCTCCTGAAGCAGTGTCTCCCATTCACCATCATTCATGTTGATGTGATGTGTGTATTCTTTCCCTTCAAACCGTGACGTGCGCACAAAACTCACATAACGCATATCCAAGTATGAAATGACTTCAAGCCACTTCGTTTGCGTTAAGTATAGTTTGAAGCCAATGTCTCGTAAATTTTTCAAGCTCTGGCACACAATCTTCCACAAAGATGGTGAATAAGCACACCATCTCTCTCCACGTGTGATGCGTAGAAATGGCCCATATTCTCCATGCTCCACAGTAATGGTTAAGTTTGCACTAATTTTAAAGCTGCTTGTCTTGTTCTCCATGGCTGCAACAATGTATTGATGATCCACTCCCTCCAACTGTCTGCTGAGAAATGACTTCACTCTGCTGAGTTCACTCCCTTTTATACCCAACTATCTGCTGAGTCAGCTCCCTTTTCAAAGAACTTGCAAACGTTTGAATTCACTTCAACTCGTCCATGGTTGAATCGGACAAGGTCTGATACATTATTTGGAACATCGTCATCATAATGTAGAATAATTCTAGTAGCTACAACTAACATGAGGTCAGTTGCCCAAATTGTATTCGCGTTGATAAATGCTAAATCAATGTTGTAAGTTGATAGTAAATGCAGTTCTTCACATTCATGTAGAAACGAGCGGATGAAACGATCTCTTGGAATGGTCTTTCCAACAGCTTCCCAATGCAGATGTAAATTCTTCACTTGCTGCATCCAATCCCATTCAAAAGTAGGAAGCTTTGAAAACACATAGTTAGTATAATTCACTTTGAAGACGTCGTCCATAGTCATACATCTGTCAAGAAGTAATGCTGACATTGTGAAGTCTTTTCTCGTCACACAATGTATTACTAGTTGACTAGTTGACATGTTTCACTCATGCTTTTATACTACTTCCATGTAATCAAAATATGGTGTGTAACTTTGTTCAAAAATTGCTGACTCAGCAGAATTTTACTTATGTATATGAATGTCTCACTTACAGTTGTACTGCTGAGTTCAGAATCGTCTGAAACGGATAAATATGCAAAAATCATAATTTCGAGGGGGTGGGGGGGGGGGGGGGTCGGTCGAAAAAATGAAAAATGTTCAGAATCGTCTGAAACGGATAAATATGCAAAAATCACAATTTCGAGGGGGGGGGGGGTCGGTCGAAAAAATGAAAAATGTTCAGAATCGTCTGAAACGGATAAATATGCAAAAATCACAATTTCGAGGGGGGGGGGGTCGGTCGAAAAAATGAAAAATGTTCAGAATCGTCTGAAACGGATAAATATGCAAAAATCACAATTTCGAGGGGGGGGGGGGGTCGGTCGACCCAAAAAATGAAAAATGTTCAGAATCGTCTGAAACGGATAAATATGCAAAAATCTCAATTTCGAGGGGGGGGGGGGTCGGTCGACCCAAAAAATGAAAAATGTTCAGAATCGTCTGAAACGGATAAATATGCAAAAATCTCAATTTCGGGGGGGGGGGGGAGGTCATCAGTTTTTAGTGTTGCCATGGTTACACTGATTGACAGGTGGAGTGCGTTGGCTTCATGATGATTGACTCGACCAACACTATCAAACAACTTTCGCTCCAGACTTTCGCTCCAGACTTTCGCTCCAGACTTTCGCTCCAGACAGTATGACGTCATCATGACGTGATTATAACCTCATGGATGGCCGCGCCTATCCTAACGCTTATCATGACTTCCGCTCCAGACAACACTTCCGGTCCAGACGCTATGACGTCACTTCCAGACAGTATGACGTCATAAAGTGGGCCAGAAATCCGCTCCAGACATGATGACGTCACTTCCAGACAGTATGACGTCATAAAGTGGGGCAGAACCCCTCTTTTCATACTACTTTGAATAAATCAGAAAGTTTGAAACGGCACCAAACAATTCAAAATTTTAACTTTGCCTCATTGCTTAAAAATATTTATTGAATATGTATCCAAACAGTATAATGTTTACAAAAAAGTGTTTCTTTTTGCTAGCGATCAATTGTATAGATTGGCCGATATGCTGCCTAAAGGACGAAATAATTTATCATTTTTTGCTAACTAGTGCAAATAATAATCACATGTTACAGTATATATGTGCCTTTTCCTAGATAGCTGCTCTGGTGAGCACATCAAACACAAGAAGTTACAAGAAGACAATGTGCGACGATATGAGATTTAACAATAAATTACTTGGTGTTACTTGGCGAGATCGTTTTGCTGCACAGCCGTAAGACAGTTACGTAGTCTTTCTAATGTAATTAAAAGAGAAACTATCAACTTGTAGTTTTACATGAAGATGTAAAAATTGTTACGGCGTGTGATGGTATGTGCCCGATTGCATGAATACCCATAGCAGCAAAGCCGGGTGCTGTGATACTATGAAGTTGCCAATGCATGCCTTCACGACGGGCAAGCTACAATAGCAAGGTCTTCGAATGTGCCTACACGTTTCGTTATCAAATGAGTCTCCCCCCCCCTAAAAAAAAGATTGTTGCAATGATACTGGGTGCTACGAGCGTTTCTGTTTCTTGATCTTACTGTGCTAAGCATGAGTTTCACTGTGATGTTTTCAAGATGCCAAAACACACTTACGTTAGCGTTAGCAATTTATCATAATGATGGAGATACTAAGTAGCCTTGTAGTAAGATACTTAAAAATTGATGTTAAATTCCACATAACCTCGATACAACAGAGAATAGGACGTTCCATTTCCAAAAATGGAACTAAATAAAGCATGATATCACACAATTCAGATCGTAATTTCAATGTCAATTCAGAGCAGTATTGATCGAGTTGACAGACTTTCCTAACTTCATAACGATAAACGATGAGTCTTCCACCTGGGTGGCCATCACGAAATTTATCCCTCTTTCTCCAACGAGATGCCTATGCGGCAAAAAGAATTTGTTAATTGTGACTCTAAACCAATTCGATGGGAAGAAGAATCCTTGCCGAGTTTCTCACCATGTTCCTATCTTGAGAACGACCATCTATAGAATGAAAACTAACCAGGCTGTCGACAACTCGAATGAAAGGACTAGGAAACATAACGGTGCCCAGTACTTAAACAAAAGTATCGATGGGCTATTATGCGCATGCAAATATGAAGGAACTCATCGGATAACTCGATCTAGACTGTCTTCACCCAGTTGAAGTGCATTGATGACCTGAGAAGGGTTCATGTTGAAAGTTTCCATTCATGTAGATGAATGGAGTTTTTGGAAAGAAGAATATGCAACTGTCAGATAAGTTGAGCGGCAGAGCATTCTTTCTATCGTCTTTTCTTTAAAAGTTTTTCTTCCCATTCAGAACAGTCTGTTTGGACTCCTGGTCGCAGGAAGTGACCAAGGCTCTAATTGAAAGCTTGTTATACAGAGACAAGTCTTGTTATCTTTTTTTCTCTCGCTTGAAAGAAAGTGGTTACACCCATCAAAGTCAGCGAACAATTCTTTTAGGATCTGAGAGCTTTCCCATACAGCCGTAGCCTTCCTACTAGAAGCAAGCTTCCCAGTGATCTTCCCGTTTGAAAGACCTAGAATAAGATCAAAATGCCATTTCCTGAAGATAATTTACCAGGTCCTTGGGATTGAAAGGAGATCATTGTGACTTCTTCTTTATTGTTTTGTTTTTTAGAAGAGGAATGCATAGTGTAACCGTTTTCGCGAGGTCGCAACGGTGATTATTGCTTGTGCTTGGGCCCGTGTTGCGGATTCATGGTTTTACGCATTATCGTGTCTTGTGTTTCACAATCGCTGCTTCGATACCCTCTTTAAGAGTAGCAGCAGCGAACATCTCCGACTTGTCGCGATTGGAGCGAAACGTAGCATGTTCGTTGCTATGTAAGCTGTTGGTATTTAAGAAGGCATTGTCCGTTGCATTACTAACATTTTCTCCTTCCTCACGCCTCATGGAGAAGGTAATGTGTTAAAAAAGTCGCCTCTTGGTGCCTGTTTTCTCCGAGAAGTTGAATCCGAAGTTTTTGTGCAATTACAGGCTCAAGTGTGGACAACGTTATTGCGTTGGTGATTTGCTATAAACTGTATTGCATCCGGAAGAGGAAGTCCAAAGTAGACAGATCTGTTATCAGCTGCTCTTGATCGAATGTAATGCGTTGTCGCAATGAAGTCCCAGATTTTGAGATAGATGATGACGCAATTGACACTGGTTTTCATCCTTGTTTCTCTCTTGGCGAGTGCCACTGATGTGGGAAATATTCATTGCCGATAGTTTCCACGGCAATCCCTCCCTCTGAAGAGTAGGCCTACGCAAACAATGTGGGCGAGATGTATATGCATTCCTCCTCAGATGAGGCAAGCCTTTCTTCATGTCTTGATGTGCAGACGTGATAATCTATACTTCCATCGTAAGCGTTGCTAATGGTGACGCAGAAAGGCTAGAATATTCGATCACAATCGATTGTGACTGTAAACAAAGCTTTTACTATTTAATACACTTCATCTGAGACCGGATTCAGTGTTTCAAGAAGCGTCATGAGTGTGCTATCCAAATGTTTTAGTGGCAAAATGTGTTCTAGTCTCTGCTTTGTGGTCATGTCTGCCACTGCCTGCTACATGGCTTGTAAAACTGTTTTGCAAATTTCATGACGCCAACTTTCACAAGAACATTCATCTCCATTTCGAGACCGCTCAATATTGTAAATAGTGTCTAAACGTGTGTGGCAGGAGCGACATCATCTGGAACTTTCAGAATAACTTGAACAGTTTACGTTGCCAGAGCATTGAGAGAGTCTTGTCAAATATACGACTGAGCCGCAAAAGCTTTCCACAAAAGAGAGTGTGAGCTTAACTCTTTCTATTATTTAACATTGTCGCTATGTGTGCCATGTTTAGACGTAGGCAGAAGGTGTAGAGAAGTCAAAGATTTGTCGAAAGTATCGTCCATCTGTCCAATAACACTTGTACGAAAGTGAGGTATTACATCTACGTACAACTATAAAGCTATCAACCATGATTGCTGTATATGTCTAGAATATTAGGTTTTTGTTTCTCCAGTTTCGAAACTTGCTTAATTTGCAGAAAGAGAATTGATGGATGATATTGCAGATTTGCGAGTCAGCGAGCCATCATGGTAGCGAATACGTTAATCAAATATGTTACTTAACGTGCATGATTCAGAATGTGTGGATCTGCACTTCTCTTAATTGGTGAGTGGGGATTTCGTATAACTTGAATGTCTGAACTCATAAAACATAAGCATATATTATAACAAGAGTTTCATGGAAACTTTTTCATCGGTAACTGAGCGATCAAATGAATTTACGCCGCATTATCATATCCATATGAACAGGTTTTGGTATGTGCGCCACTCGCTTTGTTTGGCCCATATACCCAACAAATGCCCGGTTGCAACATTTACGTTCAACGGATCAACGCGTAGCCCGATTTCGTTATATTCTAGGCCTATGATTAAACGGGTTGCGCATACCCAGTCGAGCCTAACTGACCCACCACGTGGCTGAGTTGCAACATTTACGATTCGATAGATCAACGCGTAATCCGATCAGTAGAGATACAGGGCAAAAACAATATCGGTTGAAATAGTGAATAGTCGGACAGTAAGTTTACTATCATGCTCCACCTGTGATAATTCTTGTGACGAGACGCGGACTGCAGTCTAAACAAGTAAAAATGGACGAAAGGTTTACTATGTGACACACCACCTAAGGGTCAAAAGCGTAGACGCACTCAGGCTTTAACTACTCAATTGGGAGCGACAAACCAACAAATCGCAGGCCACCACAGTGGCATTACAGAAGACATCACCTTACAAGACTGAACGGATGCTCTGGTTCTTTAGGGAGGATTACATGGAGGTGCAATACTTCTATCTCACGATACAAGTAAGCTACATCGTAACGCTGAAAATGAGAAAAAATATACCAAGGACTAAGGAAA
Source organism: Protula sp. h YS-2021 (assembly GCA_949752745.1). Lineage (NCBI taxonomy): Eukaryota > Metazoa > Annelida > Polychaeta > Sabellida > Serpulidae > Protula > Protula sp. h YS-2021. Next base: position 21,305,726 of record OX457027.1, on the reverse strand, counting down.
ACTTTACTGTAAATTACACGTAACCTGTCATATAGTTCTTTAAAGTTAGACAGCAAAAAAAGAAACGAAAGTCGGTAATGCCTGCAAAACTCCCACAATCTTCCAAGAATCAACGTGAATGAAAAACATGCCTAAAGGCTTAGATAAGTTTTCAAAATGTATGAAAGTACACCTTGTGCACTATCCTGTCGTACGACAATTGGAAATGATTAGGTGAGCTGACCAGAATTGCACCGAGGCAGTTTGTTATGTTTGACTGACAACACATTGTAAACGGGGGAACGTGCTTCAGTGGGTTTCAGTCTGAAGTATAACAGTTTTATTGTTGATCGTGATATCCATGTTAGTCACATACGTGCCTTTGAAGGAAAGACGACAGTTCTTAATGATAAGAATTTTTGTTATGATTGCACTGGCACGTCATTTGCAAAAATAGAAACAACTAAATACCTTCGGTTTGGTGAAGCCCGGACAAGATGTTTAATAGGTAAAAATTCATATTTTTATAGTCGGATTCTGTAAAACGTAAGAGTTCCAACACCATATAGTTGCTTCTCAGTTGGTGTCTTTGAATAGAAATATAACACCAGAGATCAGGCACTGCAACGTTAAATTAAAAGACTCAAATGAATTCGAGTTTTCATGATCTAAGATGCCTAAGAAAAAAATGCACTAGTTCAGCCTTTACTAAAATTAAAATTATCGACGTGTCTGAAACCTTACTTCGGTTGGTAAACTTTCATTGTACTTGCCTATGTATGACTTGCGTGAAAGTCGTTAGTCTGAATATAAAAAGATACAACATACTGAAACAGTTTTGACTGAAGTTTTCGACGATGTATAGATCTTTCGGTGCTCCAGATTAAAACTAGGACCTATGCTTCATATTGACTAGCTCCAGCAGTTACTTTGACTGATCCGCGGACTGATCCGCATCTTGCTGTTACCGTTTCATTTCTAGACCATATTTCCAAAATTTTTCACCATTTAGGTAATCCTAGCCTCACACCAACGACAGACAATAAGTAACATTAATAAAAGCTACTGGTATAAAATCATGTAATAGTGTGTATGTAGAACAACAAAACTAAGCTTATTAAGGTAGACACATGGTTGAAATCAATACTTTTTATACCAGTTGATACCATCCCAGTGAGTTGTTTGAGCTATTCTGTGTGAATAAGTACTTCTACTTCTTAATGTCATAATATATAATTATTTTGCTCTGTACCACAGCGATATCGATTAGAAAATACATTTAACAGTTTTCACCACAGTTTTCTTGATAAAATGTTAATTGCAATTTGTGCAACAATGTTACTAATTACAAAATGAAGCTTATTGGTTCTGTTATGCACACCAAAACCATGTTATTTAAGAAAGTCAGCTCCAGTAACAACAGGAGGAATTAATTACTCTTACATAAATAAATATTTGTTGAATAAAAATCAAGACAAAACTGAAGAATAAAATGAGGAACTGATGAAAAGAGTTGAGGCTTTGAAGACAACAAGGATACAAAAATAAAAACAAATCGCAGAGAAAAGGGAATTGATCACGGAATTCGAACTTGGAAGGAATGCAAGCTTCGACAGACGGCTCAATGAACAAGAGTTGTACACAGACAGCGCGAACCTGATAATCACTGCGCTTAAGATATATATAATCTTTGCATCCGCTACTTCACAGATTATAGGAAAGAGTGACAAAGGGGAGTATTGCCATAAAGAGAGAGATATTGCGACGGAAAAAGTCATGAACGATCGTCGCGCACGAAACTCTCGGAAGCCAAAGTGAATGCTCCTGAAGACATGTATGCTGTACCAAGCAAACGGCCCCGAGAAACTATCATACAGAGCTACTTAAAGCAGCCGCTGACTCAGAAGACACTATTAAATCTAAAATAAATCGACTAAAACTATGCTTACTGAACTACCAGTTTATAATTCTGTATTTATTATGTGTATTGTAAGTTTACTTTGTTTTGCTTTCTCTGTATTGCAATATTTAGCTTCCGTACTTTGTTTATCACTTGTAAATGTAGATTTCTAAAACAAAACAAGTAAAGTTGAATATCATTGCAGAGTTTGTAGAAAATACTGATTAATGACGCTATGCAATATTCTACATGTAATCCGTGGAAACACTGAGAATATGTGCAAAAAGGAAGGAACTGATAAAAAAGTAGAATTATTTGGTAGTACTTTGGCCGTAGTAGTGTTGATGTTTTCCTTTTCATCAATATATTTTGATTGCGCTGAAATGGAACCCATGTTTAATGCAAATATAATTACGTAGATTTTGTTTTCACAGCTTTTGAACACGTAAATGCACAGATTTGGAATATGGAGAGTTGTGGAACAATGTCTACCCAAACAATTGATTCAAAATTTGGATCAACTTCGAATCTAAATACGTAATGAAAGCCAGTTCAATGTTGAAGTAGGGAATGTACATAGTATGTCATTAATTAATTTATATACTAGAAATTTAAAAGAGAATACAAGCAATTATATCAAATGATAGTGGTCTCCTGTGTGTTCAAAGTGTCGGGATCGAATGTTAATGAGTGCTAAGCGTGTATGGATGACTTTTTAAGCGTCTAAACAAGAAATCGGTATATTTTGTTGAAAAGCTCTCATAAAGGAACGAAGAAATTGGTTGACCTGTTAAAAAATTGTTATTTTTTTAACAAACCCACGTGAGTGTGTGCGACTTCTAATCTCATAGACAATACATTTTGCAATGATTTAAAAAAATGCATTAGTGGTATTTTCTTGAACAATATATGAAATCATCTGCTAGTGTTTAGTATTTACACACATAAAGAGCTGTCAACGATTTCACAAAGTACACTTGATTTCGTCCGTAAATTTAATGAAGGAAATTTCTAAATTTCTAGAAAGAACTAAAGTTGCAAAAGTAGGAGAATACTTTTAGCACTGACAACAAAAGTTCTGTTTGTAGCAACTTTATAGACATTTTTAAATTCTAATGTAATAAGCATATTCCCAGTAAGAAGGTTGCAATCGACATAACAAAACATCGATGAAAAAGGGGTTATTTATGCGTATAGAAAACAGGGTGCTTTACATTTGACCTTTGTGAACCGGAAAAGACTTCTAAATTGTGCTTAAGAGAAAAAAATATTACAGGTCATTACTCAATCGTCCGATTCTTACTCGAAGAAACTAAAAAAAATTACCAGAAAGGTGGAAGTTTTAAAAACTAGTTCAAGCATATTCAGTGGCCAAGATGAGAACATAGTTAAGGGTTAACAGGGTATTGCAAATGGGTTGTATAACTTTTTCCTTAATGTGGATCTAAATTTGGTACAGCAAGTGCAGTAGTATGGAAAGAGGGGTTCCAGCACAGGCCCCCCTCCCCTCCCCCTCCTAGCCGGCAATAAGGACAGAACCCCCCTACCCCCTACCCCCTACCCCCCTACCCCCACTCCCCAAGCCGGCAGTTGGGACAGACCCCCCTCTTACTTAAAATTGCGATAACTTTCGTTATAGTGGACCGATTTGCATGAAAATTTCACTGTTTGATTCAGTTTGAGGTAAACTTTTGTTATAAAATAATCGTGGGCTAGTTGCGCAGCTGGCTGTATGCATATTTGTAGCATGTCGCCATTTGAACTTAAAACTGGGATAACTTTTGTTATACTTGACCAATTTACCTGGAAATTTCACAGTTTGATTCAGTTTTATGTAAAGTTTTAACATAGTCATGGGCTACTTGCACCGACGGCTGTATGCATTTTTGCAAGAAGCCGCCATTCTAACTTTAAATTGCGATAACTTTCGTTATACTTGACAGATTTGTATAGAAATTTCACTGTTTGATTCAGTTTTTTATCTAGTTGTAACATAGTCATGGGCTAGTTGCACCGACGGCTGTATGCATTTTTTGTCGCATGCCGCCATTTTAACTTAAAAGTGACCTAACTGTCGTTATGCTTAACCAATTTGTATGAAAATTTTACTGTTTGATTCAGTTTTATATCTAGTTTTGTTATTGAGTAGTCACAGGTTATTTTCACATGTGGCTGTAAGCATAATGTATATTTTAGTAACGTTTGAAAAAAGTAGATAACTTTCACCATGTTCAACCGATTTGACTGAAAATTTTACCGTTCGATCTAGTTTTATTTCTAGTTTACAGTGGTCACAGGCTATTTGAACAGGTGAGAAGAGCACACCACTCAAACATGTGTTCGAATGGCAAGCCCATTTAAAAGACGTGTTCGAATGGCAAGCCCATTCAATACACGTGTTCGAATAATTTTTGGAAGATATTACGTCGTGGTATTGTTCAACAAATTGTTCAACATGTTCAACATGTTCAACAAGCTGTTCAACATGTTCAACATGTTCAACAAGTTCAACATGTTCAACAAGTTCAACATGTTCAACATGTTCAACAAGTTGTTGTTCAACATATTAAGACAACTCACTATAGAGCATAAAAGGCATCTGTCTTCAGACATAACGTACATTCTGTATCAAGATACTGAAGAGTGAACATGTCTGCAGTGAGTGAACAACAACTACCATCTATGAAAATGCCTGTAGAAAAGTCTGAGACAATGCCGGCAGACAATTTTATAGTAAAGCCTGAGACAATACCTACAGCAAAGTCTAAGGCAATGCCCATGGTAAAGTCTAGGGCGAAGTCATGTCAGCAGCGTCAAAAGCGACCACATCTTAGAAAGATAAAAAGAGATGAGTTACCAGCTATGACGCCGCCGTGTAAAAAGCGAAAAATTAAGACAGAGCCTAAAATGAAGCGAGAACCAGAGTGTAAAGCTGCTACCACCATGAAGGAGATGAGTGTAGACGATTTACCGGTTATGATACCTATTAATGGAGAAATATATATTAAATTGGCGAAATATCAACAGAAAGTGATGGTTAACATTCCTGAATATATTACGGATCATACATCTGGGAGGTTACATCCTACCAAGAAGGGAATTTTGTTGTCATTGAACGATTGGCAAATGCTGAAGAAGCAAATGACATCAGTGGATCTCATGCTTCAGAAAATGGATTTGTATAAATGTAGTGACTGTCAGAAGATCGTTGAGTAGACAGCGAGATGACTGTATACAGTTTTAACTGCATGACGAGCTTAGTGGATACTATGATTTCATCACCCTCAGTGCAGAAGATTGGAGCGAAGGTTTTGAAGCTTGACAAGGACTTGAAACTTAGCTTTGACTCATATGGGCATGTACATTTGATATGTAGTTCAAATAAAATTGTCTTCATATGTAGACTATGAAATTAACATGATCTATGTTCATGTGAAGTTAGTTGTTATAAAATTTTAAGTTAATTTCTTGTGAATCTGCACATGTATGAACATAATATGTATTTGAAATAGTTTTGTTTGTATCATAATTGTACATATTTGTAATATTCAATAAAAACACATATGATGCTTTTCAACTTTTGATTTTTCTCATACAATACTTGAATATAATACATAATAAAACAATTCTTGAATATAATACATAATAATACAAAATTAACTATAATACCTAATATACGATATATGATATATGGTTTACGGGTCAATTAAAACCGCGTCAATAACCTTACGACTTTATATGTTGCAAAGCAAGGCATATATTAATACACAACGCTTAAGTTCATAAAATATTACAACATTTATAAAGTCTTTATCATAAAGTTTAGTCAAATAAGTCTATTTTTCTTCATCTGTTTCACTCTGTTCACTCTCCATACCACTTTCTTCATCACTGCTGTCATACTCCTCTTCCTCCATATCTGGTAGCTCTTCAAAGAATGCATTGTTTTTCCTTATAGCCGCCTTTAGTGCCTTTGAATACTTGTAATGTTTTTGATCCACAAAGTAATTAAAGTCCTTTAAAATCTTTTGATAATGTCGGCTTTGTTCTAGACGCTGGGTATATTTGAATAGTCTCATAAACAGTTGTTTTAGTCCATGTTTATAAATGGGTCGAATGTCATAACTTGCTATTTCACGCGCATCTTCAAGTCCTTGTTCTTCATATTCTGAAACCTTTTCATGAAATTTGTCATCATAGTCATCATAGACTTCTTGAAACATATCATACCAAACAGAGTCTTTTTCTGACTCACTTTTAGAGTCTGTTTCTGACTCACTTTCAGAACTCCTGTCATCAGCATCCTCACCACACTGCTCCATATGTTTGAGCAAAGCTTCTTCGCTGTTGTATAATGCACCACATTCTGTACAAGCCTGTGCATGTTAAGCTTTGACTTTCCATAGAAGACTCATCTAAAGTTTCTGTGAAAGGTAGTTTTACAGGGTTTTCCATATCCGATTCTTCATCCACTTCTGACGTGTGAGTAACCTTTGAGTGTCTTTTAAGACTTTGTGGCCAATTGTAAGATTTCGAACAAATGTTGCATTTATACATCCTTTGGGTTCAACCTACACTATTCAAATGATGAGAAAGTCTTTAAACATAGCTTTATATACAACTTGTTGAACAACAACATGTTGAACATGTTGAACATGTTGAACTTGTTGAACATGTTGAACTTGTTGAACATGTTGAACATGTTTAACAGCTTGTTGAACATGTTGAACATGTTGAACAATTTGTTGAACAATACCACGACGTAATATCTTCCAAAAATTATTCGAACACGTGTATTGAATGGGCTTGCCATTCGAACACGTCTTTTAAATGGGCTTGCCATTCGAACACATGTTTGAGTGGTGTGCTCTTCTCACCTGTTCAAATAGCCTGTGACCACTGTAAACTAGAAATAAAACTAGATCAAACGGTAAAATTTTCAGTCAAATCGGTTGAACATGGTGAAAGTTATCTACTTTTTTACAAACGTTACTAAAATATACATTATGCTTACAGCCACATGTGAAAATAACCTGTGACTACTTAATAACAAACTAGATATAAAACTGAATCAAACAGTGAAATTTTCATACAAATTGGTTAAGCATAACGACAGTTAGGTCACTTTTAAGTTAAAATGGCGGCATGCGACAAAAAATGCATACAGCCGTCGGTGCAACTAGCCCATGACTATGTTACAACTAGATAAAAAACTGAATCAAACAGTGAAATTTCCATACAAATCTGTCAAGTATAACGTAAGTTATCGCAATTTAAAGTTAAAATGGCGGCTTCTTGCAAAAATGCATACAGCCGTCGGTGCAAATGGCCCATGACAATGTTAAAACTTTACATAAAACTGAATCAAACAGTGAAATTTCCAGGTAAATTGGTCAAGTATAACAAAAGTTATCCCAGTTTTAAGTTCAAATGGCGGCATGCTACAAATATGCATACAGCCAGCTGCGCAACTAGCCCACAATTATTTTATAACCAAAGTTCACATAAAACTGAATCAAACAGTGAAATTTTCATGCAAATCGGTCCACTATAACGAAAGTTATCGCAATTTTAAGTAAGAGGGGGGTCTGTCCAGATTGCCGGCTAGGGGGGTGGGGGTAGGGGGTAGGGGGGTAGGGGGTCTGTCCTTACTGGCGGCTAGGGGGGTCTGTCCAGACTGCCGGCTAGGGGGGAGGGGAGGGGGGAGGGGGGCCTGTGCTGGAACCCCTCTTTCCATACTACTATGTGCCAAAGAATAAGGAAACTATGTTCGATTATATGAATGGCAGAAAGGTAATTTTAGTGTTTCAGTTCGGTCTAAGAGACAGAATTTCTTGTATTGTGTGAGATAAGATAAAACATCATCGCAAGATTGCGATGATTAATAAATAAAATTCTTAAAAAAAATAATATAGCTAAGCTGTTTTATTACTTATGGAACCTGTGTGTTAAGTGTTGTGTATTTCTAAAAAAGGGAAACAGCTAATGTAAAAAATTGTTTCATATCCAGCTTTAACAATTATAGACCCATGTCTGTGTTGTCGCACTTCTCTAAGATATAAGAAACACTCTATGAATCGCGCTTGCAAAAGCTCCTAGATATATCTGACTTCTAAGCAGCAATTAATTTTCCTTTCTATCAGAACGTTCAAAACCTTTTGTCTTAATAGAACTTTTAGAGAAAATTGTTTCTGCGCTTGATGAAAAATACATGATAATGGTGTTTAGATATCTATTGACACTAATGACCGCTGTTCTTGAACATTGAACTTTAACATTATGGTGAAAGGAGTGGAGCAAGCGAATCATTCAAGCGTTACCGAAATCAGTTCAACAATATGTCCGATAGGGTGGGCATAACTCAAAGCTAATGGAAATTTTATATAGTGCTCCTCAGGGCTTAGTGCTGGGCCAAAATTTATTTATCATGTAAATAAAATTACGTATGCAATTTATTCAATATTCTTGAATTAATTTTTTTGCCGATGATTCTAATTTGTAGGACTGACTTAAACGTGTGATGTAATTAAGTCAAGTAAGAGTTAAATAAACCGAACACATGGTTCGATGTAAATAAATTATTTCTGAACAAGCTAAATTACCTCAAAACAAGTTATGTGATCGTGTAGCAAAAGAAATGTTGAACAATGTACAGAGATAAATATCGATAACAATATCATTCAAAGAGTTCATGCCACAAAGTTTCTGGGTATTTAACAGATGGCAATCCGTTGTGGAATGCTTGGATTATGTAATTCGATGGTGTCAAACTTCTCATATATTTAACAACAAAAAGCATTAAAGACAGATATGTATCCGTAATGTATCCGAAAATATTGAATAAACTTCCCAGTAGCATAGTTGAAAGTAGAAGTGTGCATATGTTTAAAAAGAAATCGAAACAATTAATATTTTAAATTAACGAACCAATATGTAAAAGTTATCTATAGTGATAATATGTTTTTTTTAGTTTATTGCAAACTTCTTTTGAATTTCAATTTTATTACGATGAAACTTTATTGTCACGGCATACTCTCGCATAAGTATTAACTTCCAGTCTTGCCCTTTTATATTTCAAACAAAATGAAAATCATTTTGTATGACTAACATTTTAGTTGTAATTGTACCTATATATTACAGTGAATCTATCAAATCAGTAACTTCACAAAGTCACTAAAATTTTCAACCACTATGTAAAGCCACTGGTTCACTCAGTGACTAATAAAGACCAGAGTATATGTCTTAACAAAAAAATAATAGACAGAACGAAAACCTGGAGTACTCCCTTAAATAACTGATAAGGGAATACCCAAACGTGGACGAAAAAGTTTAAACCATAATTGCAAGAACAAATGAATGCAATCGCATTCCAGATCATTAAAAACACCGTATTGAATAGAATGAAAACAAATTGTATGACTGAGAATATGTTGAAATTTTTCTGTGTAGCTTTTCAAATGTGTAAGTGAGTTGCCTATTCACTTATTAATTACCTTCATAAATTGAATAACTTAATAAGTAACAAAGTTAAGATGCTTACAAAGTAGCTTAGTTTCATTTTCGTTACGAGAAAAATCTGGTCTAGTCTAGTAAGTATAGAATTAAAATTTAGAAGAAAGTTCAGAAAACACATGGACAAAATCATCTCCTTATCCCCCATACCAAATAAGAAGTACCAAAATATACAGGTTTACAGGTGCCTAATTTACCTTGTCGGATTTAATCAATGATGTTTCATTTGTTAAAGAAAGGTGTTTATGGTTAGGATAAAAGTTCTTTCTATTTCGCATGTTAAGCATTTGCTAATAGCCTTCATTACGAAAAATATAAAAATGCTGCGAACAGTGTCACGAATAACGGACACCTATAAATTGCGGTGTGAGAAGCTGACGTTGTGCTGCTTAAAGAGGTCAGTAATAGTGGGTTTCTGTGAGAAACCCACTGTGAGAATTAAACGTCAAAATACTTTATAAATAACGTCATTCTCCCCGGTAACGAGTTACACATTGCCGAAAAGTTGTTTGCGAAAGTGGTTCGGTTTGTTATTTTTCTCAACATCTCTCCTAATCTTGTAAATAATTTAATTTTAAGGAAATTAAACTAAGCCACTTTGTAAGTACCCCACGTAATTATTTATTATGTGATTTAATTTAACTAACCTACATGGAAGGTGCATCAGTTGAAGTTAGGTATTTTTCGAGTTGGTGAGTTTAAACGTAAAAAATATTATACAGAGGAATTTCAAAATGTTATATTACATAATTCATTCTCATTTGATTTAATTCAATGAGCCTGCATTAAAGAGTTGAATTCAAACACCTAGTAAACAAAAGCAACGCGGAGAATTGCAATTCCCCATAGTTAGAGCAATTCATTGAGTTGAAATAGTATCTGAAATTAGAAAATATTCTTATTATTAAACTTTGCAATAAATCTCTTATGTTTACTTTGGTTTAGTACTTGTTTGTAAGGTGTTATGCGCTACGATCTGTGACAATGAAACTTCTTTTTGTAGTTACGATTTTACAACGTACTGCTTAGTCGTGATCAAAGCTATACAGGTGTGTAAATGACATATTGTCGCCACCCTCGTAGTACTGCCGATTTTTTAAAAAAGCTGTATGACGATGGGTCGCCCGTTTGGGAAGTCGATAGTTGGTTGATTTAATATGTTATTATGCCATTTTAATTTCAAAATTACCGCCTTGTACACTAGGAAGTCATCACTTTGGGTTTTTCAATGTGTTAACATTGGTTATTGCGATCCATAAAGAAGAATTTTGCCGGATAAACCGCACCACCTGGGTACCCCTAACAGATGCCCCTGTCATTATGCTTACAATGCTTGTCAACCATCCAACCAATCAGCGTCGGTGCAGTTCCTGTCATGTGATCGAACCATTCCCAACTTATCGCGATCCGAGTAGCAGGAGCCTTTTCTCTGTTTACATTTTGTTAAATATGACGGATCAAAACCAAGTTAAAGGCATACTTTTTGGATATTATGTATTTTAGATAGTACTTTTACATATACTGTAAGTTTCATCTTATTTGGGTTTACTGACTTTGCTGATCCTTACACGTGGTAGTTCTGGGATTTGTCAGACCGGATTTCGTTCGGTAAATGCTTCCTGGCCATCAAAAAAGTAGTACAGGTTATTGGCAATACACAATGAGAGGGTTTCTGAGCTATTTCCTCAGAATTGCCATATCGAGGGTTTCCTCTATTGTCAGCAAACAGCTTGCATCGAGTCGCCTCTGCAAACAGTAATGTTTCAATTTTCCCACGGGCAACATGGCATTGTAGGGTCGGCGGACACGCAGTTATCTCAGGTTTAGGGCGTCATGTCTTCCACTGGCTCGATACTGTTTCAACTCTTTTCGTTGCATACACTGTCTCTTTCCGTGACAGACACGCCAACATTGCAGTGTTGCGACGATTTGTCACGGTAATGAGTAGTGTAGCGCTCATGTCGGCCTCTAAAACAGCGTTGACTCGTTCACATGGTATCTGTATCGTACGACGGGTACGACTCCTCGATACTGTGTTGCACCCCCAATACGGCGCAGGTATCGACCATGTGTCGCTGTGCGAGGGTTATCGGCACAAGTACGATCAAGTGATCGTATACGAGCTGATGTCGTGATATCAATACGAGTCACGACCCGTTGCAGTGACGGGTGGACCGTATGACAGGTGACTGCTATCAAGAGTTGTTTTGGCAACGCGTCGTCATTGCACGACCCGTGGCAGTAACGGCTCGATCATGTGTAAAAATTGATCACGTATCCCGGTCGACACAGGTCCGATCATGTGGTCGAGTACGAGCCGATGTCGTGACAGCAACGACCTGTTACACGGCAGTATTGTGGTTATACGTAGCTGTCACGACTTGTCAAAAACACGACATGGTGTAAGCATAATTCACGACACAAGTACAGTCACGTGATCGAGTTGCTGCTATTCGCAACTTTCACTATTTCCGCATGACTCGATCATGTCATTTGTGTCAACAGTAGCGTATCACTCAAGTCTAGGTCTTGTTTTCTATGATACGTGACCCTGACAAAGCGGGTGACAAAGGGGTGACGATTAGCTTAGTTGGTACTAAGTTACTTAGTTGGTTCTAATCCCAAGGTCTCAAGTTCGATTTTCCTCGGGGTTGGGGGTATTAGCAAATATGCTCTAATTTCCTCAGATAAGCGAATGCAATGGGCTAGCCCACCTTATCACACGAGTCGTGTATGCTACGAGACGTCATTGACACGACCTATAGCAGTGACGGTTCAATCATGTGATGAGCTAATCCTGTCACGACTGTACTTGCAACGGGTTGCCATTGTCACGACCCGTAACGATGTCCATTATGCGACAGATCGGTGCTATCATGACTTGTCCACGTGACGGGCAGTACTTGGTCCGATCTGTGACTACGTCGGATCGTCCGTGTGCCTGCGGCAACGTTACATATCTGCGGCAACGTTACGTGTCACAGGTGTCGGCGCTGTGTCGAGTTGCGCATGTCACGGGTCGCTGACAGAGCGTCTCTCTCACATGTTAACAGGGTGATATCGACTTTGATCTGCACCCTCGACAATCAGTTTAACTCGCTGCTATCACGAGTCCTGTACGCAACGGGTCGTCACACTCCCGTGGCAGTGACAGGTTCGATCATGTGATTGGTCACTGTTATTTGGGTCGTGTCGGCAACGGGTTGTCACTGTCACGACTGGCAAATTTGACGAGCCAGTCACGTGATAAGTCAATTATGCGACCGGTCGTTGCTGTCACGTGTTGTGTATGTGACGAGTCGTGATTGTGCGTATCAAACATGTGTTAACGTGGCTGTATCGGCTTTTTATCACTTTTTCAATGTTTTGCGCATTAGTCAGTGATTGGGTCATGTTGTATTTTATTTTAACAGGTCTTACAACAACAACAGTTGTTACTGCATGCGCACGCAGCTTTCTTTCTGTTGTTGACCCTCAGTCGATCTCGTGTTACCGTCGCTGCTGACACGCGTAGTCGACACTGCTGCAACTTTTCCTTGCAAAGGTTGCAACCATTGTCTCTTTCCGTGAATTGTCTCTTTCGTTGCATCTATTTCTCTTTCTGTCTCAATCTTGCAAGCGTGGTCGTATCACAGCGTACTGACACAGTGCCGAGTACTGGATTGGCCGGCTACCTGTAATACGGCTATTGACGACTATTGTCCATGTGGTTGTCGCAGCGGCAACGTATTTGTAACGGTACGTCATCTCAACACTCTGTCGGTTCGTTGCATTACTGATAGTGTGTATATATCGTCTCTGTATCGCTGCGTGAGGTTTCCCGTATCTTTACCGAGGGCATATAGCTTAAGAAGGTGATTCATGTATCAGTTTTCTACGTGAATTACTTGAACTTCTGGTTGTGATCACGTGATCGGGTATGTGTCGATGTCAGGGCTGCATCGACCCGTCGCACTGACTGGTGTGATTATTCATACGCTGCTGTCATGGTTGTTGCGACGCCGCTGTGCTGACTCGGATGTAAAACGATCATGGGGTCTGTAGCTATGCAAATTGACCATGCGAAGCCTTGCCTCCATTTCGCAGTCAGTCGCGCATATGCTTTGACGTGACTGTCACGACCCGTAATTGTGACGTGTTATATGTGTGATTCATGCAATGGGTCAAGACCCGTGGCATTGACAGATCGACAATACGATGGGTTGCTACTGTCACTGGTCGTACATACAGCAAGTCGTCACTCACAGTCGACCCGTGGCAGTAATGGGTCGTTCATGTGACTAGTTACGGGTCGGGCACGCAACGGGTCCTCAGTCACCACCGTGGCGGTGATGGGTCGATCTTGTGACTGTTCGTTTCTGAAACGATCAGTGCGCGTGGCGTGTCGTGACTGGCGACTCGTCGCTGTGACTGGTAGTCACTGCCAAGTGTCTTCAACGTGACTGGTTTCTGCTACCACGCGTCGGACATGCAACGGGTCGTCACTCTGGTGGGTCAGGTGTGCAGTAACTCGATCGCGTATCAGCCGCTGAGGTGACGGGTATCGACGCATGAGTTGAGCATATCACGGCTCGCTCACACAATGACTTTTCATGGCAACAACAGCTGTTATTGCTTACTTTTGTGGCTTTCTTTCTGTTGTAGACCTACAGTCGATTTCGGACTCCTGAGCTTACATCAAGCATGCCGACGACCCACACAGGATCTGCACAGTAAGGCTGCATCTCTGAGACATACAACTTTCTATTTTAGAGACGCTTGCACCTGGAGGAGTAATTCTTTTCTTTCCTGTTGAAGCTGAGGGAGTCCATTGGCAAAGCTTCCCAATTTTTCTTTACTCATGTCATACCAGCATCAACCAAATAAGCAAATGGCCTTACTGGCCTTAGATGCGATGATCCTCGAACTGCTAGAGTTGTCGACAGTATCGATTGTGTTCAGCACCGTTTGTGACCACTTTACTCAAACAGTAGGGTGACCTCGGTCTGTTGGTCTATTTCAAGAAGTTTGAGTTGATTTTTGTTCAACGGATAGAATTTATGGGCGACCGTTTAGATATTGAAAGGGTCACAGCGTTTTTCACTCAAAATCGGATTGAAGAGTTATTAATAACTCTGATTGCTCAAGTCGTGTCCAGTCCCAAGCCTCGGGTCTGTCTGTTGCAGTCACTTAGTTGCCGCGGGGAAGACGAGTTAGGCTGGTGTCATTTTCGCCATTTTCAGCGTGTGGTTTTGTGGGCGCTGTGTCGTGGCTAGTCGCCAAATCATTGGCTATAGCTCTCCTTACTAGCACTGCGGGATCTCGAGTGGCCGTCGCGTCAGGCCACTTTTCCTTAAATTTGTGCGCTTCCCTCTTCCATCCCTTTCAAGACAGCTCCAGAACGATGCGTCTTGGACCCAATGCGTTTTTTTTTCAAGGAAGGGAACTCTTAGAAGAGGTAGTAGTCTGCTCACGAACGCATATTGTGTATCAGTGTGTTGCAAGGGAAGGCAGTACTGGATGCTTGTCAATCCCTCTCTACATTTCTCAAGGGTTACATGTTTCGTTTCTGGTGGATAATCAAACAGTGGTCACTTATTTGTTCGAGCAGGATGACACGCGTTATTCGATGTTGTCTCGACTCACCAAGCAGGTTTTCTTCCATGCTAGGAACAATGATTTTATCATTCAAGAGCAACTCACGTTCCTCAGGGGTGTTCTGATTTATCTGCCTGTGATGTGTTGTCGGATTTATTGAGGTCCTTTCAACTTTAGCCTCCTCTCTCCGACAGGTCAGTGCTGCCTGGGGATTTGTCCCTGGTTTTGAAATTTCTCACGTCTCCACTTCCCACCATCCTATTATTTCAGACAAGTTACTTATCTTGAAATGTGTTTTGCTCGTTGGCTTGGCGTCAGGCAAAAACGCCATGGGGACCTACACGTATTGCAAAACTCCATTAGTCAAGTTAATGGTTCATGGGAGGTGGTGCTCCTAAAATACGTGTACGAAGGAGCTCCTAAAACCATTACCGTTTTTTCTGAGCAGGACGCACATTGCGACCAAGGGCTTAGATACGTTTAAGCAAATTGTGATACCAGCCTTGCCGAGTGTGAGGTCACGTGAAAGGTCGACACACCGTTTCACTACTGTAGTGATGCCAAAGTTGGCTAGTAGTAGGATAAAAGTAGGGCTCCGAAAACAGGAAGTGACGTCATAATGACGTCACGAGGTGTTTTCGGAGCCCCATGGGGCTCCGAAAACAGTGACGTCATTGTTTTGGAATTCGCATGGGTATTTTGAAACAGGTAATCGAAAGAGCGCGCGCCCGTTCAATGACGTCATGATGACGTCATGATGACGTCATCATTATAACGTTATAATGACGTCATCATGACGTTATCATGACGTCATCATGATGTTATGGCATATTAAGACAGTTCTAAGCAGGATAACCCTAAGTCGCCTGTCAATCATCATGACGTCATTAGTCACGTGACCTGTCAATCATCATTGGTCACAAGACCTGTCAATCATGTGTGATGTGATTCTAACCGCATATGAGGAATATTTTCCTGCTCATTAACCTTCTGGCCTGAATGGCTCAGTTGGTAGAGCAGAGGACCCGTAAGCGGACCCATGATCTGAAGGTTGGTGGATCGATCCCGCCCTCGGGCATCACTTTCATGTCATGGGTCCTCAATCTTAGAACACCCCCCGGGTCCTCAATCTTAGAAGACCCCCCAGGATCAAGACATGACATGAATCGAACCCCCCCCCCAGGACCAAGACATGACATGAATCGGACCCCCCCCCCCAGGACCAAGACATGACATGTATCGGACCCCCCCCCCCGGACCAAGACATGGCATGTATCGGACATAGTCATATAGCTATATGACTATGTAATTGCTATGTGAACATAATTAGTTTCAAGTATGTATGTCGTTATCAGATCGTTCAACAGACAAGCCGTGATAGCTCACTTGGCAAAGCAAACGGCCAGCAACCTGAGAGTCCCGGGATCGATGCCACATCGGGGCAAACTTTTTTTTTGGTTTTTTGTTCACTTTTATGACTCTGTGACATTTTGTGACAACATGTGACTGTGACATCATGTGACTCTGTGACATTATGTGATTGTGACTTTTTTAAAAAAATTATTATTATTATTATGATAATATTTAATAAGTCATATTTCAATGGTTTCCCATTACAGTAACCACACACACACACACACAGCATAAGTACATGTGTACAGAGTGTGGGGAAAACCGATTAATAAATTTTAGAGTGCACTCGTTCAGAGCGTGGAGGAAACCGATCGATAAAATTTCAGAGTGCACTCGTTCAGACCGTGGGAACGATCGATAAATTTGAAAACATCAAAGGCCTAGACCGTGGGAACGATCAATAAATTTCAGAGTGCACTAATTCAGACCGTGGGAACGATCGATAAATTTGAAAACATCAAAGGCCTAGACCGTGGGAACGATCAATAAATTTGAGAAGGAATGGGATTTTCCCCAACTCTATGTTTTATGTTATAGTAGTTTGAAAATGACACTTCTAAAGCACATTTAACAAATGTAGTTTTTTGATAACATATAATATATAAAATAAGTTTGAACGTTTTAGCATGCTACTTATTTGAATATTCTAAAGTCATAATAGTGGAAAAATGGTGGTTCTAGACCAACTTTAACAAATTTAGTTTTTAGCACCATATGATATATCAAATAAGTTTGAACATTTTAGCATGCTACTTATTTGAATATTCTAAAGTTATAGTAGTGGAAAAATGGTGGTTCTAGTCCAACTTTAACAAATTTAGTTTTAACACCGTATGATATATAAAATAAGTTTGAACATTTTAGCATGCTACTTATTTGAATATTCTAAAGTCATAGTAGTTGAAAAATGGTGGTTCTAGACCAACTTTAACAAATTTTGTTTTTTGACAAAATATGATGTATAAAATAAGTTTGAACATTGTACCATGGTGTAGTAGGGTAAAAATAAGGGTTCTAGACCAACTTGAACAAATTTTGTTTTTTGACAACATATGATGTATAAAATAAGTTTGAACATTTTACCATGGTGTAGTAAGGTCAAAATCAGGGTTCTAAACCAACTTTAACAAATTTAGTTTTTTACACGTTTCAGACGATTCTACCACTTGGTTGATTGGTTGATTGTTGGAAAATGGGAAGTGAAAATGTGGATAGTTATGTAGGAAAACTGCGCCCATTCAAAAGACGTGTTCGAATGGCAAGCCCATTTTAAAGACGTGTTCGAATGGCAAGCCCATTTTAAAGACGTGTTCGAATGGCAAGCCCATTCAAAACACGTGTTCGAATGGCAAGCCCATTCAAAACACGTGTTCGAACGGCAAGCTCATTCAAAACACGTGTTCGAATAATTTTTGAAAGATATTACGTCGTGGTATTGTTCAACAAATTGTTCAACATGTTCAACATGTTCAACAAGTTCAACATGTTCAACATGTTTAACAAGTTGTTCAACAAGTTGTTCAACATGTTCAACATGTTGTTGTTCAACGTGTTGTTCAACATGTTCAACAAGTTGTATATAAAGTTATGTTTAAAGACTTTCTCATCATTTGAATAGTGTAGGTTGAACCGAAAGGATGTATAAATGCAACATTTGTTCGAAATTGGCCACAAAGTCACATATGGTAAAGTTATTTCTAAACATATTAGGACATAGTGTGTCCAACCTCGAGTGTGACAATTCCCTATAGAGCATAAAAGGCACCTACCCTCAGACATAACGCACATTCTGTATCAAGATACTGAAGAGTGAACATGTCTGCAGTGAGTGAACAACAACCACCATCTATGGCAATGCCTGCAGAAAATTTCATAGCAAAGCCTGAGACAGTACCTACAGCAAAGTCTAAGGCAATGCCCATGGTAAAGTCCAAGGTGAAGTCACGTCAGCAGCGTCAAAAGCGACCACATTTTAGGAAGATAAAACGAGATGAGTTACCAGCTAAGACGGCGCCGTGTAAAATGCGAAAAAATACGACAGAGCCTAATATGAAGCGAGAACCGGAGCGTAAAGCTGATACCACCATGAAGAAGATGGGTGTGGACGATTCACTGGTTATGATACCCATTAATGGAGAAACATTTATTAAATTGGTAAAATATCAACAGAAAGTGATGGTAAACATTCGTAAATATATTACGAATCATGCATCTGGGAGGTTATATCCTACCAAGAAGGGAATTTTGTTGTCATTGAAAGACTGGCACATGCTGAAGAAGCAAATGACGTCAGTGGATCTCATGCTTCAGAAAATGGATCTGTATAAATGTAGTGACTGTCAGAAGATGGTTGAGTAGAAAGTCATATGTGACTGTATGCAATTGTAACAGTATGACTATGAAATGAGTTAACATTATCTATGTTGATGTAAAGTTAGTTTTTATAACATTTGTAAACTTATCAATTTAAGTTCATATGCGTGGGTACATGTATTAGCATAATATGTATTTGAAATAGTTTTGTTTTTATCATAATTGTATATTTGTAATATTTAATAAAAGAAACACATATGATGCTTTTCAACTTTTTATTTTTTCTCATACAATACTTGGATATAATACATAGCAAAACAGTACTTGGATATAATACATAATAAAACAATACTTGGATATAATACATAATAAAACAATACTTGAATATAATACATAATAATACAAAATTAACTATAATACCCAATATATGATATATGGTTTACGGTCAATTAAAACCGTGTCAGAAACCTTACGACTTTATATGTTGCAAAGCAAGACATATATTACACAACGCTTAAGTTAATAAAATATTACATTATTTATAAAGTCTTTATTATAAAGTTTAGTCAAATAAATCTATTTTTCTGCATCTGTTTGACTCTGATCACTGTCCATGCCACTTTTGTTGTCACTGCTACCATCCTCCTCCTCCATATCTAGTAGCTCTTCAAAGAATGCATTGTTTTTCCTTATAGCCGCCTTTAATGCCTTTGAATACTTATAATGTTTTTCATCAACAAAGTAATTAAAGTCCTCTAAAATCTTTTGATAATGTTTGCTTTGTTGTAGACGCTGGGTATAGTTGAACAGTCTCATAAACAGTTGTTTTAGTCCATGCTTATAAATGGGTCGAAGGTCATAACTTGCTATTTCACGCGCATCTTCAAGTCCTTGTTCTTCATATTCTGAAACCTTTTCTTGAAATATGTTATCATAGTCATCGTAGACGTCTTGAACCATATCATGCCAAACAGAGTCTATTTCTGACTCACTTTCAGAGTCTGTTTCTGACTCACTTTTAGAACTCCTGTCATCAGCATCCTCACCACACTGTTCCATATGTTTGAGCAAAGCTTCTTCGCTGTTGTACAATGCACCACATTCTGTACAAGCATGTGCATTCTTTTCAGCTATGTTGACGCTTTGACTTTCCATAGAAGACTCATCTAAAGTTTCCGTGAAAGGTAGTTTTACAGGGTTTTCCATATCCGATTCTTCATCCACTTCTGAAGCGTGAGCAACCTTTAAGTGTCTTTTAAGACTTTGCGGCCAATTGTAAGATTTCGAACAAATGTTGCATTTATACATCCTTTCGGTTCAACCTACACTATTCAAATGATGAGAAAGTCTTTAAACATAGCTTTATATACAACTTGTTGAACATGTTGAACAACATGTTGAACAACAACATGTTGAACATGTTGAACAACTTGTTGAACAACTTGTTGAACATGTTGAACATGTTGAACATGTTGAACTTGTTGAACATGTTGAACATGTTGAACAATTTGTTGAACAATACCACAACGTAATATCTTTAAAAAATTATTCGAACACGTGTTTTGAATGGGCTTGCCATTCGAACACGTCTTTAAAATGGGCTTGCCATTCGAACACGTCTTTTGAATGGGCGCAGTTTACCTACATAACTATCCACATTTTCACTTCCCATTTTCCAACAATCAACCAATCAACCAAGTGATAGAATCGTCTGAAACGTGTAAAAAACTAAATTTGTTAAAGTTGGTTTAGAACCCTGATTTTGACCTTACTACACCATGGTAAAATGTTCAAACTTATTTTATACATCATATGTTGTCAAAAAAACAAAATTTGTTCATGTTGGTTTAGAACCCTTATTTTTACCCTACTACACCATGGTACAATGTTCAAACTTATTTTATACATCATATTTTGTTAAAAAACAAAATTTGTTAAAGATGGTCTAGAATCACCATTTTTCCACTACTATGACTTTAGAATATTCAAATAAGTAGCATGCTAAGATGTTCAAACTTATTTTATATATCATATGGTGTTAAAAACTAAATTTGTTAAAGTTGGTCTAGAACCACCATTTTTCCACTACTATAACTTGAGAACATTTAAATAAGTAGCATGCTAAAATGTTCCAACTTATTTTATATATTATATGTTATAAAAAACTACATTTGTTAAATGTGTTTTAGAAGTGTCATTTTCCAACTACTATAACATAAAACATAGAGTTGGGGAAAATCCCATTCCTTCTCAAATTTATTGATCGTTCCCACACTCTGAATTAGTGCACTCTGAAATTTATTGATCGTTCCCACGGTGTAGGCCTTTGATGTTTTCAAATTTATCGATCGTTCCCACGGTCTAGGCCTTTGATTTTTTCAAATTTATCGATCGTTCCCACGGTCTGAACGAGTGCACTCTGAAATTTTATCGATCGCTTTCCTCCACACTCTGAACGAGTGCACTCTAAAATTTATTGATCGGTTTCCCCACACTCTGTACACATGTGCTTATTCCTATGCTGTGTGGTTAGAACCATTGAAATATGACTAATTAAATATTATCATAATAATAATGAAAATAGACATATAAATATAGCTATTATGTTAAAAAAAAATTTAAAAAAACAGTCACAGTCACATAATGTCACAGAGTCACATGATGTCACAGTCACATGTTGTCACATAATGTCACAGAGTCATAAAAAATAAAAAACCAAAATAAAAAGTTTGCCCCGATGTGGCATCAATCCCGAGACTCTCAGGTTGCTAGCCGTTTGCTCTGCCAAGTGAGCTATCGCGGCTTGACTGTTAACCGATCTGATAATGACATACATACTTGAAACTAATTATGTTCACATAGCAATTAAATAGTCATATAGCTATATGATGTTACATACTCACATCCTGGGGGGGGGGGTCTTCCAAGTTTGAGGACCCAGGGGGGTCTTCCAAGTCTGAGGACCCAGGGGGGAGTCTTCCAAGTCTGAGGACCCGGGGGGGGTCTTCCAAGTTTGAGGACCCAGGGGGGTCTTCCAAGAGTGAGGACCAGGGGGGGTCTTCTAGGATTGAGGACCCATGATATGAAAGTGATGCCCGAGGGCGGGTTCGATCCACCAACCTTCAGATCATGGGTCCGCTTACGGGTCCTCTGCTCTACCAACTGAGCCATTCAGGCCAGAAGGTTAATGAGCAGGAAAATATTCCTCATATGCGGTTGGAATCACATCACACATGATTGACAGGTCATGTGACCAACGATGATTGACAGGTCACGTGACTAATGACGTCATGATGATTGACAGGCGACTTAGGGTTATCCTGCTTAGAACTGTCTTAATATGCCATAACATCATGATGACGTCATGATAACGTCATGATGACGTCATTATAACGTCATGATGATGACGTCATTATAACGTCATCATGGCGTCATTGAACGGGCGCGCGCTCTTTCGATTACCTGTTTCAAAATGCCCATGCGAATTCCAATTCATTATGACGTCACTTCCTGTTTTCGGAGCCCCACTTTTACCCTACTGCTAGTTAGTTATGTGTCGCTCTCTTATAGAAAAAGAAGGGGAGGACATTAGCTCGTATCAAAATGTATGCATGTGTGTTCGAGCTTCATGTTGTTTGTTAATAATGGGCACTTTGTGGTGAAACCCCTCTTATATTTTATTTGTTATGGAATGGGCAGTTCGTGGTAAAAACCCGCTGAATTAAAAGATAAATTAAATTAAGTTTCTTTTTTTTCTGCCTTTTCGGCACAATGTCGTGTCGTGTCAACGAGTTCATATGCATTGGGTAGTCAATTCCCAATACAGTTTGAATCTCCCATAGTGATGGCTTCGTATCTACAAGGCAATGTTTTCGAAATTAAAACTTAAGTATTTAATTAGATAATACTCATTTTTATGAGTAAAATATCATGTAGACGTAGAAGCCATCACTCGACTTGTACCCGCCCACCTCCCCATATATTGGGACGGTAGGGTGCGATAAGTTTGGTATGATTCGATGACATGACAGGAACTGCATCGACGCTGATTGGTTGGATGGTTGCCAAGCACTGTAAACATAGTGACAGACGCATCTGTTAGGGGTACCCTTATATTACGATTAATCCCGCAAATTCTTTTTTATGGATCGCGATAACCAATGTTATCACATTGAATAACCCATAGTGATGGATTCTACGTCTACAAGATATTTTACTCATAATAATGAGTATTAAGAAATGAAATACTTCAGATGAGCAACACGACATAATTTTTCTTTCCTTGCTGAAGAGTGGCAAAGATGCGCTTTTCAGCCAGTAAAAAAGCGATTCTTCCGGCCTTGAGCAAGATGCCGAACAGTTATCAAAGATGCACTTTTTTGCCAGGGTAATAACGTGACTCTTCCGTGCTCTTTTTTCCAGAAACAGCCTGTCTGTTATCCTGAATTAAAACTTTAATAAAAAGCTGAACTTCACCTAAATTTGTTATAGTAATTCCACTTTTTTCTTGAGCAAAATCTGGCACAATTTCTACCTTACTGTTTTTTTTTTATCGTATTATAATGAGAGTCTGTCAATGGCTGTTGTCTGCTGAAGTCAGCAAATGTCTGCATAAGTCTGCGCTCTCCAGCCTCCATCCAACCCCTAGGGAGTTTGATGCCCCGACAATCCGGAATGTGCATCCCAGCCAGGCATGACAAACCGAAATCGCCCGTGGAGGAATCTGATCATGACATCATTGCAAACTTGTTAGAAAGAAGTGATAGGCAAAATATTTGAGTCGCTGACAGCAGGAAGAGTATGGCGCCAATTTTTATGCTGCAAGGAGAATGGGATCACATTTTACAGGGCTTTGTCTGAATACCGCTCGGCTTGTATTTCTTTATATATATTTCAATAACTTTTTGCTTTTCCCTTTGTATTACCAAACAAAATATTTTGAAAACATTTTGAAAGATCGTAACAACCCTGGGATTTTCACAATATTTCACAACACCACTGTGGTGCAATTTCCTTTTGTGTTTACAGTCCGTAGTTGCAGATTTTTACATCTAATTTTTTATTGTATGGACCAGTAAATAAATATACCAAAGTACATAAAGAGTTTAAAAGTTCAGTTTCAATGAGATAGTGAATAAGAAAAGAGATGACAAGCTTCCTAACAGTTGTACTGTATTGACTGCTGAGCGATAAAGTAAGCTAGAGGCGTTGTTGTTCAACAGCCAGCCTCTTCGGCGGTTCGGATTGTTATGACCTTTTTACTCCGCAGACCCAATGGAGATTCCGCGAAAACATTACTGCATAAAGAGAAGAAATACTTCTTAAAATATGTTCAACCAGCCTCTACTTCCAGTGTTGCCACATCATCCTTAAAAGGATTATAAGTTTAAAAAAAAAAAAAACCCGATTTTATCCTTTTTTATCCTTAAATACTTTTTTTTTATACTTTTTAAAATTTTTATCCTTTTTAAATACCTTTTCTCGCTTGTCATCCTTTTTTATTTTGATAATTTTTTTTTCGTTCAAAATACTATTTTTTCCTAATTAGTTACATTTTTTCTGCTAGAATTTTTTTTCACCCTAGTCATAACCCTTGATTAGGCCATAATATTAACCGCTCTTACACTGTATGTATATGTAATTTCCAGCTTTTTTGCAGCGTCTATTGTAAAATCAATACATCTGTAGAAAAAAGGTATTTTGTCGTGGAATTGAAACACATATTCCGTAAACGTAATCAATATCTTATCACACTGTAAACTATCTAGTATTCCAAATGATGTTAAGTAGTTCTTATTTCTTGACTGATTGTCAATAACTTCAGTCTATAATTTTGAGTTGCATGTCCCTAGGGACCATCGATAAAGTACGTACGCGCCTCTTTGAGACCAGCCAACTATGTCGGGCTGGTCTTATCACATCAATAGAGGGGTATCCGCCGTCCGTATGTACGTGTGTAAACTTTTACTTAAAATTAGGGTTCGCAATCGAGTCTCGCTGAACGAGTCCCGCTCGTTTCCTTCGAGCCTCGACTCGGTCTGTCGAGCCAAAGGAGCTTTTTTTTGAATTGATATTTTATTTATTTAACTGCCTGTGAATGCAGTCTCGGCAAAATATTTTGCTATTCATAACGGAGTAATAGCGAAAGGAGTGTATCTCTTACCAACCACTAATCCTCTTATCAAATACGCAAACATGCACGAGAGATTGTGTTTGAGTAGGTTAGGGGGTGAAAGGAGGAGGCCTTGAGAGGTTATGAGTAGGGGCCTGATTGCAATTTAAGTTTCTGTGCAGTAGCTTTTAGAGATTAAGAGTTATGTGTAAGATGCCGTTTATCCTTTGGTTTCTAATTGGTCAGTTTTCTTTCTACGCAGTTTTATTGACAGCTAAAACTCCTGTGTCTTTTTTAATTGCTTTAAACTTATTGGTTAAATAATCGCGCGCCAGACCCCCAGGATACAATCACTCGTACAGTTTAGCTTATTCTAAAACTGACCGTTGAAAAGAAAACATCCAGTTCCAGAAAAATGTCGACTGGGTGGAAGTACTTCAAAAACAAACTTCCAGATGAAAAGGCTCAGTGCCTTATTTGCGATGGGATATACAGTAACAAAGGTCATTTTGCTTCGATTCTAAAAATCCATTTAGATGGCAAACATTTTGCTGTCATGGAAGAACAGATGAGGGCTAAACAAATTGCAAAGCAGAATAAAGTAAGTTTTATCAATTTCTTACATCGAAAACTGGCCATGAAAATCCAGAGTCCCGCGAGTCCCGCTCGACCAAAAAGCACAGAGTCCCAACGCGATATTATGCTCAAAATTACGAACCCTACTTAAAATGCTTCTTCTCCCTCAGTTTTGATCGGATTCCTCTTAAATTTTATACGAATGTTCTCTAGGGAGGCCTCTCTAAATTTTTGTTGGCAATCCGCCGAAAATTGGCTAAATGGGGGCAAAATATTTAGTAGCCAATTTTCAAAACGCTTCTTTTGGCACAATTTGACCGAATTCCTTTATAAACATGTAAAGTACAATCAGGTATACAAATATTTTTAATTAAAAAAATGATACAGTATGATTGACATTAATGTTTTTTCGATTTTAAGCAAAATATGTATAATACTTTTTTCATACTTTTTTCTCAAATTTTTCCTTTTTTATCCTTTTTTATCCTTTTTTCTTGATGACTCCGTGGCAACACTGTACTGCGTTTGGTCTGTTCTGTATAAAGCCAATTCACACTTTGACTTTTGTCGAAAAGTGTATTACGTTTCGACTGAATTCAGTTTGGATAAGGATATAAAGAAATGATAGATAAAAAAGCGGCAACATCATCAACATTTCATTTTGCCACAAAGATATTCACATGTTGGTTATTAAAGGAACTGAACAATATGCCAAATAGTTTTAAAAAATCATATGATGGCTTTATAAATTTGGACAGTGTGCAGGTTGAAAGAAATTGAGAATTTTGATGTTTTTCCCTGTATAATTTATCTCAAAAAATTTGCATTCGAAACAACACCTCCACCGGAAAGACCCGAAAGTGCGAATTGGCTTATACTTGGTAGCACTTTTTAACTCTCCACAAAAATAGTACTCATAAAAGAAAGGAACTACTTTTGAAAATATTGCGGTGAAGCTGGTATCTATAATGTGTGTTGTGAAAATGAATATATACAAACATGTAACTACATGTACATTTATGCTTGGCTGTTTCCATGAGTTTGCAGCTTTTGGCTTAGTGGTTAGCACGCTCGCTTATGAAGCGAAAGGTTCCCAGTTCGAGCCTCGCTTGCGACTCACTTATTTTCACAACATTGGTACCAGAAGTGTATGAGTACGTTCCTGTCGCGGTTGTATGGTAGATATTCGTGCAACGTTAAAGCGGGTGCGAATGGCAAGAAGGGCACGTGTGAAAATTGGAGTAAAGTAGCCACGTTCGGCTATGGGAGGTCTAAAGAGAAAAGGACGGGAGAAAATATGGAAATTCGTACGATGTTCAAACACTGTAGTGTTACACTGATACGAATGGAAAGAAGGGCATGTGAAAAGCCACGTGCGGCTATGGGTGGTGAAAAAAAACACAACAGGGAAGAATGTCGTGAAGCTGGTATCTATAATGCGTGTTGTGAAAATGAATATATACAAACATGTAACTACATGTACATATGTGCTTGGCTGTTTCCACGAGTTGCAACTTTTGGCTTAGTGGTTAGCACGCTCGCTTATGAAGCGAAAGGTTCCCAGTTTGAGCCCCGCTTGCGAGGTCAGCTGTATTGTAGCTGGTTGTGACTTCGTGTGCTATAGGCTCACAGACGTGTGTATGGCCCTCATCTATCTTCAAGAAACACCAGACCATAGGCTAGGGTTTCAACAGTACAAGGGTCAAAAGTGTGAAGATTTAAAATCTGCAGCATCGGCAGGGATTTACCAGTTCATTTGTCATGTGAATAGCCTTCTAAATAGTTTGTTTTGGGTATACTTACAAATACATATATTTAGATATGTTCTTTCCGTTAGTCTTCCGCCAAGTCAGGATATCGGATGTCTCGAATTCTGAGTGTCAATCAGTTTAAACCCTTGTTTGCATAGAGATCATTCGACACGTTTTCTGCGACAAAGAGTTTGTACGGTCTGGGGATTTCCACACTTGTTACCTATTGCACACCTTTAATGAACATCACGTCATTTATTGTTTAAAGCGTGCATCGTTATTTTTTCAATAATGACTTGCAAAAGGGGGGGGGGGGGGGGGGGTTGGCAGTGTTCGTTGTACAGTTTGCCGTGTTAAACATGCGCACTGGTCCGAAACAAGAACCGCGCATCGACAAAAGTTAAATACACATGTGCACTGGTCCAAAATAAGCCCCGCGCATCAACGCAAGTTAAGTAAATATGCGCACTGGTGTGAAAAAGAACCACACATCAACGCCAGTAGAGCAGACATGAGCACTGGTCCGAAATGCTGACTCCGCATCAACGCAAGTTTAATAAACATGCGCACTGGTTCAAAATAAGCATCCTACATCAACGCAAGTTAAGTTAACATGCGCACTGGTCCTAAATGCGAACCGCGCATCAACGCAACCTGAAGAAACTTGCGCACTGCTCCTAAATAAGAACCGTGCACCGACGCAACTTAAATAAACCTGCGCATTGGTCTCACATAAGAACCGCGCATCGACGGAAGTTAAATAAACATGCGCAGGGGTTCGAAATGTGAATTGTGAATCAGCACAAGTTAAATAAATATATGCGCACTAATCCGAAATGCAAACCGCGCATCAACGCACGTTAACCAAACATGCGTACCGGTCCAAAATTGGAACCACACATCGATGCAAGTTAACATGTGCCCTCTAATCCGAAGGGACGCATCAACGCAAGCTAAATAAACATGCGCACTAGTCTAAAATAAGAACCCCGCATCAATGCAAATTAAATAAACATGCGCAGTTGAATGGATATCTTTTCGCGTTGCTGGGATAGAAGAAAAACCGAATTTAACAGAAGTTTCTAGAAAGCTCGATGCTATGTTAACACGTGTGGAAAGACTTGAAACCCCGAGGAAATGGGTCTTCTGTGAAGAATCGGAATCGTTTAGCCCCAATAGGCACTTTCGTCAACCTCCAGAGGTTCGAAGGAATTTGGTTGAAGACGCAAATTGCCACACCCAGCCGAATAGACCGTGCCATATCAGGCCAGGAAGGGATACATCAGGGGCGCGGTCAGGCATAGTCTCCTCCGCCGCCATCCAAGCTGATTTTAAGGCATTGAAAGAACGTTATTCTTCTTTAGCAATTCCAGAGGAGTTCAAACTCTCTACGGATCGCACAGGCGTTAAAAGAGAGGACCAGAATCGGATAAATTTGATTGCGTCCTGTGGTAAATATGGTGAAACTCTACTGAAAATAGCTTCCGCGGACGACGACGGTCAGTCAGTAGACAGTGTTAAGCAGGAAGTATTTGTGGTCGCCAGTGCATTGCAGAAATTTCTACAGACTGAATATTCCGCAGTTATAGTAGACAATCAGTTCGATTCTCAGACGGCACGCTTTTACAAACAACTTCGACGTCATACTACGGCCTTTGATAGTGATTCACTTGCCGAACTGAAGGACGCTGTATCAGTGTGTTCCCAATACCAACCGGAAACTACGGAAAAGGATCATTCGAAACGCGCTAGAGGTTTCGGTAGATTTCCCCGACGAGGTCGTTACCAGCACAGGCCGGATGTTTACAGTCAGTTTACAAACCAACGATGAGTATTAATAGGGGATGGGGAGATCCGTGGTAGGTTCTCTGAAAATTCACATCGCAGAGTGGCGTGAAATTGGAGCCAATAAGGAAGTCATTGACTGGATCAACGAGGGCGTAAAAATTCCGTTTTCTTCGCAAATCCCTCGGTACGTTTGCGAAAATCATAAGCTTACGGGTGCACAATCACAATTCGTTGATAGTGAAATAAAGAAATTGTTACTTTCTGGTGCCATTTCTCAGGCTAGTGAAAAACCACATTGCGTCAATGCTGTAGGTTGTGTGCCGAAAAAGAACAAAAAACTGAGGCTTATTGTAGATCTGCGGCCGTTAAATAGCCACATCCCTTTGCCGTATTTTAAAAACAAAGGGATAGACGTGGTATGCGATGTCTTGCAGTTTAACGATCGTTTTGTTTCTGTGGACCTTAAAGATGGTTTCCACCACGTAACAGTACATACCGCTTACCCCCAATACCTTGGGTTCGCCTGGGGGAAAAAATTCTTTGTTTGGAATGTACTTCCGTTTGGATTGAATATTAGTCCCTTTTATTTCAATAAAACAATCAGTACTTACGGGAAAATTTCTTGCGTTTTACGTCATTTGTTGACGACGGTCTGTTACTAGCCCAGCCAAACGACATCGCACGGCATAAAAATCGAAACCTACGAGCGGTTAAGTTTAGTAATAAACTACGATAAATCAGAGCTGAAGCCTAGCACCAAGATCGTTTTTATTGGCTTTTTGTTGAACTCAGTTGGGCCCGGTGATTGCCCATGGAAAGCTATACCAAAAAATAGAATTGTGAAACTGAAAAGGGTCATTCATCGGTTATTAGCCAAAAGTACTGCTTCGGCTCGTGTTGCCGCCCGTATTTGTGGACAGTGTATTGCGTGTACAAAAGCCATTGCCCCTACGAAACTGTTACTGCGTAACTTATATCGCTTACTGTC
Source organism: Protula sp. h YS-2021 (assembly GCA_949752745.1). NCBI lineage: Eukaryota > Metazoa > Annelida > Polychaeta > Sabellida > Serpulidae > Protula > Protula sp. h YS-2021. The sequence goes on along the minus strand of OX457027.1, from coordinate 21,275,817 downwards.
CACAAGGAAGTCTTGGTCGGACACTCTTTGCCTCGAAAAAACCCAGCATAAAGGACTTGGAATGGTGGCTGTCAGCATTACATTCTTGGAACGGTCGACCGGTGGTTAAAAAAGTCGTTGACAAACAGGTTTACACTGATGCCTCCGACTTAGGCTGGGGAGGCGTCTGTGATAGGAAGGGGGCTGCTGGGCCGTGGACTGATGTAGTAAAACGAAGATCGATTAATTATCGGGAATTATTAGCGGTGTTGCTAACTTTACAAACATTTAAAAACGATTTAGCAAACAAATGCATTCAGATCCGTTCAGACAATGTGACAACAGTAGCGTTTATAAATCATTAAGGCGGCAATGTGCCCGAATTAACTCAAATAACAAAGGCAATTTACAAACTGGCTGCAGAGTTCAACATGGAAATACAGGCAAAGCATTACCCGGGGGTTCTGAATAGGCATTCCGACAGACTCAGTCGCCTATGAGAATTCAGCACCTACAGTTGGAAACTGGATTCCAGCGTTTTCAGGCTTTTAAACAGGCTGTACGGAAATCACACGATAGACAGGTTTGCCGACATAACAAGTTTTCAGGCACCAGTGTACAACAGCTTGTACTGGGATCCGTTAACGAAAGGGGTGGATGCTTTGGCGCAGTCGGATTGGGCAAATCACAACAATTTTGTCAACCCACCAGCGTTCCTGTTACCAAAAATATTGGAAGTGATAAAACAGCAAGGAGCAGTTGCTACCATAATCGCTCCTAGGTGGTCAGCCCAGCCGTGGTTTCGTACTCTGCAGCAATTGTCAATAGCACCTCCATTAGAATTACCAAATCCAAAAATATGGTGCAGGGGAAAAAACCCAGAACCCCTAAAAATCCACAAGTGGAGGTATTCTGCCTGGGGAGTGAGTGGGCGAAAACACTAAATAAACAAGGTTGGAGCTCTCAAGCAGCGAGGTTTATCAAATTCTGCCTGGCCGCCCCGTCTACTCTACAAACAACAAGCTATTGTTTAAAATAAGAATATGTCAAGCAAATAAGATATATTAATTTTTTTTAGCGCAATTACTTGTTTGCTGCGTTATGATAAATTGTAACACCTTGAGTGAAAGTGATGTGTCAGAATAGCCTACTCCATTTTGTAGTCGTATATACACGGAATATACGACAGTTCAATGTTCGGTCGTATATGCACGGAATATACGACTTTTCAAATTGCCGTCGTATGTACACGGAATATACGACTTTCAGTGTTCGGTAGTATATACACGGAATATACAACTTTCAATGTTCAGCAGTATATATACATGGAATATACGACTTTTCAAATTGCCGTCGTATATACACGGAATATGCGACTTTCAGTGTTCGGTAGTATATACACGGAATATACAACTTTCAATGTTCAGCAGTATATATACATGGAATATACGACTTTTCAAATTGCGGTCGTATATACACGGAATATACAACTTTTCAAATTTATAACATCACTTTTTTAATTTGAGGAAGTGAGTGTACACATAAGAAAGGTTATAAGACTTACAACCTTTAAAAAATGTGAAGAAATCAAATTGATAGGTACAATATTATATACTAATCGGTTTATCGTGTTTGTGGTGTGTAAAATGATGTTAAGTGTAATTTTTAAAAATTATTGCACAAACACCGGAGTAAATAATTCTACACTTCAGTGATCTTGATATTGCACAAGTAAGCGCCTAATACGTTCTGGACTTTTTTGCGCTGGTGTCAACATAAACAACGCTAACAGCATAGTCGTAACCCTCCACGACCCGAACTAGTTCACTTCGTTACCAGTACTTTTACCACTAAACACTACTTTGAAATATATAAAACTTTAACATTTATTTTAATACCAACTTTCTGATATTTCACCAATAACTATATTCAAAACGCTAAAAATTAGCCATTTTCCCCTATTTTTGTGAATAAATTCCTACGCATCTGCCAAGGCAACATATAAACAACCGCCATTTTCAAATGCGAACATTAAATATGTATTTGATTTTTAAAGGTTTTGGGACGTTATTCAAACCTCCCACAGCTGAAAACGACAATATTATTAAATTTTGTAACCATCTTCGTACCATAAAAAGGTAATCTGGTAAATTAAACGAGAAATTAAAATAAATTAGAACCCCAGCTGGTCACGAATCCCAGCTATCACGAATTATCACCCATAGTTTTAACTTAAAATTTCCCGCTTAAAACGGTCTTAATTTCTAAAATAAATGTCGTGTAATATTTTCCAATACCCATTTTAGTTAATCCCGGCATATGAAGTACAAAACAACGTATTTAAAAATCCTAAAATGGAATTTAAAATAGTCTACCAATTACTTCTGGTTTTCACAGAGCCGCCAAAACACACCTTTTAAATAGCCGTTTGATCGTAAAAATACTGTTTATATGCCTAAAAATTTAATAAATACCAAAACTACAAAGCATGATGCGCCTGAATTATAAACGAAATCATTTTTTTAAATAGTTTTCTACCAGTTTCATGAGTTTTGAACATAGCTTTCCCAGTCAAAATGGCAAAATTTTAACATTCGAGTAAGAGTCTTGATGGGACTTGAACCCCAGACCAAACGATTTGAAGTCCCACGCACTATAACCACACCACTGGACCAGCTGTACGGCTGAGGCCTGTCATTGTAATACACGTAAAAAATCAATATTTCAGTCCTGGGCGAAATTCACATTATATTGCGTCCTTACCACTACCGCAGTTTGGAAAGTCGTATATTCCGTGTATATACGACTGAACATTGAAAGTCGTATATTCCTTGTGTATACCACTGAACATTAAAAGTCGTATATTCCGTGTATATACGACCAAACATTGAGAGTTGTATATTCTATGTATATACGACCGAACATTATCACGTTGTTAAGTCGTATATTCCGTGTATATACTACCGAAAATTGAAAATCGTATATTCCATGTATATAAGACCGCTAAATAAAGTAGAAACATTTTACACATCACTTTCACTTACGGTTTTACGTTTATATAATTTATTTAACATCAGTTACTAATTGCCAATAACCAATTGCTCTGAAAAAAAAACAGGGTTTCTTATTTACTTGACATATTCTTTTTTTAAATAATAGCTTGTTACACGTATAACCTACAAATCACTCGATTACGGGAGTTCTCTTTGTGGGGTGAGTTTTCCACCTCAACATTCTTCAGTAATCGCCGATTATCTGTGTGTTGCGGCCGCCAAATCAAATAGACCAAGGTCAATGCTGTGTACATTTCTGGCGGCATTGGATTATTTATTTCGCGTTTTGGATATCCCGAATCCTTGTGACGAGAATGTGCGGTTTTTAGTGAAATCGTGCACAAAGGCTCCACGTCAAAAGGTAAATATTCTGCCCATTGAACCCTTCAACCGTCTGTTCTCCAAGTGGGAGGAGAATTACGAATTGCCTATTAAAAGATTGAGACTGAAATGCATCACGCTATTAGCGTTCACGCTGATGTTACGCCCTTCTGACATTGCCCCAAAATCCAGGGTGCTGGATACAACTACAGGCTGTGAAAGTTGTTTAATGTTTTCTACGGAACAGGTCTCGTTTCTCGCAAACGGGCACTTGCAAGTCACCTTTTCCGGAATTAAAAATGACACCCACAGAGACGGTTTTTTCGTTACCATTCCCCCCGTTTCGGTGAAAAAATTAGACCCCGTTGATGCTCTACGGGTATACATCACACGCATAGAAGACCATCGTCCCTCGGACAGTCAACCAGTGTTTTTGACAGTTAAGAAACCGTACAAAGCCATTTGTGCTCGTACCGTGTCCAGTGCTGCTAGTACGTTTTTTTTAAAAAAAAGTATATTTTCACCGAAAAAAAAGTATTCAGAAGTTGAAAAAAAAGTATTAAAAAAGTTGCAATAAAACGCATTATTACCTTTATGTAAGTGCTTCAAGGTTAACTTATTCAATCTTGTTTTGTCCGAGTCAAATGTTTCTGAAGCAACAACATCTGGTTGGTCCAGTCCGTGGTTTTGTCCCAAGCAGGTGAGCTCAACCAGTGCGCATGTTTATTTAACTTGTGTTGATGTGCGGTTCTTCTATGGACCAGTGCGCATGTTTATTCAACTTGCGTTGATGTCCGGTTCGCAGTTCAGACCAGTGCGCATGTTTATTCAGCGTACGTAGATGCACGATTTGCATTTCGGACCAGTGCACATATTTAAATATAACTTGCGTCCATGCCCGGTTCGCATTTCGGACCAGTGGGCATGTCTACTCAACTTGCGTGATGAGCGGTTCGCATTTCGGACTAGTGCGAATGATTACTTGTGTTTATGCGCGGTTTGCATTTCGGACCAATGCGCATGTTTATTCAACTTGCGTTGATGCGCAGTTCTTATTTCAGACCAGTGCGCATATCTATTTAACTTGCAATGATGCGCAGTTCTTATTTTGGACCAGTGCGTATGTTTCTTACGGTTGCGTTGATTAGAGGTTCGCATTTCGACCAGTGTACATGTTTATTTAACTTGTGTTGATGTGCGGTTCGCATTCCGAACCACTGCGCATGTTATTTAACTTGCGTTGATGTGCGGTTCGCAATTCGGGCCAGTGCGCATGCTTATTTAATTTGCGTTGATGCGCGGTGCTTATTTTGGACCAGTGCCTATATTTACTTGAATTCCGTCGATGCCCGGTTCTTGTTTCGGACTAGTGCGCATGTTTATTCAACTTGCGTCGATGCGCGGCTCTTATTTCGGACCAGTATGCATGTTTATTTAACTTTGCTTGTACGCGGTTCGCATTTCGGACCGCTGCGCAAGTTTATGTACCTTGCGTCGATGCGCGGTTGTTATTTCGGACTAGTGCGCAAGTTCATTTAACTTGCGTCGATGCGCTGTAGGAGGAGTTTCGTTTTATTTTATTTTTTTTATAATTCCGAAAAAAAAAATCAAAAATTTTCCATTTCACTCAAAAAGCACAAGACCCCCTAGAGACGGCTCATACCAAAAATAAATGACATCTGATAATAACTGTAGGACGAAATGCATCTTGAGTCTTTTTCTTCAAACATTTTCTGATCAACAAAAAAAACACAAGCTGTATTCACGAACGCCTAAAGCATACCTCACACCTAAAATAAATGATATCGGATCAAAACTGTAGGATAAGATGCATTTTGAGGTATTTTCTTCAAAAAATCGACGAAAAATTAAAATTTCCAAATTGAGTCAAAAAGCATTGGCCGTATGCGTGACCAATCTAGAGATGCCTCACACCAAAAACAAATGAAATCCGATAAAAACTGTAGGGGGAAATGTATTTTGGAGTTCTTTCTTCAAAACTTCCCCCCAAAATACAAAAATAGTCCGATCAACTAAAAAGTATAAGCCGTGTCTAAGACCCACCTAGAATGCCTCATACCAAAAATAAATGAAATCGAAAAAAAAAAAAACTACAGGAGGAAGGGCATTTTGAAGTTTTTTCTTCGAAAATTCCCCAAAAAATACAAAAATTGTCCGATCCACTTCAAAAGCGCAAATCATATGCATGACCCATTTAGGATGTTTCATACCAAAAATAAATGAAATCGGATAAAAACTGTAGGGTGAAATGCATTTTGAAGTTTTTTCTTCAAAAATTCCCCCAAAATTAAAAAAAATTATCCGATCGACTAGAAATCTGAAAAGCACAAGTCGTACGCACGATTTCTTAGGGAAACCTGCAGAGGTGCACATAAGGAATTTTTTGCCTTCGCCAGTTTGGCGAAGCACGTTCAGCTCACCTTCGCCAAATGGAATTCACCTTCGCCAAACTAACCCTCTTACTAGAACCGTGACGTAATTTTGTTTATTGCATCTAAACTTTAAGCAAAATCACACTATGAGCGTTCCCAATAAAAATGCGTAAAAATTCCGCGTTTCGAATAAAAATAATCCAGTAAAAATTGAAAGAAATGACAGAGAGATTTCGCCTAAATGTCAGATTTCTCTTGCACCAAAGAGCAATCGGGTTTTTAACAACCCGAATGCTGTTTTAATAATTCATTGAAAGTTTTAACAAATAGTTTCAAGTTTCAGTTACTTTTATCTTCCAGGTATCAGCTGTTTTTTGCGATATTTCTTCTATATTTTTCTATCATTTCTTTAATTTTTTACCCGGTTCCCACGCAGTCGAAATTCAAAATTCTTCCGCATTTTATACGAAACACCCAAAGTTTGATTTGGCTTACACATATTCTTAACTATATTGTCCAGTTTATGGTAATCTGTTATTACACTTGCAGATTTGCCAAAACCCCTGGTGTACAGAACTTCTACGAAAATTTTAGCCGCAGTTGTGGCATGTTTTTTTTCCGTTTTTTTGGGTCTGTCCGTGGAACTAGTCAGAGGCCGTTAGGACTAGAAAGATGAAATTTAGATATTATAAACTTAAGTATGTCTATTTGATCCTCCTGTGTTCTTTTTAATTCGCTTATTTTTCAATTAAAAAACGACAAAACAAATTTGCGAAACAGGTGAATTTCTTCAAAAATTCACCAAAAATACAAAAATTGCCCGATCGATGAAAAAATGCCCAAGCCGTATGCATGACCCCTCAGGGGTGCCTCATACCAAAAATGAACGACATCGGATCAAAAATGTAGCGGAAGATACATTTAAAATTTTTTTTCTTCAAAAATTTACCAAAAATTAAAAAATTATCCCATCGACTAGAAAAGCACAAGCCGTACGAATGACCTCCTAGGGATGCCTCACATAAAAAACAAGAGTAATCATTGATTGCCATATCCCCCGCCGTGGGTGTAAATAGTAAGACGGTCGCTGTACGTCGCACTTAAACTAAGTAGATAAAACAACTACACTATATTGTTGTTACGTATATCAAATATGAACCGGATCCGCTCACTAGTTTCGGAGGTATCGTCTGGAAACCAAATTGCACATTAAGATCCGAATTTTTGGATTCTAAGTCCAAATACAGATCCAGATGGGCTTCGGCCCGATCAAAACCCCCAAAAGGCACATCTAGATGTCTTGGTTGTTATGTATTTCAAATATGAACTGGATCCGCTCACTAGTTCCGAAGATATCGCCTGGAAACAAAAGTACACGTTGAGATCCGGATTTTGGGATTCTAAGTCCAAATACAGATCCAGATGGGCTTCGATCCGACCTAAACCCTCAAAAGGCTCATCTAGATATCTTGGATGTTGCGCATACCAAATATGAACTAGATCCGCCCACTAGTTTTGGAGATATCGTCTGGAAACAAAACTGGCGACTGACGGACGGACGGACAGACAGACGGACAGAGTGCGTTTCTATATCCCCTGCCTCCGTCAGGACGGCGGGGGATAATAAATGACATCGAATAAGAACTGTAGGAGATGTATTTTGAACAAAGTTTACTAAATAAACAACTAGCTAACGAACTAACCAACTAACTAACTAACGGACGCCGTCTGCAAAACGATAGGGAAACACCAGCTTACGTATAACGTAAGCTTGGCTCAAAAAGAAGTATAATCCTTTTAAAAAGTATATTCTAGCAGCATTGCGACAGATTAATAGTAATGCTCTGATGAAAGATTCTGAGATATCACCCTGACAAAAAAGTTTCAAGTCCGACAGACAGACAAATGGACTGACATGTAAGAAACTGAACTCGAAATGCACACCTAGATATGAACTTTCTTCCTGTGAAGTTTGGTGAAGCTTCTTTTTTTAAGATTTCGATCTTATAATTGTATACCGACGGTTCGACGGGCGGACGTACAGAACAATAGCAACAGCCTTCTGCCAGTATTGTATCAGAGCTCAAAATTAAAAAAAAAAAAGGAAACAGAACTGAAGGAAAATATCAAAAGAAAAGCTTTCAAGAGAAAAAACTGAAATAAAACTTTTTTGATGCTCACAAAAAAATTAAAATGACACTTATGACGTCGAGCAAAAAAAAGTATGGAAGACGAAAAAAAGTAGAAAAAGTATAAAAAAGTATGTTTTTGGCGAAATCTCAAAAAAAGTATAATACTTCTAAAAAAGTATACTCTAGCAGCACTGCGTGTCTAATATTCTCGAGGACGCCATATACTTGGCAGGATTAGACCTCAATATGTACTCGGCAAAATGCTTCCGCCCATCGGGCGCAACGACAGCCATTGAGAGTGGTTTGGACCCTGATAAGGCAAGGCGAATCGGGCGATGGAAGACGCCAAGTGTATTTTTTGAACATTACCTCCATGATAAGACACCGCAGAACTATTCGGATCAGATCCTTTTTTCGTGAAGAGCGTGTTTCCACCGAGCTCATTTTACTCTGTATAATAGCATATGTTTCGAATGAAGTGAACTACAAACAACGTATATTTGAGGAAATAGTAGTAGTGGAAGTTCACGTAATTGAAACTTCCGGTTACCTTGTGGTGCGCTTAAACGTTTTACTTGGTGGCTGACGGACTTTTGTTGTATGTATACTCATGTACAGATAGCTATGATTAAGCTTTATTCAAGGATAATACCAAATCGGGACCTGCTACCCCGGACCCGCTAGACCCGCTCGGAGACAGCAGTGCAGAAGGCTATAGCATATGTTTCGAATGAAGTGAACTACAAACAACGTATATTTGAGGAAATGCATAATTTATTTTCATTATCCAATACGATGTTTTTAGTAAATGGTAGGTGAACAAATATTCGAAAATAAAAATGTTCGATTGTCATTAAGTTCAGCTTTTTTAAGGAAAAATAGTGAAATATCACAGGCTGGGTCAAATTTCTGCAGAATAAAAAATGGCTGTGAAACAAAGCATCCTGCCGTTATTCAATCTGTATAAGCACTATATACCCTCAATGTTTCAGATGGAGATACCATATGCACTGTGCGTGGTGATGTTTTGCTTCATCCACCGAGCTGCCTCATTGAGTTTTCCACACATATACACCACAGGAACACACTATGAAGTTGGATACGATATTGTAAGGAGCTGAGGAGCCTCTTGTACTTAAAAGTACTCATAACTGACACCACATGATTACGTAACATATATGTGTTGTGTTAAGCTGGTGTCCGCATTTTGCAAGATTTGGTTATAATTTTACATAAAATATTGTGTTTTTAATAATTGCCAGTAAATACAAAAACTAGTGTTGCGCTCCTTTTTGTGTACACCTGGGTGGCATTATTAAATAATTAAGTTATTTAAGAAAGTTTGGTATAGGGTGAAGTTTAAAAACCAATTCCAATCACACGAAGTATCTGCTGTCAGGGTTCATTTAGGCAGAGTGTCACTACACTAAATTATATTGGACGAAACACCGGGGATATAAATTTCCAAAGCGTCCTAAAACTGCTAATTCTACATTTTGAAGGGGTCTACCTTTCAAGACAAAATACAGGACTACTTCAGTAAACATCCACTGCTACATAGCAAGTTTTTACCATGGGCGGAGACACCGTGGGGAGAGAACATCATACAAGGCTACATCGACATCACGCAGATCAACTACCCTTTGTATATCAATGAAATTGAAGGCTTGGCTGATGGTGCTAATGTGCCCTTCCTAGAGGTTGGTGCTATTATTATTATTATCCAACTGAGATCGATGGTACGGTAGTGATGCAAAAAAAAAAAAAAAAAAAAAAAAACTACAAAAAATTTGCTGCAGCCAGTACCTGCGAATTGATGAAATGAACAAGGTCTTTTTTGTTTTATTAGTTCCCCGCCATCGTGTAGCTCGGAACGAGGGGGGGGGGGGAGGGTCTGTCCGTCTGTCTACAATTTTTTAACATGTTCAAGCCTACATTTCTGGATTGGTTGTTATAACATTTTAAGTATGGTTAGTTTGTGAACCAGCAAGGATATATTCGGCGAAGGAGCTTGTTTTGAAATGTGTTTGGAAATATATGCTATTACTTTAATTCATAAGTTGTATTTCAGAGGTCTTAAATTTTGACAGAACACGTATAAGTATCGCTGGAATATAACAGGTATTCATGCTGTGCTACGAGAGGGAAATCGCTGCATTACTAGGCGAGAAAATACAAGAAAAGGAGCCTGACGACTGCTCGGATGTCTATATAAATTATCCTAACCTCAAGCAGGTAGAAATATAGGTGGTTTCGATGAAATTTTAAACGTTTTTGAACAAAAGTACTGCAGTAGTTCATTGTCTGGTCAAGTCAAGCTGTTGGTAATGATCTCGAACGGTTTTGATCTTTGAAATGATATTGCGGTGTTAATGAGTTACCGTGGGTGCATGGATGCCTTAACTGAGTTAGTTCGACTCTAGTTTTCATGTTGAAAAACATAAAGGAAAAAAATGTATAACCTTCATTTTTTTTTCTTCCGTTATCGTTGAAAGCATCGTAAAAGAGATATACACAAAAGGCATTTAACCTTTTTATTACACTTTTTTAACATTTTCTGCTGAATTTTGTGGCATTTATCCTGGTAGAAACCTCCACACCGTATGAAAACTTCTGTGTCTCCTAGACGTTAAATTCTTTTGTTCATGGTGATCATTAAAACCTTTGCATATATTTTGTTTATATCCAGTGATATAAAGTTGACGAGTTAACCAAATCATGAACGCCAATACGTTGTAAATGTCTTGGAAGTTGTTTTGCAGGTGGCGCTGGGTCACAACGAAGATGACTCTCCGCTGGTGAAAACACACGGGTATTTCGTCACAGCCCACATCGTGGAGCACATTGACGGCGTGCCAGGCCAACCACCAAAAATCATGGAAGAGAAATTCACCCATTTTTCTTTTCCAGGTGTTTGTGAAAAAAGAAGCTTACAAACTGTGCTGTTCTGAGTTTTGTTTTCGTGGTTTTTGTGGGAGTGTGCTAACAATATCAATGCCAAGTTGCAATGTTTTCATTTTTACCTCGCCGTCCTTACTGATCTTCACGCAAGGAAATTGTTATCTATTTTTATGATATGTGTTTGAAAGATGTAGGATGTGTGTAGAATTAAAATATATATTTGAAAATTGTGATAAAACCCCTTGATGGCCTGCTCGTATAATTATAAAGAACGATAGCTGAGAAAGAAAGGGCGATACTTGGGGCGGGTAAAAACTCCTTATTTTCGGGTAACTGTTTACCTTTGCCTTTCACGTCTGTAATGACCAGATTTCTTCGTTTCAGGGATCCTTCCTGGTAGCGCATTTGGTTTCAACGGCCATGGAATAGTGCAAACTGTGAACGCTTTATACCCCGAGGAAGTCCTTATCAATAAAACGGGTTAGGCAAGCTACTCGCAATTTCTTCACACTCCAGCCCCCCCAACCCCCTACCACCCCCCAAACCCCGCTGGTTCCCGCGTCGGTATATTTAGAATCGCAACATGCCTGCCTGTCTGTCTGTCTGTCCTTCATAGACTGTGTCCGGCAGTAAATTTGAAACGCTCTGATTGGGTACTGTTGATGGGATTATTTTTATAAACTTTATTTATAAATATTAGATTTATACTTGACTTGGATTTCTAAAAATCTGTTCATTTTTCTAAAATTCGATTTATTTTTTAGTTATCAGGGTTGGTAAGTATAACCCCAATAAGTCAACGTTTGCCTACCTAACTTAATCGAAGGACACACAGTACAGAATACTCCCAACCACTTATTGCTGTCATTATATTGGATTTTGTGATCTGGATGTGGGTTTCAGGACGGTACATATTAAGCCGGGCATTATTAAATGCAAAGAACATGGACGAAGTAAAACAAACCCTGTATAACGAGGGCTACGGAGCCGCATATGGAGTGAAGTACGTCAGTAATTTTTCTTTTACAATGAAGAAAAACTTTGTTCTGATTTGTGGACAATATCTTGAAGTTTTCTGTTTCTTTTAAGCAAAGTGTTGTGAGGTTTTTATTTGTGTTTTTGATGATACTTTTAAAGAGTAGTTTCTGGATTTGGAATTATTTAAATCGTTTCTTTTCAGTTTAAACATAGGAATACTGCCTTCATCCAGTAACAACATATCAACCCCGGAAATCTGGAACATTGAAGTAGCACCTAATACGCAACAAAATCATTCTCTGTTGGATATATTGAAAATCAATTCGAGCTACTATCACGTGAACAAGTAAGCAGTATCCAAAATTCCTGTATCCAAAAATGTTTTTGTCTCATAAACAATCGGGCTTCAAAAGTTTTCGAACAATATTGAAATACAGTATTTTATTATGTTGTTTTTACTTATGTTCTTTTTCACATATCAGTAAAAAAGCTAAAGATAGAAAGAAAAGAAAGAAACAACGACTAAAATTTAGCTGTTCAAGAACATGTATAAAAATTAAACAATCCATTTCTGTGGAGAACTGCAATATATTGTTGACAACTGTCCAATCAAATTGTAGTGTTTTGTTTATTCTCAGATATAGAAGAATAAAGGTGACTGAAGACAAGGATAAGATCGTAAGCTCCATACACAGAGCAACGAGAATAGAGGAGTTTCCGGCTCCGAAGGCTGTTACAGATATCTTGAGTAAGGCATGCAGTATACGTAGGTTTCATAATTATGTAGCATTGCTCCTTTTTTTAGGACTATGTGGTGATGATAAATTCAGAATCAGCTGAAAGTTGGTTCTCCGTTTTTTACCTTAACTTACTGATCTGTAAGGCTTAATCTATCTCACAACTCACAATGCGCTTTCAACTGACCTACAAACCTGGTTTTGTTTTTGTACGCACAGAGATTTTAGGAGATACGAAGGATAAGGAATACCCAATATACAGGACACCGCGCCTTACTGATCCGGAGTCTACAGTGGCGACAGGTTTGTTGTGGCAGGTTATTCATAGAGCTCCCTTTCTTAGTTCTATAATTTCGGGGTCAGTGGATGAGAAGTCGAATACTGACAGATCGGTTAACTACATGTCACTGTGATGTCAAACAACGCCCTTCACTTTGTATAAAGCACATATAAAAATGTATATTTAGACCGATAGCTTCCTTGTGGATCTCCTTGTGCAGTTGACGGTTTTTGCTTCGTAGACTCTCTTTCTACTCTGCTGTCCATTCTGAGTGTATGTATCAAGTTGTCATATGAGAATGTTACAAGAAGACAGCGTAATAACGTCAGAATAACGATTTTTCGACTTTTTCACATTTTACGCAAGCTTAAAGGCTATGTATATATATATTTGTATCATAGTATTATCACACGACCGACGAAAACAGCTACTGTAATGTTATCTAAATTTGCTTATGATTTCAGCACTGTTTAATCTTCAAGATAGAACGATGGCGGTGTACAAGGACAATCCCTCAAACAGTTCTTATGGGCCCGTGTTTACCCTGCCTTTGACGTAGACGAATCAACTATGCTTCATTTATTTAACAGTGCTTTGTGATAATTATTTACTACAAATTAGAAAAATATTTTTTATATATCTTTGAAATAAGTGACTTTTAGCTTTCAAAGGATAGAATCAGACTCAGACTCAATTTGAAAATTGATAGAAAGTATCTTCATCTATTTATTAACATATCACTGTCAAATGGTTAATAATAATATTATATTATAAACATGTATATTGGAAATCTGATATATGTATCGCGTATTTTTTAAAGGAAGTTGTGTGTTTCTCCGTTTTATGCTATTATCCAATACGTTCTGAAAGAATTGAAGGAGTATTGTCCGGTTTATTCCATAAACCGATTTTGTTCTGTGTTGAGCTTTTTAAGATAATTTTAGCAGTTTAAACTGATAACCAGTATTATGTCAGGTTGATTGTTCATGTTTTTTTTTAAACTTGGATAAAAAATAAACTTGAAAGGCACCTCTTTTAAATGATTTTCAGATTTCTCGTCTCAGCTCTCTCACGACACACCAAAGCCCTATTTAAGAGACATAACAGCCGAGGATATTGACCTCAGAAAAATCCTGTTTTTCAGCTTACTGGGTGGTCAAGTCCCGTTTTCTTTGAAATATCGGCGAAATTTGGTGGTAATAAGTTTTGTTTGTCGTGTTTGATAGAAGCAAGACGTGAACAAAGGCAGTATTGGTTGTTATTGATTGTTTGGTGGGGGTGCGAGTTTTAACAGACTGTAATAAGCAGTTTAACCAATGACGCTGTTTCGAGTCCTCCGTCCTAGATTCGGTCACCCGATATTGGCCCCATCAAATAAAGTTTTAAGACGGGCGACTTCCCAGTTGTTCCTACAGTCCAGTTGTCCTACGATTTTGCACTCCAAGTTGGAGTCGACATATTCCAACTGGGAACGCCAAATCGTAGTCCAACTGGGTCATAGGACAACTAGGAATGCAAAAAGTAAATCGTGTGATAGTTGGGCCTTAGGAAAACTGGACGTAGGCCCACTCGGCCTTAGGACAACTGGGCTTTAGGATAACTGGGACGTAGTCATTAAGATGTAGTAATGAGTGAGCGGAGAGTCGGACATAGTTCTTCGAAAGACGCCTAAGTGAGACAGAACAAGTATCAGATCATCAGTGTTTCGATTATTCAGTGCAAACGATGGACTGTAAAAAATTCAGCATCTGAAACTCCGTAGTTCAATTGACGCGGAGAAAATCCCGAAGTTCAATTAAATTGGCATTTTAGTTCAATTTTCATAAAACTCTCATTTAAAGACTCAGAATTTAAGCAAAAATAGAAATGTTTCCTTTTCACCACGGATGTCCAGAGAACCGTAAAATCAGTGAAATGTCAAATCAAGGTGCTGTAGTTATTATTCTAGTCATTTACGGTAAACGACAGTGTAGAATTAGAGAAGTTCAAAGTCTGATGGTGACCGCCCAATGCCATTGAAATATTTGTGTGAATACTATTGCCATATTTGACAAAAAAAATATTCATGTGCTTTGGCAAAATCGTGTTCACACATTCAAGTTGCCCGCTTGAGAGGTCATCCATCCTCGCAAAATCTATCTCACGAACCACCGTTCATAGGACGTCGCTGAATGCTACACCCAAAGGCGATGTGAAATACAACAGGAAAATGACGGACAAGTGAAGATTTTCAAACGACGAATACTAAATTATCAAAATAAAAGTTGTTGCTGTCTCCAAAAATAGCTTTCATTCAGAATGCTTTTGAAAATTAACTGAATATTTAACACCTTTAAAAGAAATCACTTTGCAAAATTTTTCGAACGTTTATTTCTGTGTGGTTTTAGGTTTTTTAGACATACTTAAAGCCGTAAAAAATCAATAAACGTACTTGAGTAAAAAAAATATTAATGTAGAATCATTTTTGTGCATTTTTTTCTAAAACAATTTACAGAAACGAAAAAAATACAAAAATATGTGCTAAGACAAACAGAACCAACATGACCCACACATAACAGCTGTTTTATACACAACAGATTTCCAAAGACTATGTACATAATCAATACCTTTTTAGTAATTAATTACTTTCAAACTGCCTTCGTAACATGAAATAGACTAGACTACAAAAATCCACCAATCATCGCGAGCCTTCAACTTGAAAGCACTTGTTTACACAATATCATCACACAATAACGTAGCAATGACTCTGCCTATTCAAAATAAATAATCTATAAGCTTCAAGGAGTTTATGTATTGAAAGCGAGTTTGAAAGACAGCAATTCAAGCAGAGACTTTAGACGTCGCAGATAGAAACACCTGATTTTGTTCACTTATTTTAAATTTCAACATTTTGATTTTGCACAAATAAAAGACATCGCACGCACTTTACTGAAACAAACAAGCAGCATAATTACAAAAGAAAAACTTTATTCGTCTATATTCCTACGCCAAAATCTATCGTTTTTTTATCACAAATAAAACACTTATATATAATCTATTAAAAACTGCAACCACATACACAAGATGAGTCTGAAATCTCACGGCACCAATATAAACACCTGGAATATTTTATCTGATTTATTTTGAGTATCATGACATGTTGACCTTATGAAACTGTTTACCTTTAGATCAACAACAAATCACCACGAACCAGTATTCCGTCATTATCAAACAATGTATGCTTTATGACAGACCCTAGGAACATGTGACAGACCTTAGGAACATGTGACAGACCCTAGGAACATGTGACAGACCCTAGGAACATGTGACAGACCCTAGGAACATGTGACAGACCCTAGGAACATGTGACAGACCCTAGGAACATGTGACAGACCCTAGGAACATATAAAAGCAGAAGAGCAATGAGGTCTAATTAAAACTCTTGACCTTAAATCATACAGCAAACAATGTTGCAGCAGGGGGCGAAATTACATGTTTTATTTTACAAGCTAAACAACAATCATACCAGTCTCAGTTCGTTAATACTGCTTATTTATTTCCTTAACTTAAGATGTGAACTTCTTTGTGCCTGTTACGAGCATTTTCACTTATGAGCCTAAATATACACTCGAACTCAGTAAAATGTGTATTTTTTCTCCAGATTAGATCTCTCGGATTCCATTTTGCCGATAATTTTGCTCACGGTTAGTGCAACTCTTTCGAGTGAGTTATTCTGTTTCTGTCAAAAATATAAAACAAAGTTCAAACAAGATATAGGTACTGTAATCAAGAAAATATTCTGGGATAACATACTTAAATACTTCTATGGATGGTAGCTAGGCATGTTCTAAGATAATGTCACTGATTTATTTGTCTTAACTCTTTCCTGCAGAATGGCGATACCATTTGTGAGATGCATTAAAGACAAACTAATTGTTCAGATTATGAGGGGGGGGGGGTTGGGTGCGATTCCTAGTGAAAAATTCCCCAAAACAATGACTGCCAAGAAAGAAAACTAAGATCAACATTTTGGCCCTGGAAGAAAAATGGTCTTGTTTCCCATCTCATTTTTTTTATTTTCCCGGCTTGTCTGATTTTATTTTTCATCAAATCAGACCCGGTTGGCGCCGAACTTCTTTAATTTCGGCGATCCGACATTAGCTAAAATTCCTGTTTCGTTTTTATCCCATGATGCGGTTTATTGATCAAACGTCAGTATGACACATCACTTATATTATCAGGTAATAAGCTGCTACTTTGAAGCGTTTTAAGTATTTTTTAATTAAAATGAGAGCGCCGACTGCGTGAGCGCGTAAAATTTGTATAAAAGTACTCCTCTGAAAGGCCCAATACTTTCCCCGTCTTCAGAGTAACTCTTTTTTACTTTAAAATTTGACACACCCGATTTATTTCTTTGTTTCCATTTTTCTCCTCCAAATTTTTTTTAGATCCGGCTGGGTCACTTTTTTTTATTTACGATTTTGGTGAACCGGTCGTGGATGAGAAAAAAAGGCTATTTTTTCCCCTCGCCCTAGACAGGTGTTTTATGGTACTGCTTAATTATTAGGTACGTTGAGCTTACCTTAACGAAATTCATCTAACATCCCTTGAAGTGATTTGCTGCTGAAGTGTATATTGAACATTGGATGCGAAATGTTGCAGCCCTCTAACTTGTCCTGTCAAAAGAAAACAACGAAAGGTTTAACTGCCAGATTTATTATTGATAACGTCTGACCTTCATGAATTGTATTTAATCACACCAACAATTTCCTAGAATGCAAAAATATCAATGAAATATTTGATTTACCTTGAAATACATTTAAATTCTGTTTTAACAAAAATGAAAATGTGTTCATTTTTTTTAATTTAAAATTATACGCTATTGATACCGAAAAAAAGATATTCCAGACTAACCGAAAACACCGCAACACACCTCTATTTTCTTAAGAAGCTCTATTTGCGACTGGCTCAACACGCCAAACTGCGTTGGTATGACGTCACTGCTCTGTCCGCTTCTCCGCTCCCTGATTGGCTGATAACTCGTCAGAGAGTTCACGGGCGTTTCTATTGACAGTTTCCTCGGTTTCGACAACCAGGATATCGTTTGTTGAGTAGATTTGAAGGACAGCTCCCCTTCACTGCGTTGCACATGAGACTCTGTTCGCTCCATATCTGAGTTTGAGGAAGAAGAGCTGCCATGTATGGTAATAGGAGATGCGCTTTTAGAAAGCAGCTGAGAGTGACTACCACTGCCTTCAGCTGACTGCTTGTTACAGACAGGACTGCTCTTTATCCTTAAGATTTTTGGTGAATTTCTAAGCGATATGCCTGCACTGCTCTCAGTTCGAGAACGAGTTACAGGAGAGCCAGTGCGCTGTTTGGACGGCGAGCTGCGCGCACTTGCTTTATCCTTGTCAATATATTCCGTGTTAGATTCCGGAGTAGGCAAAGTACGAGACGAATCCATAATGGAACGAAGTCCTGTACTCTTCGTTGTTTGCTTCGCTGCAGGCGAATTTCGAATGGACAATACACGGCTTGTGCCAGGCTTTGGCGAATTCACAGCAGACGAACCTTCCACTTTGTTTACCAACACAACAGTATCACTGACAGATACTTTAGCAGTTTTGCTATCACCAGTACTTCCGTCTCTTTTATTCCTGGACGGTCTCCCCGGAGAACCCCCGTAGTCTTTTGCGGCCGGCGTTTGGCTTTTAGCAGCAGTGACTGGCCTTTCGCTCGCTGCTGCCACCCGACTACCACTAAACAGTGTAGGACGCAGTTTGGGGCTGCTAATGCCTGCTTTTACAGGGGAGCCTTTAGGCGACTTGCACACGTCAGTAAACAGTGACGTTTTCCGACTCGTTAATTCGTTCGACGGTGTTACACTTCCAGAAACCTTTTCAGAAATATCTCCAGATCCATCTCGATCCATCGTATATGTTTTACGCGGTGATTTCTTCACGACTGCTTCGTTATTGAAAACGATGTTATTTTTAGTCCTGTCGCGAAGTACCTGGCTGGCGAGCGCGTCATTAACACGTGGGGATTTCCCAGACGATGCCGATTCTGAGGTATCACCACAAGAACCTCCAGCGGCTGACAGTCTCTCCTTGGAATCCAAACAAACAGAAGGGTTGCTAACAGAGTCTTTGGTGTGCTCTCGCTGTTTGAAGAGTTTGTTTTCGCGCTGTGGTGTAACTTGTCCCACAGTCTTTGGCGAGGAAACAAATACTGAGTCGTCATCAGATTTACAAGGCACTTCTGAAGATTTGTTTTTCTTGCTAGAGTTTTGGTCGCTATTTTCGGGAGACAAAACCTCGAAAAATGTCTCAGCATCAGCTCCAATTGTCGGTGGTGGCTTTTGGGGAACTTTGATTACTGAGGTTTTCAAAACCACTCTTGATTTCCCAGGCGTTTTCTTCACATCTTCTACTTCGGAATTCTCAGTCTCTGAACCGCTGTCTTCCCCCAGAGATGCTTTAACTGGGAAGTGTATTGGCGTTAATCTAATAACACACTGCTTTAAGCGACCCATAATGTTCTCGTCAACGATTGGCTGTGTGTTTCTGATGCTGGATGACGTTGCTGGTGGACTATTGGGGTCCTGTCTTTCTTGTGAATCACTCTCAATCATTATAACGTCGGCACTGTCACCGTTAGAAGACGGCGCCTCGTGATTCGAATGTTCCTTTCCAGATTCCTGAGATTCCTAAATAAATTACGTGTATATTTAAAGCAGAGTTCAACGTTGGCTACCACCTCCCCCCCCCCCCCCCCCCACCCTTTTCATAAATACTATCTCAACCCTCAAACCCTACCACACAGTCTGTTGTCGTGCTTTTATCATGACAAATGGGTGTTGCTTAAAAATAATCACCTCGTAAAGACAATCCTAACTTCATCATATGTCGACCAGGGATTAAGTCAAATGCATAATACGGCACGATTATTTTTTTTGCCACTTTTTCTGCCACTTAATTTTCAAGACCGTGCTTTCTCAGCTACATATTTAGCCGTCTAGTGTTGGAAACGGAGAAAAAAAGAAAAAAAAAAAAAACAACAACAACAACGCCAAGGAATGAAATACCTCGATTTCTGTTACCGACTGAGTTTCGCGGTAGCTGACCGGTTTCCTTGTGCGCAGACGCACGAATGTCCCCGCCGTCGCTTCGCCGACGTCAGACGCTCCATCATCGGTCGCCTGCACATGTTTCCGCAGTGGTTGGCTCTTATGTGTTCTGCGCATGACAAAAAACAAAATGAGTTTCAACCAACCTTCCAAGCTAGCTCGTGCCACAGCGAGCATGCAAATACAGTTTTGGTTTGTGACTATTAAAATACTTCTTTAAACAGTAAGAAAGTAACGTTATCAGCCGACCGACCAGCGACACCCTTTCATCACTGAAAAAATAACGTTCCTTTGGCAAATGCTAATGTCAAGCGTAAGCAGCTGTAGGATCAATACAGTGGAGACACGGCGAGACACACATGTCTGTTACATCGGCCCAACCATAATAAGAATCTACACATCAGAGCACGGTCAAAAGTAGGTGTGGATACTGCGGAAACTTATGTATTGCGATACAGCCTTAATACCGCGGTGTGTACCGCAGAAGTTTGTATTCACTGAAAATGCTGAATAACTAAAATATGTTTTTTTTTTTGTTTAGCTGGTCCCTGTATCCGGAAAATTAAAAAAAAATGAAATAATTATTTATTCCGAAAAATATCAGCATTCCAAAATAAAATACCGTGTACCATACCGGGTGTAACACAGCATACCGCGGTACCTGTAACTACCGCCATACTTTGTAGAAAGACCAGGGGTCTACACCGCATAAAAGCTTTCGATCAGTTGATTTTATACCATTGCCAATGTGATTTATTTGCAAAGTGATAAATTAAACTTTCGCTGATTTTATTACTTAAGTTTTTTTTTTAAAGTTTTTTTTTTTTGTGAATTTCAAACGTGATTTCATATTTCCAGTAGCATGAATAAGGCATCAAAATTGATTAAACTTCATTTATATCAATATATATATATATATATAGATATATATATATATATATATATATATATATATATTTGCAATATATGCAAATTTATATCAATTACAACAGGTCTGCATAAAAGATGGTGTTGAAACTAAAGCAGTTACAAGCAGCAGAAATGTGCGAACTGCTTTGAACCTGCCGCTAGTGGAAATGCACTCTTCACGGTTCTTTTTATATAGAGAACAATTTGATAACTTAAGCACAAACTGGGACATAATGGGGAGGGGCGAAAAGGTAATAAATCTGATCGCAATTGATCTTACACTTGTGTGTTATAAACTAAGAAAACACTTAAAAAAATTAATTTAGTTCGGTATTCGAAATGGACTTGGAATGTTACCTTCTGACTTTCCTTTTGATAACAGTCTCTTGCTCCGGTTCCGTCAAGTCTTCACGTTGCTGTACGTCTTTCTCTGTCGTTTCGACTCGCTTCAGTTTTCTCTTCTTTGTCTTTGTAATTTTCTTTGCATTTGTTTGTCTGTTCTGTGGTTTCGAATCGTCATCCGAAACCAAACAGTCATCAGGCGGCAAATCCCTATCCTCCGTTGTTCTATTTTCTGGGTTTTCCTCAAGTACACCAGGAAAGGATGTCCTAGCAGTTTCAAAACACTGAGATTCTTCCGGAAGTTCCATCAAAACGCTCCCTTTATCGCAATAAAGTGTTTTCCGAGACCGGGCTAGCAGACGATTCTTCCCTTTGCGTGGTTTAACCGAACAGTTGAACAACACAGCACTGTTGTATTTTCGAGCCTGGTCACTGACAAGCATATCGCGTATATTTTCTTGCACCGTTTTATTTGGTGCGAATGTTTTGCGCGATGGAGCCGCTCGAATTGGCTGTACATTCTGGAGAGTTTTCTGCGATTTTGCGTTGGACATTTCTTCTGTAAACGAGAAATCGCTGTCTGTTTCGCTGTCGATAACCTTCCGTTTCTTTTTAGCTACCCGTTTGACCGGCGTTATTGAATTATTAAACAAATCTTTCTCCTCTTTTTCCTGGGCAGTAACCGACAGAACCGACTTGCTGAGTGGCAGTTTCGGTGCTGGCTTGGATTTCGGTGATGTGTGAACAATAAACATGTCTAGCAGCTCCTTTTTCGATCTTACGGTACCGTCTGCTTCATTCCCACTGTTTTCACTAAAGCTTCGATCGGCACTGGAGAGTGAGTCACGTGATCTGGCGGTTATCATTCGCGCTTGTTCGGGAGCATTCTTCTGCAGCTGCTGACTTTCCACGTTAATCTTCCTATAAAACTGACTCATTCGAAACGGTGTTAAAGCGTCGGTATCCTTTTCAGAACATTCCACGGTCTTTTCGGGAGATTTCAGAACTTCTTTTTCATTTTCGCTGGTTACTGGAACAGTCGATTCATCTTCAGCAAATTCCACATCTTCAGGTACATCTTTGCAAGCAGGTTGACTAATCTGACCCGCATTGTTTTGCAGTTCAGTTGGTTCAGTTGCACTAACCGCGTCGACGGGAAGCTCAGCCTCCATACCGGCTACTCGCACCGCAGCGTGCTTGGGTGTGCTTGCAGAAACACCAGCAAACCGCTGAACGGGAGTCACGTGATCGATCTCGGCAGGTTTTCTAACTACTGCACACGCTCCCTCATCTAATGTCGAATGTTTCCCTGTTGGGAGGGCTGTCGCGGGCTCAGCTTCTTGACCTTGACACTTTGCAGTGGTGCTGGAATCGGTAGATACGAATAACGAGACGTCATGTGTGACGCTAGTGGATCCTGTCGTATGTATACCATCGTCAGGCGATTTGACGTCACTCTCAAACGACAGAGGTATGCCTTTGGGGCTGTGTCTATTATCTGCATTGTCAACACGGCCATCTTTTGAAACAGTCTGCAGCAGCATCAAATCATTAGTTGCTTCATTTGAAGATGCCATTTTGGGGATCACGACACTCTCCTCCGAATTCGTTTTGTCCGACTTTTCTTGACTTTCACTAGAAAACGGCTTCTGAGCTAATCCACTTAAGGGATCTGAGCTACCTTTGGACTCGTTTGTATCACCACTGGACACCAGCACCGTAGAATCCGATTTGTTCTGTTTTACAGGAGAGTTTTCGGACGTGTTTTCAACTTCAGCAGCGTTTACATTATCTAAATTTTCGTTCCCAAGTTTTTCAAATGTCGATTTATCCCGACTGGACGTGTGATCCGGAAGGGGTTTTGATAAAGCAAAGCTTTCGTCAGGATCGTCCTTTACTTCACCGGAAGAAATCACAATCGCTTCGTCTTTCGAAGTGCCAGACCTACAGTCACGTGACTCTGCACGCACGTTTTGGTCTGAATCGGAATCTGACTTTTGCACTAACCCCTGCTCCACATCGTTCACTGTTCTTTTTAGCTCAGAAACATTTACGTCATCTTGTGTAGTTGAAGGCTGAACATCGTTATCAACTATTTTCTGTTCAGTTTTACCCTTAGCAGGTGTGTTGGCGGATGGTTTGGGTTCATCGCCAGCCTGATCGGACGGCTTTGGTGCATCTAGCATTTCAGCTTCATCTAAAATAAGCTGGAGTGGTTCATCGAAATCCTCATCACCACCGATCCGAGGAGGCGGTGGGCGGAATTTCGGGGATATTATTTTGATGTTGGAGACTGGGTTGGTGGCGATGGCGACTGGGCGGAATGTCTGAGGCATGACTTCATGCTCTGTCGTTGTGTCCGCGACCACGGCTACCTCGCTGCTCAAGTCCCTTCGTGCTGTGTATTTGTTTTTTTAAAAAAGAAAAGAAAAAATTTATAAAGCACTTGTTAATTAATTTAGAAAATGTGTAAAAGTTAGATACATCTTAATCACCCTTTATTTATATTACTGAAAATGGGTTAAACATTTCGGTTGCTGTTTCAAAATGTAAACATCAGGTCGATTTGTGACGGGTTTCTTCCTTCACTTTAGTTTTCATTTCATTTACGGAGTATATGTAGGCTGCATGAAAAAACATACACAAGCCAGTGATTGACTGGTCATGATTTGCGTAATTCGGTATTTTAAATAGCCTAAAGGACAACAACAGCCATCCAAGCTATCAGGTAAAGCGATTCTACTGGGTCGTGCTTAAGCTACAAGATCTTTCTAATTTAACAATTTCACGATGTTTCTATTCAAGATTTTTTTTCTTACAGAAGTGTTTAGCTCAGCAGTTATATTTTACTTAAAAACGCTTTTCAACACTGATGGTTGTTAACAAAATGAGAAAGACTCGAGTTCACCTTTTCTTGTTTCGGAGTTCGGCGTTACAGGCACGAAAGCGGAATTCCCGAACGATTTAAACTGACTGAGGGGCGACACAGGGAAATTTGGCACCGGTATTTCGGCCAAACCATCCTGCTGTGTTGATTGGACCACTGCATTCTGCGTAATAAAATGTTCTTTTATTCATAAAAACTTTGTCTCATGTGTTTTTTTTTTTTTTCAAACATGAGGAAAACGGTTTTAGTCAAAGCAAACAATCCTCATTTTAAATGCATGTAAAACAATATGAATTTATTTAGGAACTACGCTACCACTGTAATGTCCGTAAAGAAAAGAAGCGAGATGCCGCCAATAAATTTTGAAAATGAAGCGGCAGCCTTAAATTATACAAAAAGATACATAATTTACACACAAACACTCACAACAATGACATCCTGCTCTCCAGACGGGATGTCGTACATGTATTAACTGAAATGACTTCAACTGGACGGCACGATTTGGACGGGAGATGGGCGTTTGGGTAGACGCTTGAGCAGCAACATACATCTTAAAGACTCGCCAAAATTACCGAGTCATTACTTCATAATGCCAATATGTAAGTTGTGTCGTGAAAAAAAACCCCGGAACTTCTCACCTGGGCTGGTGCACCGTCTGTCTGCGTGCACGGTATACTGTCTGGCTGTACATTCTCACAAACTGTCAAGGAGTTCTCTGCATTTTCGTTGTCTTCTTCAATACACGGCAAAGGAGAACAACTGCCATCATTTTTCTCGTTCGCTTTCTGTTTAACAAAGGATATTAAGATCTTAAATGACAACATGAATAGTATAACTCCCGCGCGAGAGAGCACAGGGCAACTGTTACCTTCCTTTTGGATTTGGTTTGAAGTGAAAATTAAAGAATGTCGAAAAATGATCTGAATGGAAAGACTGCAAAAACACATGAATACAGATGCCAAAATGGCTTCTATTTTGCGAGAATTTTACGTGGTAGTTAGGGATAGCTCAGCTGAGGGCGTCAAACTCGGTCTGTTTTCTTATCAATTTTTTTTTTTCCTTTCTTTTTACAAAATTATACACATGTTATTACTTCTTCGGTTTGATAATACCGCTGAAAAAACTGGTGACTGCTCTATAATTCCCACAGGTGAGGTTTTCGCCATGTTGCTGATGTGGGGGGGGGGGGGGAGAGGGGGGGAGGGGGAGGGGGTTACGGTGGGGGAAGTAGAGGGTGGGCCAGGAGGAAAGTGGTTTTAGAGATGGCTCAGCTGAGTGCGCCAGATTTCGCTTGTTTTATTATCATATTTTTCCTCAGAATTGTACACATACGTTATTCCTGTTACGTCAGTGAAATGCCAGTTAGTCTTTACAACGGTAACAGTTAAGTATATTTTGTTAGCAGGGAACTTCCACACATGAATAATAACTTTGTTGTAATTGAACTGTTTTGACAAAACTACCACATGTGTCGTGCAATGCAATTCGAGAAAAAAATGAAACAAATGTCAACGCATTACACACATGTATTATGTATTTAATTACACAATGTATTTCCAAATCACGGGAAGTATAATAGCGGATCTGCCGGTAATTTTCTTCACTTTGTGGTTTCGTCCGATCACGACGGTTTGGGCCCCACACAAGTGCGATTCGTATCAACTAAGCAGGATCATCACGCGAGTTCTTAAACTACATTGTAAAAAAAGCTCTTTTTTGGGGCGCACGTCAAAGTTAGACGTGTCATTGGCGCTTGGACAGCCTTAATCTGCAGCTTTGGGAAAAATTTAAAAGTTGTTTCAATTTTCATTTACTGTGTCACTGAAGTAAACATTTAAGAATCTTTTGCTGTACACTGCAGTGACGCAAAATGTATATCCTATTTCTTTAAATACACCGCTGTTTCTGTTCAATGATTTGCACCTTCGAAACATTCGATTTTATATCATCTGTTTCTTAAAGCCAGCGATCAGACAAAACAGGTACTCTGATAACATCCGGGTATATTTTCTAACCCTGCATTTCAGCGTTCGCTGCGCATTTAATTTGTTAGGCCACTCGATTTGAACTACTTCCTGAAATCTTTCTTCCTTTTTGTTTTGGGAATCCATAGATTTTCAGGACATAACAAAGATATTTTCTAGACAAACGCCTAGTTAAAGATGAGTTCGTCACATCTCATCTTAGTCTTCCTAAATTCAGTAATTAACTTAATACTAACCAAAATGAACACCAGTCTTAGTTTAGAAGTTATATACTACTCTGCTTTAATAACTGAAGTTCAAGCACATTGTTACTTTTTGTTAATAATTCCTCTGGTGTGGTGGTAACCTACCCAAGCCTTTCGTAAGACAGCGGTTGAGGGAAACAGAATTTTCCAGTGAATAAGTCAAGTAAGCAATTTTTTCGGTGTATAAGGCACACCAGTGTTTAAGTCGCTACCTCCGAAAATAGGGGGGGGGGGTGAAATCGGGGTATTGGCCGCACCGTTGTATAAACCGCACCCAAGATTAGTCATGACACTGTTATATATACCTTTAAATGAAAGTATATGTATGTATGTAAATATGAGATTCG
Organism: Protula sp. h YS-2021; assembly: GCA_949752745.1. Lineage (NCBI taxonomy): Eukaryota > Metazoa > Annelida > Polychaeta > Sabellida > Serpulidae > Protula > Protula sp. h YS-2021. The sequence goes on along the minus strand of OX457027.1, from coordinate 21,249,217 downwards.
CTTTGTGTACCTGTAATCTTGAAATAATGATAAATAAATTTACTCACGTAGAACATAATAAAACATAATAAAACATAATAAAATAGTGAGTCTGGGACCAAATTTTGATTTTGAATTAATCATGGAATGGATTATATCCGGAGGCTTATGTGGATACGCCTTTGGCCTGAAGCTATGCCCGTTAAACAGTTGTTAATATTTCTGAAAGGGGTGCATAATATACTTTTTATGAAATTATATTTCCACTACGAGCGCAGAGAACAAAGTGCTTGTTTAAAATGCAGTTTCAAGGATTCTAAAATAGTTCTCAGTGTAATATAAAATATACACCGTAATTTCCGGTATATCAACCGCAGCTTATACACCAATTTTGCATGCAAAACACCCGGGGAAAGCCTAAACACCGGTGCAGGTTATACACAGATTTCACGTAAAAATGGGATTTGGTTATTTTTTTTTTTTTTTTTATTATTTATTTATTTATTTTTTTTTTGCAGTTGGTATTTACCAGCTTTCACCGGAATAATTCGCACCTTATCCTTATTGCCTTATTACCCAAATTGTATAATTACCGAGGGGGTACCTTATTTTCGAGATACTTTGCCAGTTTTCTCGTTTCGTGTTAAATATTCCCTGGACATTTTCATAAAGAGATCACTGGCTTCCAACTTAATGACAGCTTGATGATGAATTGGTTCTATTATTCAAACAAAACTTTTCTATATTTTCTATATTTTCCATTACAGAATATTTTTGAAATAGAGCACTTATAGCTTCTTTAGGCCTGGCCCTTCACCGTAGAAAAACTACCATCGATCCATTCCAATTAACGCAATGACGTTATCTTTGGAACAAAGCACGAAAGAAAGGTTTATAGCAACAGAATCTTCACGATGAGCATTCCAGAGACTTATCTCAGCTTGTAGGCACATACTCGAGCCAAATAAATTTTGCTGCTGTTCGCCACAATAATCTACTGATTTAGTTACGTCAGCGCCAACATGATGCCGTTCCTCTGCTGCTGCCTTGGGTAACTTAGGCGCAAAACTGTTATTATTACATTCATGAAGAATTATCTCCTAATTCCACGAACAGCAGGCGAGAAGTCTGGTTAAATTTTGGTACATCTGGAAACCGTGCGTTTGGAAACTTCAACGTATTAGTTTGGTATATTCATGTAGTGTATACGCGCCGAAATGGAATGAGGAAGGCAGGGGATACGGAGGGGGGGAGGGGAGGGAGGTTACCAGCTCTGTTTGTAAATTTTATCCGACCTGTGTTAGACAATATCTCTGGTTAAAGAAAGTCTTGTAATGGCTGAAATACAGTACCAGAATACAGCTCTACGCATATAAAGGTGCCTTCTTGATTGGGATAGTGCCGTTTATATCTATTAGGAACGTTTTGATATTGAGTTTTAATCCAGTGTACCATTTTAATTAAGAATTTCAGTGTCTGTCTTACTGGTATGATTTAGAATGTAGTTTACAATTCAAAATAACCAGATATACGTCACATCACGGCATTTCTTTGAATCTGTCTGACCCGGTGTAAGGAAACGTTTTGACCCCCAAAATAACTCGACCTCCCGGTAGATTTGTTTTAAAACAACTAGACCTCCCGGTCGATTGTTTTAAAACAAACAGACCCCCCCCCCTGAAATGTTTTAACCCTCTTATTTTTTGTTGTTTTCTTTATTTCTTTCCGCATATGGCCACCTTATTAGTTTCTTTAATTGAAATTAAAACTATATCCATGAATAACAATTTATTTAGCAACTAACATCTACATTTTCAAACACGAAAAGACTTCCAACACCACCAATATGCAGTCACCAAAAAATCTGTCCAAGCTCAATAATGGCATTTCAAAGGCTCAAAATAATACTTTTCTGCATCAAGAGGTAGAAAATGCTTAAAATAGTATTTAAAAACCATATGCACCTTTTTTACTTCCATTTTATATTTAAACATGATTATGATCAAACATTTTATTATAGGGGAGGTCTGTTTGTTATGGCGGGCTTTCCCAAAACAAATCGACCGGGGCGTCGATTTCTTTGGGGGTCAAAACGTTTCATTACACCGGTCTTAGCCCAAGGGCCTGATCCCAGCTGTAATAAACAGACAAGGAACACGCCCTTGGGAGCATCCTCATGGGAGCATCCTCATGGGAGCATCCTCATGGGAGCATCCTCATGGGAGCATCCTCGTGGCAGCATCCTCATGGGAGCATCCTCATGGGAGCATCCTCGTGGCAGCATCCTCATGGCAGCATCCCCATGTGAGCATCCTCATGGGAGCATCCCCATGGGAGCATCCTCATGGGAGCATCCTCGACAGCGGCATTTCAAAAAGACTGAGCAGGCGTTGAGATAACTGAACGACAGACAAGAAGTGCTAAGACAAAACAAGACCGACTGGCCTACTGGTTTCCCCACGCGAAATTATTTGATATTCTTTCACCCCGAGACGGCGGTTACTGTTCCTCTCTGATCATAATGCGAGGATAAATATGGTTTTGTACGTATTACGCATTCCAATAACTAATGTGTGAATTGATACAATTCGACGTATGATCTATTACCTACGCAACGTCTGGCAAGAGACCCACTAGCCTCCTGACTACGGCAACAGACTCACTTTGGCGATAGCTCCTTATTTTCCCCCCAACAAAATATCTATTGTTTTATTTCCTTGATATATTCTTATTTTTGATAACATAGTATTAAAGCTAAAAATATCAATCTTCAATTTTCAAACTGTCAATGAGCAAAAACTTTTGCATCTGGTTACGGACATCGTTAAGCCACTGGTTTAAAATCACTTCCAATCTGGTTGTGTTTAAGGTATGTTTTTTTTTCTATTAATTTGGGTAAAGAACGAAGAAAGCAATCCGTTATCACCACCCGCCTTTGGTGTTGAGTAGCCTGCCTTGAAGCAGCAACACACAGTATCTTTTTTTTTTCATTCATTTACACATTGAGAACACCAGGAGAAAAACCAGTTGCTTCGTGAGTAGAAAATAAACGTCTGCCGCTGGTACTTTAGAAAGCTCTTCCAAAATAAGTTTACTCTTCAGAATCAATTGCATTCCAACTCCTTCTTTCTTTAGGTTTTTATCTCTATCTAGACATTGATGAATTTGTCCAGACCAAATCAGAAAGAAACATTGGTTATTCTGGGGTTATTTCAACAAAGCTGTTGCTGTTTTCACATCTTGAGTTCAATACAGTAGTTAGACTTTCTTCTCAGCAATTTAAACATACGCCCCTCCCCCAATAAATAATATGTTTTCTTTGAATTTACTTAAATCAAAACTGTGCTAAGTATTCAATGTTGTCTGAGGCAAAAATGTTACGGCTGCTGCACGAAAACCCGTTTATATCTGATTACTGACATGTTTTGTCAATCCGCCAACCCAGACAAAGCAGCACTGTCACTGCGGAATATGCTCAGGAGAAACACCTCGGAAGAAAAGAGGTGAGTTCCGTCACCTTTCATGTCGTTGAATATGTAATCCGAAGTTCCATCTGTCCGTCAACTGAGACAAAGTAGAAACACACTGCAGAATATTTTAAACAGAAAAAACTTCAAGAGCAGCTAGCAGGCGAGTACTGTCTATTCGCTTGCCTTTAAATAGGTATTCTGAAGCTGGTAGACCGGACCACCCCCCTCCCCCACCCCCCCCCCCCCCATCCTTAACTTTATTTGTGAATTGAGTAAAGTTAAATAAAAAATGTTTTACAAATAACAGGTGAAAATACGGGATTTCATTTCATTCTTCTTCGAGACTGTCTCCTGCAATTTAGCGATCTTTTCGGGGAAAGACTTTTTGTATCATATATTTAAGAGAACGAGAACTGACGGGTTAATTAAATCAAAAAGAAGTATATTCCCAAACTGATTCCGAAAGATAATCTGCATGAAAAAAAATCCATATGTCTGTGACCAATGTCACAATCACCACCCACATTCCGACATACAGCCCCGCACAACATGGGGACCAGCAAGACAGGTTTATCACAACTTTCAAAACACAGCTCTTCAAAACAGTCTCCAGGTATTCCCAGCTTTCTTGGAGACGTCATAGATGTCATAAAATTGTCTTGTCCTAAGATGGCACTAGAGATGATCATTAAGAACGAAGTGTCTAAAAACCACAAAAACACACTACAAAAATAATCGATTTAAGTTTTATTCATATTCAAGTTAAGAACTACGTAAGTGTTACTTATAATGCCAATTGTTGTTATGCACTTGATGTATACAATAATCCTAAACATTACAAAACAAAGGGAATGCTCCATAGTTTTAGAGGAAACGCCCATGAAAATCGATGCTCTTTCAACGGTACCGAAGCACGTACCTCGCTTCACAGACGGGCAAAAACTTCACTGTTTACCATTTTTTAAGTCATGGATTTGTTTTTGTCTTTTTTTAACGTACAAAACAGCGATAGTCTAGCATCAAGAACAGTCGTGATATTTCAGCAGCATTAGAGAAAACTGGTGCATGGTCTGCTCTTTTTCTTTATATCGTTTTTTCATGCTCAAAACTTTGCACAAAACCCTTCCATTCTGTGTACGAAAGTATCAAGAAACGTAGTGTTTACAGGGTTGAGGCTTCGTAAAATTTTCTGGTCGCCCAGAGGGCGACCAACTTTAAAAATTAGTCGCCCGCCACAAAAGTTAGTCGCCCGGCGCAAATTTTGCAAAATTTACCTGAAAATACCCAGAAAAAAGTTAGTCGCCACTCGGGCGACCAACTCGAAAAAGTTGGTCGCCCGAGCCAAAAGTTGGTAGCCATGGGCGACCGCAAAACCTCAACCCTGGTTTATAATCAAAAGCAACGCAATTTCAAACTGCGAACACGTTCTACACTCACCATAGCACTTATTCAGAACTTGTTCAAACGTCACCTCAAAATTGTACTAAAAGAAAAGATTCGCCGAAGGCTATGCCCTGGGTTAAAATTGTTGGATTCTAAAGCATAGCAAGTTTGCATTGTGTATCCATCAACAAGCAAAAACTTGACCCAATTCGCAGTTACTCAGCATTATAGTGCCATACAGCAGTGCCATCTTTATACTGTACAATTTTTAAAATTAAAATAAAATTTCTCAAACTCTTCCTCACTACGTGCAAAATAAATTACTAAATCATAATAACTAAATAACAGAAGCAAAATGATATGCATAACTAAACTGCAAAATGCAAATCACCAAATCATAAAAGGAATTACTCAGTGAATATTATAAACATAAAAAAGCGGCTGATTTATGTAAAACATAAAAGGATTTTTTTCTTCTTTAAAACACGTTCTGACTACTCTTGAAACGATTTTGGTCACTGAAATATTGGCGTCTATTGTGGAAAACGATCTTAAGTCGTTGTTATCCAACAACCAACCTCTGCGGCGGTTCGGTCTATTGTGTACAACACTTCTTTACTCCGTAGACTCACTGGGGATTCCGCGAAAATAGTACTCATAAAGGGTGGAACTATTTTTTAAACGATCCATCCGCTCTGTGTTTAAGATAACAGATAGATCTCCTCAGGAGTCAGCTGTTTTATAACAACGGATCCGAACCGGTTTGCAGAAGATCGACAGAGGCGCGTGCAAATTGCGACAACAGTCCAGATTTACATTTATCCTTTTCGAACTCGGCTTGGGTGTTGATTTAAGTAGTAACACCCTATTACTTCAAATAGGAATATACCAAACAAATTAGAATTCACATATTTTTTTTCGTAACTAATGCCAATTCAGCTTCTGTGATTCTCTATGTATTTCAATGAGACTGTGCCTCACGAGTGTAGTCCGGGAATACACTCACTTATGTCAACAAAGTATCTATGGATTCGTATTTCCTTGATATATTCATCTTTTGCGTATCTAGTCTAGCACCACTTCATGGATAAGCAGTTTTTTCCCTTTACACTTAAAATGTACCGCTTGCAAGGTGAAAAAGTCCTGCAGAATCAGATGGCGATTTCTAGACAAGTCCATACGTAACTCAGGCCAGTAAACAGCACAGCTGAGTGGACATTACGCAAGGAACATCAGGTAAACTGACGATCTAACATTCGATAGTAAAACAGAAAGGCAACTGTCTTTCTGCCAGGGGCAATTTAGAGCCCAGCTCGATGTTTTTTAATTATTCTAACATATTCTACTAAACAAATTGAAATAAGTGACCACGCATATAAATTTCAAGAAAAACAGTACCTTAAATATTGCTTTATCTATTTCAAATTGCGTAGCACTTTTTTTTCCATATGAGCACCTTTTTTGCGGTTACTGTCTCACTGCAACGGCACGAACACATTGGCAGTAACACTGCGGTATGAAAGTGACCGAAACAGGGGCATTTGAAACCAAAAAAAAAAAAAAAAGAAGACACACACACAAATCCGGCAAAGAGTTCTCGAACAATGACTGGGCGTCTCCAGAATGAACCAGGAGTTACCAATTTGGGGTCGACAGTCGAAAGGTTAAAACTTAATCGTACGAGCTGATTTTATTTATTTATTTATTTATTTTTTCTTTTTTCGGGGGGGGGGGCGGGGGTCTACATCACGAGGTTTTTAATTACCAACTGCATGAAGAAGAGTTCTACGTAACTCCTGTAACTCAAGGAAATGAATTTTAGGCAGAAAAATTATTGTCTTACTAAGCAGTATGAACTGGTCAGCAGTAGCAAGCATTCAATGTACGGAGGGCTGCGGTTGTCTTCTCGACAAGGATCTATCTAACTGTCTTATTTAAGCTGGGAGTACTTACTCGCTCTTCCCTATAACGTGGTTACAAAATCGTGTCGAGATTTTGTATTATTCAAGCAAAGGATCGGTAAACAACGCATAGATAATGCTTCATCTAACTCGATACACCGGCTAAAAAGTATAAAACCAAGAAATAAGTCTGTCACAAATTTCAAAACAAAAAAAAAACACTAACATAGCTAAATCAAGAAATGAAAACAATAAATGCATAAAAGCAATGGTCCACTAGATAAACAGCTGTTTTTTAACAGTTGTGAACGCCTTATGCAGGGGTTTGCACTTCATGTACACATAAGCCTTCATCATCATACATGTATTATGACGATTACGAGAATACAGAAAGAAGTAACATGAGAATACGACGCACAGTTTACAATACACTACACTATATAGCTCCACTATACTTTTCACCTACCAATGATTCTATAAATCGTTGCAATACCACACTTTCATGTCCGAGCAAAATGGAAGACCTAATAAAAAATGTAATAAAAATACTATTTCCTATATTGCTACATTGATTTTGATGTCATGGTATATTTTTATACCTATAGTCAAACATACCATCTTATTTGCCGGCAAATGCCGGTGTCAAAGACAAGACATGACACATTTTGCAAAACGTGCAACTAACATCCCCAAATTGGGCAGGATTTGTTAACAGTAACTAAAACTGTGTCATGTGTTTCTATTTTTGTGTTAAATTTTATACGAAATTTTGTCTGATGTCTCATTCGGCGCATGACAGATTTATAAGGCAGATTTTGCGTAACATCTCATGTCAACGTGGAAGTGAACGACAACTGCCGGTAGGGGTGAAAATTTGATAAGGGGGTGAATATTCGATGGGCAAAAATCTATCATATTTACACCCCCCGGTGAAAATTTGATATCAAATATTCACCGGGGGTGAGGTATCGGTGGGGGTGAAAATTCGATGCTACACCGGCATTTCTTTACCGACTGCTTGCCTGCCATGCTGATTGGGAACATACGCTTACAAAAGCTGTTGGATGTGAATATTTCCACGAACATTGAGGTGGCGTACTTTCAGAACCAGCACAAGCTTTGAACGTCACGATTGTCCAGCTTATATACATATGCAACGCGTGTCCACGAATAACGAAATGAAATAAACCTAGAACAATGAAAAAAATTCAATCACCGATATTGCTCTTTCCTTTTTTCTGTTCTAAACACATTGTAATAAATTCACTATCTCCTAAACCCAAAATAATCGTAGTTCTCAAAACATGCCTTAACAGATGCAAATACTGATTTTTGTGGCACTCATTTTTTTTAGCTTTTTTTGTGAGGTGGGGGCAATTTTTCTACTATATAAGTAATTATATAATCGACAACATGTGCTACACACAGAAGTCGTACTACTACGTGTAAAATGTCTTCAGACAGTGCCAAAAATCAGGCCCGTAAGTGGAGATAACACGGTTTACCTGCGCTGAATCGATGTAAAACATTATACATGAATAGCATACACATGTAATTAGATGCTAATTTAAATAGAAGCTGGTCATTGATCGGTTCTCTGTTAATGTAAGAATATGGGCGTATCGTGCAAAGTGAGAAGACGAAGGGCTACAGTTAAATTTATGACGTTTTACTTGTGAAAGTCTGTAGAGCAACTGCAAATGAATGTAATCTGAATTACGGACGCTTGCAAATAACTTAGATTTTACCAAAAGCTTGACAAACTGCCCCCAGAAATTAATTTCATGGGCGAACCGGCACTATCACTCTATAAAGTCGTGCGTGGTCAATGAGATTTATAAACTTCACAAACGACCAAAGACCTGCCATTCAAATTTGGACACAAAGAACCGTCCATTTCACTGCCCCTTCAACTGGTTAAAGTTAATTTCAACGTCAACTGGAACTGAAAACGGGTAACGATGTGTTATGAATGACGCCAGTGCTCTAAAAAAAGTTCAGTAAATAGGTAGCTGGTTATCACAATGCCAACTTTCTGGATCTGCCGGTCGTTTGTGAGTTATATCTGAAACGCAGGAACGCCACCTGACGGCCAATCGATGAAGAACGTAAGTCCTGATACACACGGTGTCACGGCGCGTAATGAATCATTGGCCAATCTAATCACGCAACCAGTGTCTTGCACATTTCTCATATTATCAACGTTAATCATCTCACATTTTCAAAACTTTTTTTCCACTGATAAAATGCTTCATGTAAAAAAAAATATGAAATGACGTTTTACCTTCATAAAATAATGTTTAGTAACGCATCTGTTGGTGCCACCTGTCGTATTGTTAAACATCGTATTATTTGATTGATTGATTTATTTATTATTTATTTGCTGTTATTTTTCCTTATTTATTGCAATTTTCAAACATATACTTCCATCTCTACGTGTGGCTTTGGGGGCAATCTTGATGGATTTCTACGGGCTTTTGGGGGAATCTTGGTGGATTTGTCCGGGCTTTTGGGGCAATCTTGGGGAATTTGTACGGGCAATGCGCAAGTAAATAGTTAGGATATATAAATAACGAGTATAAGAACTAAAAAAAAAAAAACTAAGCAAAAGATTAATTTTCTTAACTGATTATACCAGTTGCCTAACGAAATGCACGACAGTGACTGAGAACTTTAGTTCAATATAATGCAAAAACTGACAATGTACTAGAATAACCAAAAGAACACAATGTGCACCGCAGTTATCTCTAAAGAGGCACCATAAGTCATCGGTGTTATCGTGAACGTCATCGTAACAACACGTTCGCTGAAATAAACATGACATTATCGAGATGCCACAAAATTCATCAAAACAAGGAAATATTCAATCACGGTAGTACTTTTTCTCTCGGTAATTAAACAAATCATTAACAAATTATTCTATGAAGGAAGAATAGAAATTCAGAACTCATTTTTTTTTTTTTTTTTTTTTTTTTTTTTTGCTTTTTTTTTTTCTTGCACAAAGACCCGACGGGGTTCAGTTGTCCTATAAAATATATCGCTTTCCTATTATAAAATTTCCTTCAATTTTCCTTCAGAGGTTTTTTTTTCACAAAAAGACCAAAGATTCACCTAATAAGGAAGAAATAAACTGTACACGAGATGTCTCATACCAAAACTTTATGACTACTGTCCGAGAATTTTTTTGTGTAAAATAGGGAATTTATTCTCGAGACACGCCAACATAATTACACGTTCTAAATCATCAAACGTCACGACTACCAGTTCCAATACACCAGCAGACACGTCCCAAACAAAGCAAAGCGTAGACTAGTAATGCATTTTTCTGTTCAACCCAGCTGTGAACGGAGTTGGACACGTCAAACAAAATTCAAAATTTCATTTAAGGCCGGGGGAAGACAAGTTTTCAGACTTTGAGAACACTAGAATTTTTGCAAATTACGTCCTCGAACCAAACCCTCGATGTGATAGACTGTGATTGATATGAGCATTGATCTCTACACCACATTGGTAAATCACGCCCTTCCTCACATGCAGGGCCGTGTCCTTGCTTCTTACCATGATATCTCGCGGGCCAAAATAAAAACATGCAAATTACCATCTCAACGCGACCAAAAAAATCGCTGAAAATCCCTAGCCACGTTTTTTTTTTTTTTTTTTTTTGAACATTTGCCTACGCAATCTGGTACCTTTACGTTTGTGTTTGAGATTTGTGATGAAGAAAAATTCATATACGAAGTGTGATGAGATTTAAGAAAACTTATCACCTCCAAATGAACACAATATCAATCCGTAATACACATTTTGGAAATATGCAAGGTTGATTTACAAAAAGATCGCAGCTGTTTCAAGTTCATGAATATGCAAATATATTCTGGCAGATAAACATAATGAGATTGCGTGACCTCGAAAAAAGACAATGGGCACATTCTACATAATTTGATAACTTCAGTTTGATAACAGTGACACCACGGAATAGTTTTAAAAGATGACATACCCCAAAATGCAAAATCCCGCCCCAATCCAAAAACACATACACACAGTAAAAACGTCTAGGAAAACTCCCACACGCACCCAGCAAGATTTCTTTCAGGCTTTCTATTGGCGAACGCAATGATTTCTTGCACTCTGTAATATTTCAGCTACATATTTTTCTCTCTCAGGAATGATGAATAATTTGCCTAATATTAAATTGTTTGCTAATCTTCATCTTCATTAGGCTTTATAGAAATCCATTTACCAGTATGACAGAGCGGTGTCTAACAATGTGACGATGTCTAATTGTGACATCAAAAATAAAAAACATTATTTCTTTGCCGTGAAGAAAAATTATAAACGAACCAATTTTGTAACATTGTCATCTTGTACATTTATTAAATAATTTATACCCAGCTAGCTAAATCGTTGTACATCGAAATGACAAAAAAAAAAAGAGAGAGAGAGAGAGATATCCAGAAATAGGTAAAAGCTAACAAAGGCCTGCTTTACAACATCAATGTGTCTCCAATGAAGAATGGCACACTTCCGCCTGTGTCCAGTGAAGAATGGCACACTTCCGCCTGTGTCCAGTGAAGAATGGCACACTTCCGCCTGTGTCCAGTGAAGAATGGCACACTTCCACCTGTGTCCAGTGAAGAATGGCACACTTCCGCCTGTGTCCAGTGAAGAATGGCCCACTTCCGCCTGTGTCCAGAGGGGCAAGGCGTGACTTGTAAGGCATAGGACACTTCGGCGTTATGTTGGTCATATTATCCATGACACAAATCAGTTCCTTTATGAAATCCGTGACAAAAGTCGGGCCTAAAATGCTGATCTTGTCTTTTCTTCAAAGATTTTAACAGAGTTTTTTGTCTGTAAAGCCGTAGTGAATACATTTTATGACGAACATAATAAAAGTCAGGTGCATCTAAGTTTATCCAACGATCCTGGTAGATAATCATAAATACAGCAACCATGGTTTTTTCGATTACACCCCCGTACCCCCCGCTTGCTCTACGCAAAGATTTTTTTTTTAAATTTACACTGATCAATTACAGTCGATTGTCTTGTGGGGGTAAATTTTGCTTCTAGGATTTTTATTTCAAAGGCACTTTCAAGAGCGTCACTTTGCCGCAGCCTCATTATTTTCTAACTGCTCATTTTATGAACAATTCCCTTCTCTTCATAAATTTTAATACGTGTGAAGTAAGTGAGTCAAGCAGTGTTTTCAAATTCCTTGATCCATAAGATAGGTTGTGATTTTATCGACCGCCACGTTGGTGGAACCCTGTTGTTTGCCTTCCGGGGTGAATGCGACTACAGCCGCAGTTTTCATGAAAGTAACAGTGACCGATCCGACGCCTTTACATTTCAGCAAAACGCTATTACCGTCCTGGCGTAAAAACCTGTATTTGTTCCTATTTAGCACTGGGCCATGGGTGGCGATCCTGTCAAAGTTCTTACTGTGATATGCTTGTATTATCGGCATGACTTCACCCGCCGTTACAGGAAATTTCTTATCCGATGAAGCGATAAATTCAGAGCCATTGAAGCCGATAATTTGCATTTTGGTGGCATTTCCAGAGCTTGCTGCCACCAATCTATCAGCATATTGATTCCAACCACTCATTGTTGCAGTATTTTTTATCAGAAATTTACAACAAATATCCGATGAGAATTGTGCAGTATCAGTGCGTCTGCAATCTTAACACTACTGGTCGCCTCAGATGCGAAAACTATTCGACAGCCCGTTATCTTCTTGCCTGTTATTTATGCAAGTTCACACACATGCGCAGACACAAATATCGACTGACATTAAGACATACAGCGCCTCTAGCGAGCTCAACATTGTACGGGGTCTCTTATGGTTTCGTGTGCAGGCAACATCCGTATTTCTTCCAAATTTCACAAGCGCAGTAAAATTTAATCGCAAAACCGATATTTTTAAATGGAATATATTTTCTTGTACTAGTATAAACCACTGCTATGTTTAGACAAGATACCAATAAAAGTATTATTCTGCAAATAGGGGTAGCTAAGGAAGGCAACAGGACACATAAATTGAATATTAAACAACTCACAAACGGACAGATAAATTTCTTAAACACTATACAGTGCTGTACTCCTCCGATGGTCAGGACATGGTATCACATGGTACTGGCGAATCCTACAATAAACCAACCCTGCTATTTATACTCAAGCTTTAAAATACACCACACCGATAACTAACCTGCGATGGTTCGGTATTTACATTATCCAGCAGTGACTGGCCGACTTGATTCCCGCATTCTTTTGTCATAACTTCGGAACAGACATTCAAGGATTGAGACGGTGCAGCATTGGCTAACAAGGAATCCCCAACCTTCAATATAAATAGACAAGTGACTAGAAAAAAACATTACAAAATAAGTGAAACTAAGAAGTAGGTAATATTTAAAACAGAAGTAGTACCGGCTTGAAACTTATACTCATACTCATTTGGCACATATAATACTTTGGATATTCATCCTTAAGAATAATATTACTTGCGAAATCTCGGAAATGGCTCCGGGCTTCCGATTAAAAATACGGTATTGGTGAAGGAACGAAGCAAAAGGGAAGCACTCTCAAATTGTAGCATTTCATAAAATAAGCTGGGACTGCAAAGAAATAAAGAGAACAGCGAGAGCTGGAGGCTAATATTGTTATAGATATCCCATGGTTTCTCACGACTTTCTTATTCACCTGATTACAACTTTCTTATTTACCTGAACGGACATGTTTAGCTTATTCTCGCACACCATCTTCGCTGGCATATCTGTATTTCCGTTATTTGGGGAGATTTCCCGTGCAATTCTGTAAAATGAAATGATGAATTGACTTTTGGTAACACTGGCCACAACGCATACCAGTAATCTGACGGAAAGGGCAGAGAATTTAACCTTTATTTTGCTATTTATGCCGTGATTTTATGTTCATGTTTAACTAGAGCAGTGTGCACAGCCCACACATTCCCACAGCCCCCCCCCCCCCCCCCCCAATCAGTTAAACACAGCCATCAATAGTCAATCAAGAGCTGAAATTTTCTAAGTCCAGCTGGTCCATTTTCCTTGGACGAACCTGGCCCATTTACAATACCGATCTGTGTTTTTTCACATGGAAGGTACATACCAAGTTTTATTAAAATCCTTTCAGCAGTTTTTAAGTTCTCGTGTTAACAAGCTCTTGATGAGAGTCCGACAGACCGACCGACCGACACGCGGTCGATCGCATATATTCCCCCTGTGGGGAATAAATAAAGGCACCAGAATATGTTTTGGCGAAACTGTTGATGGATTCAGGCACCATTAATCAAAACAAAGTATACTAGGCCTGATCTTCTCTCACAACTAAAGGCACGTTATTTCCTGTTTTCACCGGGTTGTCAGCATCGTTTAGGTAATGCGAGACTCCTCAAGACTCGCTGCGATGAAACTGCCGAGATTTCGTTTCATCCAAAATCTTTTTCCTTGATATAGTTGAGATAATTTGCATCACGCTCAGTGACATTTACTGTCGTATTTCTCTGCCCCCCCCCCCTTCCGGGTCTTTCAATTTTGATCTCTTCTTCCAGGCAATGCTGTAGGTTTTTTTGTTTGTTTTTTTTTTCGTTTTTTTTTCCAACAGTCTAAAAACATCCCACACGAATCTCACAGTTCGTTTTTTTTTCTCTTTCGGACAAAATATCTGTGTATTTAATTCGCACAGAAGGCCGTTGCTGGTCAATTAATTGCTGCACCTGCTCATAAACCTCTCTTTTTTATATTAAAAATAAATCTAGTACAGTGTTGTTTGCCTAAATATCAACTGGACGCAGAAAATTCTTTGGAGAGTGAACGAATGCCTGATGCCGAGTCTGTCAGATATCAATATGTCAGCAATACAACATGCCAATCAATGACAACAGGTAACGTTCACACCGCACACGTACCAGACAGTTGTCTAACACGCACACTCACAACAACTCCCATATGGTCTAGTGGTTAGGATTCCGGCCTTTCACGCCGGCGGCCCGGGTTCGATTCCCGGTGTGGGAGCACTAACTTTCTTTTTTTCATCCCAACTTTTTTTTTCACTGTCCAAGACACTTTTTTTTAATAATTTTATCTATACAAACATTCACAAAAATTAGAAATAACAAGTCATCAGTGAAAATAATTAATGTCCCCAGCCACAAAAACGCTCGATGGACAGGAAAATCCCCCGCAGGTGTGCAAGTCAACAATTTTAAAAGTTTAAAGCAACAAAAAAATCTCGCGATAAAACATTCTAAGAAATGTGTTCACAAACTCATTCCAGTATGTAAGGGTTGTGAAAATTTCTGAAGTTCAGCTGGACCAATGTCCTTGGGCCGACAGGACATTAACACGCTCATGCCTACATTTCTGCATCGATTTATAAGATATCTTAACTATAAGTAGTATTGGAACCAACAAGGTTTGCTATTGTAAATGGGCCATGTCGGCCAAAGGACATTGGCCCAGCTGAACTTTTCGCAAATTTTCCCAATCCTTACTCATTTGAATGAGTTTTTTAACACACTCAAGCCTACATTTCTGGATCGATTGTTGAAATATTTTACATATAGGAAGTATTGGAACCAACAAAGGTCGGTTTTGTAAATGAGCCCTGTCGGCCCAAGGACATTGGCCCAGCTGAACTTCAGAAATTTTCACAACCCTTACATACTGGAATGAGTTTGTTAACACATTCAAGCCTACATTTTTTGATCAACTGGCAAAATGTTACACACATAGGTAGTATGGGTGGTAACAAGAATTGGCATTGTAAATGAGCCATGTCGGCCCAAGGACATTGGCCCAGCTGGAATTTTAAAATTCACGAATATGATACGAAGGGTTGTAGTCCAACCTAACAAAATCGAATACTGGGATTGTATGCCGGCGGGGAACATAGTCAGTTTCACTGACCCACTTGTTCTACACTGTTGTTTACCGTTATTCACTAGATTAATAACTACAGCACCTTGATTTGACATTTCACTGATTTTACAGTTCTCTGGACATCCGTGGTGAAAAGGAAACATTTCTATTTTTGCTTAAATTCTGAGTCTTTAAATGAGAGTTTGATGAAAACTGAACTAAAATGTCAATTTAATTGAACTTTAGGGATTTTCTCCGCGTCAGTTAAACTACGCAGTTTCAGATGCTGAATTTTTTACAGTCCATCGTTTGCACTGAATAATCGAAACACTGATGATCTGATACTTGTTCTGTCTCACTTCGGCGTCTTTCGAAGAACTCACTCCGACTCACGAATTCACGAATACGATACGAATTGCTTAAGGGTTCTAGTCCAACATAACAAAATCAAATACTGGGATTGTACGCCGGTGGGGGACATAGTCAGTTTCACTGACCCACTTTTTTTTCTTGAATTTCGTCCTCTTGAGGACAATTTTTTTTTCACCCACTGACACGAGAAGTCGAATAATTTGAAGAATCTGCGATGGACATTTATAGGGATAAAGGAAAGCATTGTTCAACGAGGACACAATCGGTTTTTGATGTCATAACTCATCGGTCTCCGCTGTGTCATGACGAGGCCGCACTATATACTGCTATAAGGATAGATCATGGAGTTCTTTCTATGGAATTCAGCCCCGTACGCAGCTGTGCGTTCATCGCCTCACACCACTGTCTGAGTATAATGCGCCGCACGACAGAATATTATATATCGGTATTATAACAGATCAGATTAAAATCATATCACAACTAGAACCTCTTTCTAAAGGAAAAATATAAAAAATTTGGCGCAAACATAATATATATATTTTTTTTGGTGCTTCCAACATTCCTCCATCTTTCCTCCATTATTCATAAGAAAGAAGCAATCTGATTCGTTGCTGCTACCAACATTCTCCAACTTTCGTCCATCTTTCGTCCATTATTCCAACATTGGAGCAATGTGATTGGTCGGAAGATTGACATGTCTACAGCTTTGTGAGAGTTAGTTATGGCCTTTCACACCGGCAGCCCGGGTTCGATTCCCGGTGTGGATGCACTAGCTTTTTCCCTATCCCTGTTTTTTTTAATAACTTTATCTATACATACATTGACAAAAATTACAAATAATAAGTCAATGAAAATAAAATCATACCTCCGTTTGAAAACAAAAACACTGATGGCTGCAGAAATTGAGAACAACTGACAACAGTTACTGTCATTTTTGTATACGCTTTTTTTCTCTTGAATTTCGTCCTCTTTCGGACAATGTTTTTCACCCACTCACACGAGGACTCGAATAATTTGAAGAATCTCCGATGAACATTTATAGAGATAAAAAAAGCACTGTTCAACGAGGACACAATCGGTTTTCGCTGTCATAACTCATCGGTCTCCGCTGTGTAATAACGATAATTGCTATCAGGACAGAGCATGGGGTTCTTTCTATGGAATTCAGTCGCGCAGGCAGCGGTGCGTTCATCACCTCACACCACTGTCTGAGTATAATGCGCCGCACGACAGAATATTATATATCGGTATTATAACACATCAGATTAAAATCATATCACAACTAGAACCTCTTTCTAAAGGAAAAATATAAAAAATTTGGTCCAAACATAATATTTTTAAAATCACTTTTTCCCTCCAGGTACAATTTTAATATTGTTCAGTCTCATTTTGGCTTACCTTTCCTTTACAGACAAGCCATGACCAAGTAATATTCTGTATATACGTGACCTTATAAAACCAACACAGGCACTTCACTATGCTCAGCGTATCTGGCATATGCAAATAAAGCACATATCATTTGTGTAATGCACAGTGTGGTTGTTCGCAGATGCGAGAGACTTGTGCAAATGCTGGTGCAGCCCTTACTCGTTGTATTTCTTGACAATTAAAAAACAGTCATTCGATTCGGGTCTTGATCATGAAAAAGAAAACAAAGGTGAAAACAAAAGGCAAGTTGCATAACTTCAGATCAAGTACATATGTATGAAATTTGGTGGTCCTGGTGCAAGTATGCTCAAATGACGAACTAATAAAGAGAAAAAAAGGTCCGAAACAAGTCTTCGACATGCCCGCCAGAGCAAGGGAGAAATTCTGTTCTCCTTCTGTGAGATTATTTTGCAAAAAGAAAAAATGCTTCATCGCCATGACTAATATTTGTGGCGCTGACGTGCAAACAGCAATGGTACGCAACATGCGACGAGACAACTTGGAATTTGAGATGTATCTGGTAAGAGTACAAGGGAAAAGAGAAAAGTTGTTTTGATGTAATCAAATTCGCCAATTGTCAGATCCTATAAGTAGTAACGGCATGGCAGCTCCAGGCCGATTTCTGGATGGGCGCTTGTTGGTGAAAGGGTGGGACTAAAAAATATTGCCGAATTATTAGACTGCGGTCGTGCTAGGATCAACCATAAAACTTACTGAAATGGATAACTTTTCATTCGCTGCGTTGAAGTGTTACAGCTAACTTAAGAACCACAACGGCGTAGCCACGGGAAGGCGGGGTGGGGGGGGGGGGGGGGGCGGGGGTCGCATCTTTCCAACGACAAGCGCCCATCATCATTGATGAAGATATCCCCACAAATGGTCCTCCGGTGTTCCGTGCGGAGAAACATCCCTTTACTATGAGAGTCTATGGCAAAGGGGTTTGCAAGCAAGAGGGGGCACGGATGTTTTCGAGCACAGCGCCTTTGTCAAAAGTTCTAGCTGTTTTTTTATTGTTTTTTTCGGGGGGGGGGGGGAGGGATTGTGTTTGAACAACAGATAAGGGGGTTTGAAGTATTTATTTGATTTTAACGTGTAGTGTTTAAGAAATCAATAAACGAGTTGTTCTGCATCTTAATGCAATAAATGATACAAGGTGCATAAAATAATTCGATTATTTCACTTTAACATCGCAATAGGAATAACCTATACTACACGTTCTCGGTAATAAAAGAACAATTGCAATTGTACTCAATCCCAGATCTCAGTAATCAATTCATGAAACTGTGTGCAGGCCAGCACCGGATTAAATCCAATACATTTATCCTTAATCCATTTGAAAGCTGAAATATTTGAATATTAAACAGCAAATTTCACGAAGATTCCTTTTGTCTGTCTGCGATTTTTTTTCACGAGATATTTTTTGTCGCGTATCAGATATCAGTTTAACTAAGCAATGTATTCATTCTTAAACGGCTGGATTGCATCTTTCCAGTGTATGAGAAAAGGAAAACCCTGTTGCATTATATTACATAGTTATTGTTAAAAAATACAGTGAGTTTCCTTTAAAATAACCCCGTGTCCTTTATTTGCAACCTCAGTTACTTAGCTTCTAAGCAAACACGATTGTTTGCTTACTTGGTCGGCTACATGTTTGATCGGGGGATTATAAATGGGATTAAGTCATGTTTCTGAGCACGGTGACTTCTCAGAACGCTCCGGTTGGTTCCCGAAAACGGGGGATGTTTCTCCGCACGGAGCTGTTTTTTCAGCACGGAACACCGGTCGAAATGCTCTTACCGTTTAAAGCGATTAACACTTGGAGAAATCCGCCATGATTACATCCCAATTGGACTACGATTTTGCATTTGGAAACCCAGTTGGACTACGGCCAACTTGGACTATGAAATTTCTTCTTCCTGTTTGTCTGAAGAGCTTTGATAATGAGGGTGAAAATTTGCCTGAATTTATAGGGCATTTTGGCGCTCTGGAGTTGAACTGCTTAGCAGGTAATGCATAAATGTTACCAAGATCCTATATTTTCCAAAGATATACACATGTAAGTCCCTGGAAAATATTCTATGAAATTCCTTTGAATCAAAGAAAATAAACAGCAAGGTATGATTGCAATTTACCTTTAAAATATTGATTGCAATGCACCGCCCATAATATAGAGATCAGACGAATTGTCGATGGATGCATCAGAAGGCGCTTTGAAGTAAAGATTACAATCGTAAACGGGCAATTATAAACTACAAAGAGAACAAACATTGCTTGGAAAAATAAAAAATAATGGTGACTTGATCAATGTGCCCCTCGTGCCTTTGAAATGGAAATCAAAAGACTCTCTGAAATATTTGAAAGTATCGTAGATTAAGTGTGAAGAAATTTCGCAGTCCAAGTGCGAAGAAATTTCGTAGTCCAAGTGGGCCGTAGTCCAACTGGGAAGGCAACATCTTAGTCCAACTGGGCCGTAGTCCAACTGGGTTTCTAAAATTTAAAATCGTAGTCCAACTGGGCCGTAGTCCAGCTGGGAAGTTACCATCCTCATTGTGGATCACCGGAAGTGATATAACTGGTAATGTAACTACAAATAGCAAGTTATATTAATGGTTGCGAAGAGCGGGTATGAAAACTTCCAGTCTTTCTTTCAGGGTTGGGGAGGGAAAATTTATAGCTAAACTGTTCTATTTGAACCCCCACTTCTGTTGTTTCATGGGCTAAAACATCCCCCTGTCTTTCCACATAAAACCTAGCACTTCCATAAAGTGGCTTCTTTATTCCAAAACTTGTATTTTTCAATTTCGTTTTTAATCTGTTGTCGATAACACACCGGACTACTTTTTGTTTCGTACAAATGCACAGGCTAGGTGAAATAAACACTACGCCACCGTAGCGTGTGACTCTATTAGAAATATGCAGCAATGGAAATGTGCTTTAGGTCCTTAAGTGAACACAGAACACCACTTACTCATTCGGAGAATTCCCCACGTGACTCCCTGCGCTCGGACAAGTTTCTTCGTTCGGTTGTTCATAATCGGCTCTCCATTCTAACACAACAAAAATGATGCAAGAAACAGTCAATACCAAGAGCTATATCATTGTTCCAAGGTCGTTACAAGACCGCCACTGGCAGTATTATGATGGTTTCAAAACCCGGTTCACATATTAAATGTCTTACCAGTTCATTTTATAATAAATGGCTTACACATTACACACTAGTTTTTAAACCTCGTTTTTTAGAACGGAATTATGTGTCAATCCAGCCACGGGTTACCCAAGAACTACACTTTCAAAAACAATTAGGGCATCTGAAGTTCTTGACTGTCACAGTCATCTTGAAGCCAGGGTGTCTCAAGGTGTAGGCCGAGTTTGTTTTGAGAAGAAAAGGATTTATCTTGTCCGGAGGGGGAGGAGTTTTAATTTTGGGCCGAGCTGTCTACAAAACGCCACAGGCAACCGTGTAGACAGCCTGTTATAAATCCTCTCAGATAAGGCCAAAATAAACGGGAAATGGCCACTTCGGCCCACTTTAGACACTTCGGCCCAGCACTTTTTTCATTCCACCACTTCGGCTCAAAACAACTTCGGCCCATTTTGGAAATTTCGGATCCAAGTTTTTTTGGGCGAACTTTATTATATCTAGTTGTGTTTTATCCTAAAAATATTAGTCAATGTATCTTGAACACCACGTTTACACACCATTAAATGATGAAAGAGATATTAAGAGCTCATTTTTACTATTGTATCATGTGTCCGGTGTTTGAATTGCAACTAATTTTATCCTTTATCTGTAATTAGAATTGTTTATTTGGATTAAAGAAAGATTACAATATCCTTTTCAACTATTTCAGCTTGTCTCCCTTTTTTAAAAAATGCAATTTACTTCGGCACGAATTATTCCCCTGTGTGTGTAATTGAAAACTGCAATCGACATCAGCCCTTTTCGAAATGCAATTAACTGATTTGAAATAAGTAAACCGAGTATTACATAAAAATCTTAATTGCAATCCTGGTTTACGCTTCTTAGTGAAAAGCTGCCCAACTGCAGAAAGCCGTGAGTAATTACCTCCCACTGGGTGTCAACCTTTACTCCGGAGTCAAGTTGAGTCCTATAAATCGCACTGGTTAACATTACTCAACAATACACAACACTTTCTTTTCCAGCATCTCATTGTATGGTGTTTAAAATAGCTTGTTCCATATTTATGCGGGACAGGTGGGTTGGGCGTGAGGGGGTATAGCATTATTACAAATCTTCAGTGACATCAACCGAATTGTGGTGTTTATTTTGATCATTCTACGTACTTGGCTATATATTTATGTAGTATGCGTGTTTTCATTTTATGGTGTGTTAAATTGCAACAGTTTCAATGTTTTCTTGATTGCCTCTATTCAATTTGTAAACAAAATAAATGTAGGAATTCTCTTTAAGTTGTCTTTTTATCATTCATGCGACCCCAAACTATGGGCCGAACTGTCTAAAAAAACATTGTGCCGAAGTGTCCAAAGATGGGCCGAAGTAGTTTGGGACAAAATTGTACATTAACCAAATGAACACTATGGCACATGACTATTTTTGGAATCAATATTGATTTTATATAGCTACTTGAGACTACTTAACAAAAAAAAAAACTATTATTTATTCCTAACTTTCCACAGACCTTTGATTTCATCTAATTTCTTTTGATCACTTTGGTTTATTAAAAATATTTGAACATCATCAAAGTTTCTGTCCAGTGTCAAACTATTCCTCTCATCGCTCAAAGGTTCTGAAAGAAAAAAATATATATGTAAATAAATAAAACACTGTAAATACGTAAATGGTGTAATACCTTAAACTTTGCAGGAAACTACACACTCACTTTTGCTTATGTTATTAGGAAAAAAAGCTCCTTCAAGTTCAAAAAAAAAAAAAGCTGAAGGCTCTAATCCGCATCTCTCTCTGTATTACAGCCCTGAACAAGAGATAATTTTTTTTATACATTTTAAACGAACCACCTGATTCCAACAAGACCATATTAAACTGTGAATTAACATGCTAATGATGTCGTTTTAAGCAGGAATTTAAGAAAGAAATGAGGAATCGATAACCTTGTTACATTAGATAAAGTGGAATTAAAATACCAAATCAACATACCTAATCTGGAATCTGAAGTCTGGTTTGGAATGCTCTGGGAGCTTTTGTCCATTTCACCAATTAACATTGATAAAGGTATACTGTTCATGGTAGAATCTTGACTTTTTGCCTGATGCAATCTGGAAATATTCCACACGTGTAAACAGAACTTTTTTCCTCCAAGCAATACTGGATTAAAAGAACACAGAGTGTATGTTTTGCTTCAGCGTGGCACAGCATAAGCTGACGTCTCATTTACAAAACATACAAATCATCCATAATAACAGAACATTTGTCACGAGTTACTCATGACATGTTTCACTGAATTGTGCCACGACAATATATTACAGGAATACCTCAGCTTATTTCATCTTTTTCTTCAAAATCCATTTCTGATTGGGAATAGGCATCTTCTTCTCTTCTTTTAATTTTTTTTACTAGGTGTCAAAAATAAAATGCAATGATCGACATCTACCTCCATTCTTCCCACAGCCGCCGTGACTTGGTCCTTACAGCATCTATTTCCATGCTGTAAAAACACAAATCAATTTTAATTTCAGATTTCTAGGATAACTCATTACACATTTAAATTATTAATGATTATCCAATGTGACAATGAACTTTTTTCTTTTCAAATGCAGAAAACAGTAACAAACTTTACACAAAACAAACAAGTATATCACCTGGTTAATTTATTTTTGAAAATATTCACTAGCAGGGACATTCTGCAATTTCCCTGAGTTTATTTTTTTTTGGCTGGGGGGGGGGGGGGCGCTGTGGCCCCCAGTTTCTGAAAATGGCCCCCTGCAGAAGCGCTATCAGTCTCCAATGGTATTTTAAAAGCTGTTCAAAGACATGTGCACTTTTTTATCAAACATTGATAATCTAGTTAAGCAATCAACTGGGTTTATCGTTTGTGAAGAAAATAGGTTGCAAAGTTTTATTTTATAGCCCCCAAGGCTTTAAAAACGGCCCCCAGTTTTCTTGGCTGGGGCCATCGGACCCCAGTCGCAAAATCACAGAAATATCCCTGACTAGTCTACATTCTAAACGGAAGAAAACAATAACTGTGCTGTGTATTTATAACTTTAAAATAAATGACTAGCCATCACTGTCAATCACTTGTAACAATCAACAACTTTCTCACCAATATTCTGGGTCTGTTTTGAATCTAAGGCCCATTTCATGCCCCCAGAATGAGAAATGTTCCACGATGATGCAAAAATGACAACCAAACTAAAAACATAAAACAATTATGGACTTAACATTTATACTTGCTTCACATTTTTGCATATTACTTCTTAAATTTTCAAATTAATTCTGAAAGTTTGTGAGACGACACACGACAAAGCACCACATGCATTGCTCCAGTGTAGCTGACCGACTTGGCAAACTGCAAGTTATTTGCTCATAAGTACCCTTCAGTCCGACCAGCTTAACGTCATCAAGTGCGACGCAACTAAAGCGGCCAGCGCACACAACAGAAGCACCACAAGGCCACTGTGTTTGTAAAATAAAAAAAAACATAAACATGGAATTTAAGTATCGGTACCAAAATTGATGTGATTCGAGAATACTGACCAGATTTTCATGATTTACATGATGTAGTTTATATTTCTTCACCAATATAGCACACTTGTCCCATTCGGGTTGGCTCTCTCCGTCAAATTCTTCTTGTGAAGGCCTACGCTCATACATAAACAGAAAAAAAAAATTACCGAAATGCAAAGTCTGAACTAAAAGCGTTTCACGACACACGACATCGATGGAACAAATAATCTGATTTTCTGTTCTTACTTATTCTCTAAACAATGATGACGATGTTACTTACGACAAAGTAAACTCTTTCTCGATGGCCTCCTTTGTAAAGACAGCATTGACGGACACTTCGCCATCCGTCACTAATTTCACAACTGACCCATCCTCATGTGGCCCACTTATCTGCAAAGGAAATGCACTGGAGTGTGAGATATGCATGTAGTACAGTGTCTTCTCTCTCTCTCTCTCTCTCTCTCTCTCTCTCTCTCTCTCTCTCTCTCTCTCTCTCTCTCTCTCTCCCTCTCTCTCTCTCTCTCTCTTGGATTACTTAGCTAAAGCTATGCACAATCCAACATAAACATAAAGCTAAATCTATGTACAATCCTGATCATGAGGTAATAAAGTTGAAGATTATTTGATACAATTTCAAACCAAAATAACCTTTTTCAGAATGTGAGCACCCTGTGGTTTGCATTCTTCATGCAAAATAAACCTTTCCACCCAGCTCTCCCTTAACCGCTGATTTGCCCACATAGTCATGACTGTTCTGCTCCCGACCTCCTGCAATTATAAGAACACAGAATCACTATTTCAAAATGAAGCCGTAGGCCACTAAAAGAAAACTGTGTGCCCTACTGTTTTAAGGCCCTTTGGGCACCTTTAACGTAGTCTCATGAACTCATCTCGCAAATCCTTTTACAACCGCTGCGTGACTCTGCTGCACGTCTACAACGAACTGTGGTACGATTCAGCAGCAATGAATGTGCTACCAGGAACACAGATGATAACTGTAGACACTAGTTTGGTACTCAGCCTCATAGTTGCGTTAAACCAGAGACAAAACTAAAGTGTTTACATAACAAGACCAGTTTGGTGTGCTAAACACCACAACCCTTGCCAATATACAGACATTTTAAAATTGTAAATTTGGTTTTGAATGGTATATTTATAAATCATGGCATATGTAGATTATGTCTCTTCACTTGGTTTGGACAAGACAAGGCAGTAACTCTTCACACATCGATTGTACTCGAAGCAAGAGTTTGTACACTAGAAATTACTGTAATTAGTTCCCCGCTGCCGTATCCTGTCTATCTGTCTGTCCGTCCGTCCCCCACCAGTGCCCCCACTTTTGTAAGCGCGATTACTCAGTCACGTTTCACCGCAAGCTTTTGATTTTTTGTGGGAACTAAAAACATATGTTGGAGCTGTGCGACCTGGGGTTATTTCTGAATTTGACCAAAAATTGACGAAACTGCGAAACTTCAAACTTGACCAAATTTTTGTTTATTGGGGCACGATGCCCCCACTTTTGTACGCGCGATTTCTCAGTCACCTTTCACAGCAGGCTTTTGATTTTTTGTGGGAAGTAATAACATGTGTTGCAGTCGTCCGAACTGGTGTTACTTTTGAATTTGATAAAAAAATTGACGAAACTGTGAAACTTCAAACTTGGCCAAATTTTTTGTTTGTGGGGGTACTGTGACGGCACTTTTGTTCGCGCAACTTCTGTTATTCTGCACGGCAGCCTTTTGAGTTTTTATGGAGCATAGGAATATACAGTCGGACCCGCGTAATATGAAGTCGTCGGGACCGAGCATTATAGTTCATATTACGCGAACTTCATATTACACGAACTTCACAATGCAATACCCGAGTGCTTGATTACGGTATTGGTACGCAAAGGCTTTGAATCAAACGACTGTTTTATCTGCTTAAAGACTGCCAGAGTGTAATTGCGACCCTTTTGCGATCGCCTCACAATAATGCTTTTTATAAACAATAGCATGCAATGTTGACCCTTACTCAAAGTCTTCTGTGTAGTTGTGTTCTTTGTGTTTTTGTCTTGACCTTTTATGTAGTTCATATTACGCGAACAAATTATGCAGTAAATGTGGCCTATGGGACCTTATGCTGGACTTCATATTACGGGAACTTCATATTAGACGTGTTCATGTTATGTGAATTTCTGTCCATAGAAACCAAGGCATTCTACATTGGGACCAAGCAAATCACTTCATGTTACGCGAACTTCATATTAACCGTGTTCATATTAAGTGGGTCCCACTGTATATTGCGATTGTGCGATGTGGGATTGTTTTTGGATTTGACCAAAAATTTTCGAAAGTATGAAACTTTCAACATGACCAAACTTTTTGTTTGTGTCAGCACGATGCTTCCACTTTAGTTCGCTGACCAAAATTCCGTCCACCACCCTCATGATGTGATCCAGCCGTACTAAAAAAATCCGTTGTACTGCTCCCCATTCAGATAGATTTCGACAGGGCACTATGATCAGTTTCACTGATATACTTGTTTCTTTTATTTTACTCTTGATCTCGAAGACAGATAGCAGGACTACAAAATCTGTACGAGTACTACCAGTAATCTAGGACCACTGGCCACATTTCATTGTTTTAAATATGATGACTGAGTTACATTTTTCTGCTTTACTCCGGAATTTTCACAAGTCTTTTGTGTAAAGGGAACTACAGGTAGATTAATATTTTTCGGGCAGGATTGATATCCAATATTTAAACTGCCACGATATCTGCTATCCCAAAATTAGCGTATCTCCAAAACAAAAACGATGAGTGATCAGCTTTTCAATTATGACTCATAAGGTATTGAAGGAAATGTGTATTCAGGAGCCAAATAACATCGAACATAACATCACAACTGATTAAATTGTAACTTCGTCTATCAGCTGCAGCATGGTCTGAGATAAGAACGTTACAGTGATTTGCCTGAATCATAGTTTGCACCTTAAGTTTGAATAACATAGAGAAATGTTCTTTTCACAGTCAGCCGACTCATTTTAAATTTCACCAGTTTCGGTGTACTGTTCGATATCATGTTGCTTTCCGCATAACGACAATAGACTCTTTGGGCGATTTGCGAGCCACTGGAAAACTAAGGAAATATAATCCCGCAATTATTCCATTTTAAGGGAGAAAATTTGGGAATAGTTTAGATTTTGTCAAAGTTATTATGGTTTAGATTTGTTCCATTCCCCTATCGCCGTCCTATTTCCATAAAGCTTGTTGTATTGGTGTAAACAGTCATAGATGGCTCTTGCAGTCTCACTGTGACAGCAAGAGTCGTAGTTCCTGTTATAAAACTTGCAACTGGTGCCATTTCTGCTAGTCTTGGCGAACGACACGCGCCAAAGATATCATTTTAGAAAGGATCACATGAATGGCTCTATTATCAAGTATGGTGCACAATTTTTATAAGCAACACCTTGTAATATATAGAAAAAAAGATTTTTCTTTGGCTTGGGATGTACCACCCCACTTCCTCATTATCGTCACAACAACAATGAATACAGATTTGTAAAAATGCTCTTTACTCAAGTTTAAAAATTTCATCGAAGCTGAAAATAATACGCCACGATTCCTCACAGTGTGTGAGTGTGGTTTCTTAAATAAATTGAGCTCTATGGTTATTTCAATTGGCGGATCTGTGACCCTTTCAGTCTTACAATTAGATATACTAGCATATAATCCGTATATAGTCTGTACAACAGGCACAAAGACAATGGTTAGTTTGAACAATTCCAAGATGTGTGTTCCAAGTATACCAATATAAGTCACATCGTACTTTCCGATGGAGTTGTCGTTTCGATTGCAAGTTTTTAGGCTTAAATTATAAAGGAATGAGAAGGGAAAACAATTCTCTTTCAACATACACGCTTTCAACTTAAAAACCCATCATATGATCTTTTAAAAACTAGTTTACATATTATTCAGCTCCTTCAATGTACAACTTGTGAACGTATTTCTGGCAAAATGAAATTCTTTTGTACTTTCTTTTTTTTAACCACTTTTTATGCATAATTCTTTCATACCTTTATTCCAACCGACTTCGTTAGAAACGCAAAAACTTCTCGGCAAAAGGTTAAAGTATGTATCCGCTTATCCTGAGGGCATAATTCTGAGAAATTTTCGTAGTTACAACTCTGCACTTACTCTGTGTTCGGTAACATTAAGGAAAGTGCGTCATCGGACTAAAAACACTTAAAATTATTACAAAACATAAAACGTTCAAGAATACGACTGGACGATAAGCCCGTTAATAAAAATTTTAAATACTGGGCCCTAATGAGCCCATGAGGACCTCTGCCGAACTTAACTGATAGGAAGATAGGAAGGGTCAGCTTGGACTACGAGCATACGAGCGTATGATTACAACAGGCATGTCCAAGGACATGATCCAGCCGAGTTATCAAACAAAGAAAGAGAGAAAACTCTGAAACGAATACTGTTAGGCCAAAAAATGAAGTATGTAAAATGCATTTAATTCGAATTAGGAAGCTACGCGAAAAGGGATGTTGGAGAGGTTGGGTTTTGATGATTCACGTATTTACCGACATTTACACAATTTTACAAAATTTTTAAAATTCCACCATTTCGGCATTTTTTGTCATTTGCGAAAAAAGCAAAGTCCAGTTGGAGAAGTACCTAAGAAACTTTCGATTAATAGTTTATAACTATTTGAAACAAGTAAGTATTTGTGAAACACAAGCAGGCCCCAACCGCCCCAAAATTCATAGGGGTATAAAGCGATGACGGTCAGACGGACGGACACCCCAAACCTATAGGCCGCAATCCGAAGGGTTGGGGCCTAAAAAGACTGAGAGGAAGGAATGGCTTGACAATTCAGTCATATACTACCATTTATTCCAGTTTTGGCCAAACTTAAAAGTTTCGCCATTTCGGCAGTTTTTGGCGACCCGCGAAAAAAAATAATAGCCTGGTAGGCGTATCCCTGGAGAACATCCATGCGCAACATCTATACGATTCGTGTAAAACTGTACGAGGAGTAGCCTTTTAGAAACGGGTCAAAACGGGCACAAAAGTGCCGCCATTTTGTTAGTTTCTTGTCAATCGTCAAAAAAAATAGTAATAGCCAGGTGGTAGCTCCAAGAAGCGGTGCGCTAAAAAGTTTCCAGGCACCGCTTTAAAGCCTCGCTATATAACGATAAGCAAGTCAACTGCGTTCGCTTTGAGGCACCCCTGTGGCTTTTTTGTGCGAGATTCAACGACCCATAAGTTTTTACTAGTATTTGCTAAAGGCCCTCAAAGCACAACAGTAATCATATACAACTTCAGTGTTACGTTTCTTTAAAAGAAAATAAAACGGAAATAACCCCAAATCTCCCGCAATCATTGGCATTTGTTTGCATACAGGGAGCATACTTTATTGCGTGAAATAGTAACAATAATTTTTGAAATTATCCACCAAAAAACTTTTAAATTGATATTTCAAACAGAACGTAAACATAAAAAGTCAAATATTGTGGGTGTACAAAATAAATTTACACGTAATTGTGCATCTATCAACTATTTAATATATATTTTACAAATAAACTATAACCCCTTTATTTAAATTTTCGGTCCCTTGACTTTGGTCACGTGACATTTAAAGGCCAGACAGTAAACAAACATTTGACAGGTGGATGCGGAAGCTAACTTTTCTGCGCTTTTATGAACAAATAAAAGATATACAGCTCACTAAAAACTGCCTGTTTTACAAAAAGGGCATATTGGGCATGAACTTTCTGTAGATGTTTGAATAACAGGGACTGGTATGCAGGATTCGTGCCTCAGAACATATAAAATTGACCCCTATTAGTGGAGCAATGGAAGGCTTCGTAGCTCTGACAGAGATATATACGATGTTACACAAGTCAGAGCTACTCGGAGCTAACCAGGTGGGGGACCACCCAGGAAACATTCCTGTGTAGTATCAAAACGATTGGAGCAAAACTGTAGGAGTAGCACTTTAAAGAAAAAGCTTAACAT
This sequence comes from Protula sp. h YS-2021, assembly GCA_949752745.1. Taxonomy (NCBI): domain Eukaryota; kingdom Metazoa; phylum Annelida; class Polychaeta; order Sabellida; family Serpulidae; genus Protula; species Protula sp. h YS-2021. The sequence goes on along the minus strand of OX457027.1, from coordinate 21,219,124 downwards.
ACGTGATACGACTAACCCAGTCCGAAAAAAGTCCTGTGTGTTAAAAAGGGTTGGGTGGGCAATGTTGTGCGGTAATCAGCACGAATGCAAAGAGTACGCTGACAAAAATGTCAGAGTTTAGGCACCAGCGACACCTTTAAGCAGACATCTAGTGTAGGACTTGGATATCTAACTTGTATATGTACTGGTGCGTTGAAGTATTCATCACGACGGTGACTAAAAAAAGGCCGGGTTACTATGACCTTATATTATCGCTCATAATTTTTCCGCAGAAAATAAACCAGGTGCAGTATAGGCATCACGTATTTCACAGTTCCGGAATTATGATACAACTTAAGATATTCAAATATCTCCAAAATATATTATCCCTTACATGATATATTATAAACCTGTTCTCTTGCTTCTTCCAAGACTGTTTTGGTGTTGACACAGTTTTTTCTGCTTACAGCATATCACCCTTTCTCGTTCTAAATTGGTTCGCAGTCTTCACTATGGAACCCTCCCATCTACATTGATAACGGATATATATGGTGTGCCATTTTAATTTTAATAGCTCTATCTTCTATGCGTTTTTTTTTTTTCAATTTTCAGATGTAGTAATCTGTATCTTTTTTAATTTCCATACATATTCCAATGAATAAAGTTCAGGGGGAGCTTCTTTAATTTACGGCTAAAATACTCTGGGTACAATGGTCAAAACTAGAGCTTAAACAAAATGGAAAATTTTAACTATGGCAGATCTAGACAACTAAAAAGTTCCAATCTGAATCGATTTCAAAATAGATATAAACGGTACAAAAATTCCAAACGATACAATAAAAGGAATACAGCATGGTCAAGAGGGAAGTACAGGAAAACATGCCCAACAGACAAAAGTACAAAATGGCCGAATTCATAAGATGGCGTCACTTTGCACTTTTGATTGTTTGACATATTTACATGATATTACACTATTCGTAGATAAAGAGTAAATATAAGTTATTTTAGTCTCATTTTATAATAGTAATAAAAATTTGTTTAACAAGCTGTAATCAGTGTGCACTTTTGACTCATAGTTGCGTAATTTATGTAATATATAACATATGACATTGGATATTGACACTGGTCGCTTTAGCCATTTGGCATAATGCGAAGCGTTGATTCCCACACTCTTCTGATTAGAATGAGGGGGATGCGTTTAGCCAAAAAAAGACTAATAAACATAATACTCTAAAAAGAAGTTACACAGTTGGTTACTTATTAATTGATTAAGATTGGTGCGTCGGTTTCTTATCCCATTAAAAAGAATCCGAGCTGATAATGAAACAAATATTGTTTTCTATTCATCCAGAATACGCCGAAATATATTATAGGGTTCAAAGAGAATATTACCTTCGGATAATGCTAAAGGCAATATTTGATTTAAATATCGGAAATCGTGTTTGTGGTATGCATAGTTCCAAAGTTGCTTAGATGTTTTTGTCACAAATCTAATTCTATTGCAGCTTGTTCAGCTAATGTTTAGTGTCATTTTGAAATTAGACTAAAATAAACTTTTTCTTATATATTATCGCCGAATCATGTAATACCATAGTATCTGGTGATAGATAGATAGTGTTGCCTCTTTAGAATTATGACGGTATGATGCTTTTCCACTTATTACACAATGCACTGCTTGTTGTATAAGGAAACCGGTGTCGAATTTAAAAAATGCATGGTGCTCGTTATTTCGAACGAATATTTACATTTAAAACATAAAGTATTTCCAAAATTTTTTCCTTTGAAATCCTTTTAAACAGTTTATTAAATTTATCTATTATCGATATCTTAAAAATGAAATCTTTTGCATGACCGCTTGGCATTGGTACATTTTACACAGCTTCACATGCTACGTTGAGTAGTGGGCGTTATAAGGTGGAAAGGGACGAGTGGGAGAGTTGTCCGTTGATAATGATACACCGGCTGTTTTATAACACGATGACCATTATGGATCTTCAGAAAGAGACAGATCAAGCAGTTTTCAGTTCGTCAGATTTTTCTGTCTCGGTTGATTAAGGAAGTACTTGTGTTTTCCAGTACAGCGTCTGTCATTCATTTCCGACACAGTTAGTTTCCATAGCTACCCCTTAGAAGAGGCAGCTGACCCTGCGACCATACATTTAACCATCAACACGTTGTATGATGGCTCTGCTCACAACTGAAAACAATTTCAAACTGCAAATGCAAAGCCATCATTTAGAAATATGTAATATTCAAAGAGGATGTTTATTGTTATACAGCACGTGCTTAATGTCTTTTATTCAATAACACCCATGTGTATTTTTTTTTCAAATCCTACTCGAACAAAGGACAATCCAACAAATATGATGCTCGTTTTTTTAAGGAGTTTTCATATCTGAATTGACTGCTAACCGAGGAATGGCTTTTTTTTGAAATCTGCTTAAATTTATCCAAATTCGCAAAATTTCATTATTTCATTTTAACGACTAAGGGAATCTTGCTCTGAAATAAGGCCTTACCATCAAAATTGCTTCCAGCGCTATTGGTATTAACCCACAGTAGCCTGCCATCCGTTATTTCTTAAAATTTTCTTTACAGTAAAAAAGCTGTGATAAAACAAATGAAGTACATTTCCTGGTACGATCTTTTCATTATAATGGTCCTTATCAGTAGAAAAAATCAAACTATTGCAATGGTTTCTAGACACCTTTTGCCTTCCCCTTGCTTCTTGTTACAACTGAAGTCTATATTCTTAGCTCTTTTAGAAAGATATGATTACTGTAAACAAGAATATCCAGGGACATTGTGCCCAGCCGGCATTTTTTGTCTTGAAAAGATTAAAGTAAATATGAATCTATGCTCCACGGGATTCTAAATGAACATATACAGGTGGTGCGATAATCTGAATTCTAAACAAGAACACGGTATACTGTAACAATATCCATATTTTAATTATAACGTTTCGAAAAAAAAATTCTGAAAGTAAATATTTTGTTATTTTCGACTATCTCCTAAAATGTAAAAACGACTCTGGCACTGATGATAAGACCAAACGTTACGTAATTTCAGGGAATGCACAAGATTTAAATGAAACTTGCAGTATCGTGTTGCAGCATGGAGTTTCTATTTTGTTGCAGGAAAATAATGTTTCATACTTTAAAAAGCTTTGTTCTTGTTTGTGATGCATTAAAATTGAAATAAACAAGCCATTGGCAAAGGCGCAACCCCAACCGGACACAAGTCGCCATTTTTGGCAATTTTTTACCGATTACACGACGCTGCACAACTTCAATATATATATATTTTCACTGTGCAAGATAGCATATGCCTAGGATTAATAGTTTCGGAGATCTCGCGTGGAAAGCATCCAAGTCTTACACTGCAGTTATCTCAAAAGATCACAATTTTTGACAAGTCGCCATTTTGGCAATTTTTTGGCCGATTTGAAAAAATAACACGACTTTGCACAACTTCAATATATATATTTTCACTGTGTAAGGTTGCATATGCCTAGGATAATTAGTTTCGGAGAACATGCGTGGAAACAAAGCAGCATCTAAAGTGTGACGCACGGACGGACAGAGGGCAATCCTATAGACCCCCCGGGCTCGCCCGGTTGGGGTCTAAAAAGTACCAAATTTTCAGGGAGACAAAAGAACTTCCTCTCCCACCATATTATGCAATCATGTAACATCCGAGACACCTAACAATGTTCAATAGACATCATGCAATAGCTACAGGGTTTTGAAAATTGACTAGTGCAAATTTTCAAAAGGTCGCCATTCTGCTAATTGTTGGCCAATCGCCAAAAATAAAATAACTTTTTGATGAACCACCTAGGGAATATTTGTATCAAAATTAAAGTCGAATGTATTAAATGGTCATAAGAGCCTTAGCATTTTGAAAAACAGTAACACACACACATTCGCACGCACATACATACGGACGATGGACAAAAGGTGATGACACCATCCCAGCTCGACAGTCGGCTTGGCTGAAAAGATCTTAAGATTACATGATACAGCATCATACTTTTCACCCCATCTTTTGCAATGAAAATCTTAATATGACCGCGCACTATTAACACAGGCACACAAGGAAGTATTAACACGCTGCTCACAAATGACGCACAAAGAATAGCGTGACACAGCAAACGGAGAATTTCGCTTCAATCAAGCAAATTGCATATCTAAAACTATTTCTTTATTCCACCATAATGAACTGCTCTGATTCACAAACACGACTATATAACAACTATCACAAGTTAATTAGGATATTCTTTTCAACCCGAACTGAAGTGTAAAGAGTGCAGCTTCATACAATGAATATCTTTCACACAAAACTTCAGAGGTTAAAGTATCCAAGTTCTCATTTTCAGTTCTTACGGATCGCCGATAAATAACAACCAAATGCATGGAACAATATATTTCATTCCATAAGTTGACGTTATTTGAAGTTTCCCTGATTATTTGCTAGTTACAGTTATATTTGTACGGTATAACTAAACACAAGTAAAATTAATAAACTTTTGATCTAAAATCAGAATAAACCATGCAAATGAGAATCAACAGATTTTTTATCAACGGCGAAATAAGGCACAATCGAGAAAGTCAGCCTATTCAAGGAACTGATTCACGTAGTTCAGTCTAACTTATATATCTATATATAATTTTGGAACTGCCCTTAATCTAAGTTAATCTATTCCGGAACAGACTAACTCTGACTACAATGCTTCGTTTCGCAAATAACAAAAAATACGTGAATTTTTATTTGCTTGATAAATTCTTATGTTAAATAATACAGTGTTAAAACAATATTTTGCACGCATAGATATTCAACTATCGGCATTAAAATTTGAACACAAAACAACATTGCGCGTACTTAATCGCAAATAAAAGCAACAGTTTCGTAAATAAAGGTCTTCAAGCATATGGAAAAATGTTAAACTTGAACTTCTTAGCTAACATGAATCACAACAAAATAACTACTGTAGCACTTCAAAATTTTAATATTATTCATTGAATGCAATCGAGGTTTGCATTAATTTAACTTTCTCGTCAGTGTCCTTACTGAAGCTTCATTTTGAATTTCGAACTGCGACAAGAGAAGTAAACAGTGTTATTTGAAAGGTTGAAATATATCACATTTCGAGGGAAAACACTCACTATACATGCGTGTAAAACAACGCAGTAAACATAATGCTTACTGCCAGGTGGGTACTTTAGAGAAAGCGGTATTCGCAATGCCCAAGAGAACAACTTAAATTTACTGCGTCTGCTAGAAGACCGCGGGTCAAAGGCAATAACAATTTAGAAATAATTGGATGGAGTGCAAACTATAATGCGGGATTTTTCGACCCAAGTATAGACTTGTTTTCTGTAAGGTTCAGGATCTAGACACAGGCCTCATACATGTCACTGAGACGATTTCTCGGTAAGTCACCAATATTTGTTCGATACAAAGGGTCATACTATTGGACCTAGACGTAGATTCAGGCCCGTGCCTTTGCGCACCCAGTAAATGAGACCCGTGCGGATGGGGTTGACTGAAGGCTGGCGACTATGTCGGGCGAAAAGGGACAAGATCACACAGTTCACCATGCAACTGGCAAAACATCGTAAAGTTCATAAAAAGTGAGAAGACTACATATTATTCAAGTTCACAAGAGAAAAGAAGGCAGACTTTTGAAATCAAAACAGCGATGGAACCGAAAATTTGTAAACTCAAACAGCGAAGACCGTAATTTCAAAATCAAAAATCGCAAACTTGAAAACTTGAGCAATGTTTTCGCTCACAAGGTTAGGAACAGAGCGAATCTTAAGAAGCGAAAAGATCGACAATTACCAACAAAAATAAAAGATCGTATATTTTCTATCAAAAGCGAAAAGATCGCTGCATTTGGAGCAAAAGCGAAAATGTCGCTAAATTTTTAAAGCACAAGCAAAAAGACTGCAGATTTGTGACTGAAAAAAGAGGGCCTTTCACCCCACACATCCCGACCCAAGCCATGTGCCTGAGCACCCCGATTCCCAAAAGAAAGTAGCTTAACATCCGCTTATAGTATGTCCATAACACAGGCTTACAGGTTTTAAACTATCTATAAAGATACACACAAAACGACGTTCTCTTCAGTGTTAACCTAAAACACTTGCTTTCAAAGTTTTACCGAATAGTATTTTATAGTTGTCATACAAAGCACATATCTTTGCAATCCACTTTATTTTTCTCTCTGATACAAGCATTTTTTTTTTTTGTGATGGTCTATACTGTTCGCCCGTGTTAATAATTTTAGCATCATAAAATACATATTTTGCTTCATTTACCGTTTCGGCTTCAGTAATAATTCGTTTTTACCGCAAATTTTAAGAAAATAATTACTTTGCAATGGAACAACAGATAAAATGCGACAGCACCACACGATGCGTTCAACGCAAACACTGAATTCTTCATTTAACAACAACAATTCTCCATATATATGAACAATAATTCTTCATAAACATAAACAGCATGTGAACTTGCACAACTGCTGAATATAACTGGTACATATAAAATAACAATTTATAGCAACATGCCAACACTGTAACGAAGGTAGCCAACTGTATAATTTGTGGAACGAAACGGGGAGGCAGTTCCGCAAATTATAAACATCTCGCATCACAATAACATAAGACAATTACATCTTTGATATTTCAACGGTAATTTCTTAAGAAAAAAAGTCATTAAAGCCTTTGTCTTCTGGCAGTATTTGTTTTTCTGTCCTCGTAAGGGCAATGATCTAGACTGTGCAACGTAAAACTGTTAAGCAAATCAATTACGGTTCTACAGGTGCTATATGACGCACTGTTATATGATCTTAAGGTTTAAGTGTATACTTTACAGAGGACCTGCCAAATCAGTGGCTTTTTTGCAAATCTGTCAAATCTTAAGTTCTTTTACCATCAACATACAGATAATCAAATCTCCTTGCACAAATGGTCTATAGAAAATATGAGATTTGAGGGATCTACTTTATTATTGTAATTCCGTTGGACAGTTCTTACATGGCACACTGAAAACTGCTGCGTCCTCCATGACGGAAGGTGTGGCTCAGTTAGGGATGCCAAACCGTTTTTGCTATTCGAGCACTGGGAAAGAAATAAGGAAACACACTCAGTCAAAAAAATTCAGTCACACATATGTGGTACGGTTCCCTTAGACAAGGCAGAAAACGTGTTATATGTACCAGGCGGTGGTTTGCCGCCAACACAACACCACTCACCTGGACTTGCACTTAGCAGGCGGACACAAAACCACCAGGCACATTGCAAATTTTCTGTCTTGATCTTTAACAAGAAACGTAGTATAATGAAGCTCAAAGCAAGAAGTTTAAGGCTGTGCCGAAAAGGAAACCTCCAAGATAGCCGAACACAGCCCCCTTTTCGAGCTGTTCTCCCACTAGGTGGCAGGCCCCTAGTCCTACCGCCACGCCAATGGCGCTGAACCGGTCAGCTCGCACCTGACTCTTATTGCAGCGAATGCGGTAGCATCTAAAAGAAGTGAAACGTAAGTAATATGCAATCCATCTACGGCAAAACTATTTTTTTTTGCACTAAAATGTCAACGGCAAGAAGGCTGCATATTACTGTCTTTAGACACTGAATAACAAATGTTAAATCTTTCATTAACCTACAGGCAATAACGGCCACTGAAGCAGGCAATGCCAAATCCAGTCAAGTCAAATGTAACTTTAATGTTATGTCAAATATTTACACTAGAAGATCTTGCTGTTCTGTAATTACCTGTCAAAAATGCCGTCATAGTTCTTCCCACGAAGGAAGGCCGCGGTGAGCAGTGGACCAACAATCAATCCCGCAACGATTCCTCGTTTTCCGTACCTGAAATTGTTTCAAACCAGTTACTTACAGCACACAATACCATTTCTCAACTCAAGACTTATTCTGGTAGTTGTCTCCAGGGTAAGCGATCACCTGGACTTCACTCCTTAAGTGTTTCGAGACGCCTATAAAAATCGTTATTGTAACAATTTGCCTCCTTTTTATATTAGCTTATTTCTTGTTGTTTGTGTTATCAATGCAATATTTTAATTGTTCTAATCACTAGCGTCACTTACAGCAAGGCACGCTCTTGTAGGTCTTCAAGGCGCGATTCCCTTTCGCACTTCACCAGCGACATGACAGGTGCGGCAACACAGCTGCCCAAGACACCAAACGCCTGTGTCGTCTTCAGCGTGACGTGCTGAGTCAGCTCGAGCCGCGCCATGGGGATGTGCTCCATCCCATCGGGCTTCACTTTCATGCCGCACAAATTCATGTAATAATACGGTGAACAGGCCATTGTTGTGAAACAATCTTTCGCTTCCCGTCTGAAACAACCCAGACAGCCACGTATGTACATACATGCTTATCAGCTGCACGATTCGATTTACAGCAGAGTCTTCTAAACCTAACAGGTCTGGACAGGCACCATCCAACTTGCTATTTTCCAGTATTTCGGTTAAGTAAATCTCGCAAAAGAATTACATTGCGTTATTGCTTGGAATAAAAATTAGTAGTTAGTGGGTGCAAACGGTGCAAGCACAAACCGTAATTCAAACCGTTTCACACTTTTCTGCGTCGCTCTGTGCCGTAACTCACGGCAAATCAAATGCGTGTTATATTCTGTTTTTACTTTCAAGAATAGTTTCTGCAAATTATACATTGATCAACATGTGTCACCAACATGTGTCATCAACATGTGTCATCATGTGTCAGTTAAAGAATTAAAGAGTCTAATTGGGTTTGATTTATAGCTGGATCCAAGTCATCTTATAAGGTTGTTCCTGAAAAAAATTTCGGGGGGGAGGGGCGTTAAGATGTTCACCCAGACAGAAGACCAAAGCTTTACAGTTGCATACAGGTTACGTCTTAGGGTTGTAAAATATGTGGAGGGGGCGGTTTGTAGGACAGACAGCGGAAGAAAGAGCAACCCTCACCCCCCCCCCCCCGAATTGCTCGTGTCAAGTAGATTGTTTGTCTGTTTGGTGTGTAACGTTCCGTTAAGCGACTATGAAGTTTTTTTGGAACGCAGTTGGCACTTTGGCCGTGATTAGCGACTGAGAAATTCTGGAAACAATTTTTTCTTAATGACGTCATACGCCTTCCTTAATAATGCCACACACGTGAAAAGTTGATAGAACCATCCAACCTACCTAATGAACGAACAGACCAAGTTTGCCCGATTTTACGTTTTCGAGATATCTTGCACATAAAATTTTGTTCAGAACAGGCTGACACACATTCACACACAGAACGTACACACTACTACACGTCTCCCCTCGGTTTGCAGTGACATAAATACTGAAACGCTCTGAAGGATGAAGCGAGACGAAAGGAGGAAATAGGGCTGATACTAGTCCTAGACGACTCTTTCGGCTTCCTATGACAGCAAGAGTCGTAGTTCCTACAACAGAACTTGTCAATGATGTCAGTTTTACTAATCTCGCCGTACCATTTTGGCCAATAGCGTTATTTTAGAAATTATGGCGCACAGTTTTTATGGTCAAATATCAATTTTGTACTGAGAAAAATAGATGTTTTCTTGTGGTCAGGATATAGAAAAGCCCATTATCACCTAGTTCTAGATTACTCTCTCAGCAAGAGTCATAGTTTCTATAATAGAACATGCCATTGATATCAATTTTGCCAATCTCAGCGCACGACTGGGACCAATAACATTATTTTAGAAGGACGCTTCACAGAAGTGACCCAATTCTAAATAATAGTGCACAATTGTTATGGTCAAATAAATATGTTTTCTTGAGATCAGAACATCGGATCACGGGTCTAGGACAATTCCCCCCCCAGACAACTCCCCCCAGACAACTCCCCCCGAGGACTATTCCCCCCCCCCCACTTAATTTTTATATTATATTTTACTTTGAATGCCAAAGTCTTTACTTTTAAAATACCTTAAAATCAAAAATGCAAATTTTTTTATCTGGAACGAAAGTTTTTTTCTGCCATTTAAAAATTTATGTTGTGGGCAATTTCACGCAAATAGTCAACAGTATGTCGGTTTTCGAAGTCGCGGACTGTTTGACGAATGCGTTGCGCAGAGTCGGCGTACCAGCGACGTGGTAGCTCGGGCAAGCGGCCACCCATAATTTGACCAGATGCACCGCGAACATTACGGCGGATCCGACCGATGTAACATTTAAAAAAGGTTTTTTGCTGGCACTGTGACGGCCAACTTAAAGTTCATTGGTTTGGATAAGGCATGCAAATTGCAACTGCGACAATGTTGAAATGAAAGGACAATTACCATCTCCATTTAGAAGATAAAAGGGCAACAATTTGTAAAAAAAAAAAAAAAGAGAGAGAGAGAGAGAGAGAGAGAGAGAGAGAGAGAGAGAGAAAGAAAAGGAAAAAATAAGAAAAATAAAAAATGAATGGGGGGGAATAGTCCTCGGGGGGAATTGTCCTACGGGGGGAATTGTTGGGGGGGAATTGACTGGGGGGGGGAATTGTCCTGTTCCCATCGGATCACCTATTGCCGCCTACGACAACAATGACTGCTGAATTCTAATGTGCACGTGTGTTGAAGTGTTAATGTTTGATAAAATGTTTATGCGACCATTTTAGGTATTGGTCTGTTAATCCCAAAGATGGAAGTATCGCGACGCCCATTTGATATAGAAATGTCGTGCGATATTTTCACGTGTTTTAAGCATATTCCTGCACCGCCATGTATAAAAAAAAAAACGTGCACGTGTAATTTTTCCTTTTGAATGTGAAACCTGAAATAGCTAAGAATGAAATGTGAAATAGTTAAAAGTGGGACATTTAAGGATAAAACACGAAGTCGGTGAGTGGTTTCTGCATTTTATTTGTGAATTAGCTTACGAGTTTCTAATTTTTTTGACGTTATATTTCAGGAATATTTTTGGAAGGATTCTACTTACAGTAGACCCTCGGCTAATCGAACAGCCTTTTGAGGCGTTTGTAATGGTTCGAAAAGGCCTTTTAGTCATTCCGAAATTAGATTTAAAGGTCCTATATGCTAGTTGATGTGAGGGTTGAATTATTATTTCATTTTATTAATGAAATTTACTTGACCGACAGAATTACTTTGACTTATTGGATTCACTCCGGGCGAGCTCTAGTGTATTTCATAAATTCAAAATATAACGACACAGGTTAAAGTTCAAAAGGAAGTTGCGAATAAAGTACTTTAAGAATATAATGTTTCCATGAACGGGGTTCCTATTGAAATATAGTTTAATACATTTTTAGAGGTTGTCAGTCCAGGGCCAACGTGCCGATATGCGTCATGTTTATGCGCCGAAGTCAGGCCATAGTTTTTTTACGTTGAATACATTATGTTTACTTTAAATAAAAAAACAGAAACCACTTGGCCGTGCAGGCTGCATGATTAGTCTTGTTGATAAACTACCTGTGAAATTAATATCACGTTCAAAACATTGTATAAAAGGTTTCCTTTTTGAAAATATTAGTAGCAAATTGAAATTTGTATGTTAAACTAGCATATCTGAAGTTCATAATAAACTCTGGTTACGTCTTCATCTAGTTGAGTTTGTAACTAAACTGCCTGGTGCTAGATTCTGCTACAAAATTTTTCGTTATTATGTTTACTACTATTCTGACTTAATTTTGGCTTAAGAACAGTAAACAGGTAAATCTTTACAGGGTTCGCGTTGGCGGGGTTTCTGTCCACTTTTTGGGCATTTTTTTACGAAATGACTCACTGTTTCGGAAGCCACCGAGTTTTTCTTTACCCAACTGAGTCACACTTTCCTTTTTTGACTCACTTTCCTGAGAACCCAGCGCGAACCCTTCTTTACATAAGTTTGTTAACTTGCTGATTTACCTTTTCTTTCTGTAAGAACTCTTTTTTTTTTTAAATATTTCATTACAAATTTGTAAACATGAATGTATTTTGCAGAGGAATAAACCAAAGCTATCTACCGGTACCTACGACCGTCCGCCACTTTTGGGTGTTATTTCAACGATTCCTTTTTTGTTTTCGGCGTAATGGAGTTCCCCTTTGGAATGTCGAAAGTGTAGAATTTTAGACATTTTTTCCAGAGAATTACAAAGCAAACTGTAGTGTTTCTGTTGAGTAATAGGGAAATTAAATACTTCCTGGCAAAGTATTTTTGGACAACTTTAATCCGCCATATTATTTTGTCATCCCGAAATCTAAGAATTTTGCGAATTTTGGTAAGGCAGTGACTCATTTGGGAAAAATGAAAAGTGCGTACTGGTACTCACCCCCAGGGTTGAAATTTTGCCCGGGACGAGCAACCTTTGGCTCGGGCGATCAACTCTTTTGAGTTGGTCGCCCGAGTGGCGACTTCTATCTGAGTATTTTCAGGTAAATACTGTTGATTATTTTAAACACCATTTCGTTGTTGTTTTTATGTGAGGCGGGCTAGACAAGTTTTGCAAAAATTGCGCCAGGCGACTAACTTTTGTGCCGGGCGACTACAAGGACGAGACAGTAATTGGGACAAAATTATAGGTTTTAATGATTTTATGGAAATATCCCTCAACTTACACGTGAACAAATATATACCACCGACAGAAGAGGTCTAACCAAACATTGCTAAAACAAAACACAGCAACTTCCCAGTATACGGACATTAAAATACACAAAAGTATAAATTGTGTTTCTAAGGTAAACAATAGACAAGTTTGGGACATAAAATGTCAGCCTGAACATGAACCAATCACAAACAGCGTTAAAACCGATGTCCCAGTACCTGAACCAATCACAAAGAGCGTCACAACCGATGTCCCAGGACCAAGATGGCGACGTCAACAAATGAACAGCTGATCAATCTGGCTGGTTTTATTAATTTTTCTCTTGAACAAGAAATGATACTTTCAATTTTATGGTACAATATTATGAGACACACTTTCCCAAGTATGTTGATCTAAGGATATCCAATAGTAAAATGAGTAAAGCAGGTTTCAGCCTATCTGCGTCAAATGTCTCATTCTATCCTCCGTCCCATTCTACGGTCTGGGCCTTGTACGAGGGACAGGAGATAGAATTGGTTACAGTAGATCGTAATTGGTCACAAAATGTTCAATTCTAACAAAACTTCAAAAGCCCGATGAAAATGTTCCAACCCTTTCGACTTAAATATTCCCTATTTTACGATACTTGACAAATAAAAATGGTTTTCAGCTGTAGGAGATGGTCTTTTCAGTTTCACCAATTTCGATCTACTGTAGCCATTCGCTCTCCTCCCCTCGTAACTTTTTAAAGTTGGTGGCCCTGGGGGCGACCAGAAAATTTTAACTGGCTAATTCTATTACAGGAACTGCGACTCTTCAAACCGCGTTTTATTGGAAGTGTCTGAAAAAAACTTGACTACGTCTCGAGGAGTACGTCTATACCCCGTGGGGGATATGGTTTGTGTAAGGCTGTTGCGTGTTGACTACGCAGAAAAAATTTACAAGTGGAAGGATGTAAGTCGACGTAGTGTCTAACATTTAGACGAATCAATCCATTAACCAGTATTCGCGTGAGACTGTCGTAGATACGCTAAGTACAGCGCCGATTTTGAAAAATTCGCCATTTTGTCAAGTCCTATCCGGAAAATGCTTGATCACTGCACTGCGGAAGGTGCCAGGGAGCCCGTGTGCAGAATTTGAAACGAATCCATTCATTAATGTGGCCTGTAGACGCGTGAGACTGCCGTATATATAAAATCCAGTGCCAATTTTCAAATGTCCGCCATTTTGTCAATTTTTGGTCGATCCGGAAAATTCTTGGTCACTGCACTGCGGAAGGTTCCAGAGAAGCCGTGTGCAAAATTTGAAACGAATCCGTCTATTAATGTGGCCTGAAGACGCGTGAGACTGCCGTATATACGCTACGTCCAGTGCCGATTTTCAAAAGTCCGCCATTTTGTCAATTTTTGGCCGATCCGGAAAATTCTTGGTCACTGCACTGCGGAAGGTTTCAGAGAAGCCGTGTACAAAATTTGAAACGAATTTGTCTATTAATGTGGCTTGTAGACGCGTGAGACTGCCGTATATATAAAGTCCAGTGCCAATTTTCAAATGTCCGCCATTTTGTCAATTTTTGGCCGATCCGGAAAATTCTTGGTCACTGCACTGCGGAACGTTCCAGAGAAGCCGTGTACAAAATCTGAACCGAATCCGTCTATTAATGTGGCCTGTAGACGCGTGAGACTGCCGTATATACGCTAAGTCCAGTGCAAATTTTCAAATGTCCGCCATTTTGTCAATTTTTGGCCGATCCAAAAATTCTTGATCACTGCACTGCGGAAGGTTCCAGACAAGCCGTGTACAAAATTTGAAACGAATCCGTCTATTAATGTGGCCTGTAGACGCGTGAGACTGCCGTATATACGCTACGTCCAGTGCCAATTTTCAAATGTCCGCCATTTTGTCAATTTTTGACCGATCCGGAAAATTCTTAGTCACTGCACTGCGGAACGTTCCAGAGAAGCCGTGTACAAAATTTGAAACGAATCCGTATATTAATGTGACCTGTAGACGCGTGAGACTGCCGTATATACGCTAAGTCCAGTGCCAATTTTCAAATGTCCGCCATTTTGTCAATTTTTGGTCGATCCGGAAAATTCTTGGTCACTGCACTGCGGAAGGTTCCAGAGAAGCCGTGTACAAAATTTGAACCGAATCCATGTATTAATGTGGCCTGTAGGCGCGTGAGACTGAAGCGTGACAGACGGACAGACGGACAGACAGACCGAAAAGTTCAAAACTATATCCCTCCGTTTCACGGGGGATAATAATATATCCAGATAATGTTTTGAAAATGTCCCAATAAAACACTTCAGATAATGTTTCGAGAATAAAAATAGCTGCCGAAAGCTTTGGTGTATTTCTCTCAATCCAAATTGGAAACTGTTATTGTCAAAAGTTGTATTTCTACTGGCTTTAATGTAAGTAGTCGTATGTCAGTTCGGAATCGATGTAAGTAAGGCAAAACTGTTTCACTTTTGGGTGATAATGGCGCGCAGGTGCGTAGTCCCAGCGGACCCTTTCTATCTTCCTAGGACAGAAAGGGTTACAGTTCCTGCAATAGAAGTTGCCATTGATCTCAATTTTCGAAGCTTTGGATCTTTCTGCGCACGTTCAAGGACACCGAGGCTCGAACTGGCAGGCTTTTTATGTAAAAGCACACTGAGAAGTATCCTGGCGCATTATTTTCGACCTTAGCGAAACTCCCAAACTAGAGTAAAGCGTAGTTTTGCAACTGTGGATTCACTCTTGTTGTGGGCGATAATGGGGGATTCGACATCCTGATCTCAAGAAAACACATGTTTTTCTCAGTAAAAAATTGTTATCTGACCATAAAACTTGTGCGCCATAATTTATAATTGGGCCATTTATATGATGCACCCTTTCTAAAATAACGCCGCTGGTCCCAGTCGTGCGCCGAGATTGGAAAATTGACATCAATGACATTTCCTATTGTAGGAACTATGACTCTTGCTGTCATAGGAAGACCGCAAGAGTTATCTAGGACTAAACATTGTCCATCCAACCCTTTTTAACCCAGAGGACTTTTTTCGGACAAGGTTAGTCGTATCATTATAGGAAGACCACAAGAATCATCTAGGACTAGCAGGTGCGCAGAAAAGGATTATGGGAAGATTATCTGAATTCAGCAGAGTGAAAAAGAGGTGCGAGTAACTGGAAGCACTCAGGTCTAAGTAGCCCCAAGAAGCGGTGCGCTAAAAAGTTCCCAGGCACCGCTTCAAAGCCTCATTATATAACGATAAGCAAGTCAACTGCGCTGGCTCTGAGGCACCCCTGTGGCTACTTTGTGCGAGATTCAACGACCTATATGTTTTTATTGGCATTTGCTAAAGGCCCTCAAAGTACAACGGTAATCTTATATAGAACTTCTGTGTTACGCTTTCTTTAAAAGAAAATAATACGGAAATAACCCCAATCTCCCGCAATAATTGACATTTGTTTGTATACAGGGAGCATACTTTATTATACGTAAAATAGTAACAATCATTTTTGTAATTATCCACCAAAAAACTTTTAAATTGATATTTCAAACAGAACGTAAAAATAAAAAGTTAAATATTATGGGTATACAAAAACAAATTTATACTTAACTCTGCATCTATCAACTATTTTAGTATGTATTTTAGAAATAAACTATGACCCCTTTATTTAAATTTTCGGTCCCTTGACTTTGGTCACGTGACATTTAAAGGCCAGAATGGGTCTAGGACAGAACCCCCCGGGACTAAATCCCCCGGACCAAACCCGCCGGAACCAAACCCCCCGTGCCAAAATCCCCCGATCGGACCAACCCCCCCCCCCTTCTTAACCCAATCAAAACGCCAATATAATATGTCAAATTTAAACACACGTTTATTGCATCATGATTTTACAACTTGAGATGTAGTTCATGTAGTTCACAGCATTTTGCAAAAGCTGTTTTACTGCGATGACTACAACTGACTATGTCAACAGTCACTGTTGGTTTGAAACTGAATATTGTGCGCTATTCCTCTGAGATAATCTAAGATGTTTCTGTTGCGAAAGTCACGAACAGTGTGCGCTATCCTATTTCCTAAAGAACAGGAATTCGTACTTCAGATGTTTTAATTGCAATCGACATACAGACTACATGACAAGGGTGTAAATTGTACTTCAGATCCTGTGGTTGTAAGATGACAGAACAGGACAAGGAAGAAGCTCTGATTGCATTTGAGATCAAAGCTCGTCATCAAAGCTCGTCAGATAATACGACTGCAATTATTTACCTTTTATACCTTTATAATCAGTAATAATAAAGTAACGATTACCGAATATTGGAAGCTGCTGAAACGTTCAAATATCATTGTTGGAGTGGGGGGGGGGGGGGGGGGGGTTGGTCCTCTCCATATGGGGGGATTTTGGCATGGGGGGTTATGCGCGCGGGGGGTTAGGTCCTGGGGGGTTTGTTCGGGGGGGTTGGTCCCGGGGGGTTCTGTCCGGAACCCGGCCACAATTAGGGTTGGGTATCGCGGCGAATTCTGTATCGCGATACGTATCGCGATATTAACCACGTATCGCGATATATATCGCGATATTTTAAATGTTTAAAAAGGGACAAATACAACTGTTGATGGCTTTATTTCTAGACATTTTAACTCTTTTGTAGCGCATTGAAGTAAGGGTATTGTAACAGAATACGAAAAGTATGTTTGCAATAACTTCTTAATTATGATTTCGACTGTCATTAGTGATAACTAGGGCCACAATGAGGCAATATCCCATGTGTAGTACATATTGGTTTTGATAGATTCACTGTAATTAAAAATTCGTCATTTGCAAAGTACTACAGGGGCCCCTCGTTAATTCGTCCTCGGTTAATTCGGTCCCTCGGCTAATTCGTACCAGTTTCTCTGGTCCCGATTTTACGGACCCATTCACTTCTATGTAAAAGTACGAATTAACGAGGACTCGGATAATTCGTCCCAAAATTTACCCTCAATTTTTTTCTATTCAAGTCTTTAATCAATGCAGAGCCATACAGATTAGGCATGCCATACAGTTAAAACAACATGTTACTCAGGCTTCAAGTGTAGCGCCATGAAGGGGTTGTATAATGCGCATTGTGGGGCAGAAATGATGGGGGTTTAGGGATTATGATTGACATCGTCTACTAATACACCGAGTGTCTTAGTGTGCACAGCGTTTTCACTGGCCACTAATCCGGAGCATCGTCTGTCACGTACTATGCAGCAGCTTTAAGATGCCGATTGTTTCCTGTGGACACTTCGCGCTCCGGAGCGTGTATATAAATTGTGAAAAGTGGTCAAGCATTTCAACTGGCAAAATGGCATCAAAACGAAAACACAATGATTACACACTGAAACTTAAGTTTAAAGTGTTAAAGCAAATAACGAGTGGCTCAAAAACCAGAACTGAAATAATGACGGAGTATGGGGTACCTAAAAATACACTTGCTTCATGGATAAAGAATAAGGATAAAATAATCAATGGTGTTGAAACCAGCCAATTTGATCCTGCTCGAAAGCGCGCAAAGCCTGAAGGTTCATTGTTGTTTTTGTGCATTCGAAAATTTGACCCCCCGGTTAATTGGTACCCTCGGTTAATTCGTACTTTTTCCCTTGGTCCCGAGGAGTACGAATTAACGAGGGGCCCCTGTATCAAGGGCAATTCCTCTACCTATTTTATTTAGCCAAAAAACGTAAAACCGTCGGAACTTTCACATCACTTTACACTAAATAATCTGCCAATGCACAGCTTCACTATATATGCTTTCTTCCTGTTGGATTTGGTTTTCCTCATCTAAATAGTACCGGAGATATGACCCACACAAAAGGTGATACAAAAATTACAAAGTCAAAAAAACTAAAAAAAAAAAAAAAAGAAACTAAAAAAAACAACGTCGAAAGTTAACATTTTTTTTGCAAAATCGACAAATAACCTGCCGTTGCACAATTGGACTATACATAGTGCATGGAAAATTTGGTTGGATCCGGTAAATAGTTACAGGGATATCGCACGAACAAAAGTGGATGCAAAAATGACCTCGAGTCCAAAAACGTAAAACGTCAAAACTTTTACATTTCATTTACAAAATCAAAAAATAACCTGCCGTTGCACAACTTCTTTTATATATTTTCTCCCTGTAATATTTGCTTTGCTTCCGATAAATAGCAACAGAGAATATATAGTGAGAACAAAAAAAGTGCGAACAGACAGACAGAAGGACAAGTTTATAACTATATCCCTCCGTTACACGGGGGATAACAACACAACGTCTTCTCTAACGTTGAATCGAAAAAATGTCACTTTTTCAAATATATTAGCCTGTCCACTCAATCATCACACAGCTGAGATCTTTCTTTACTAATGGCATAACCTGCCGTTGAAAAAGGAGTAACGGGAAAAATGTGAAACTAAATCTGAACAACAGAAAATATGGTGTGAAAAGTGACGAACAGCAGTATTGCAGATATCACGCACAAATAATACACTGGAAAATTATTGCATATGTTGAATAAAACATACAGTGGAAAATATCGGTAAATATCGATATTTCAAAATTCGTATCGCGATACGTATCGTGAAAAAAAGTATCGCGATATATCGCTGCATCGATAAATATCGCCACCCCTAGCCACAATGTAAACAAACATTTGACAGCTGGGTGCGGAAGCTAACTTTTCTGCACTTTTATAAACAAATAAAAGATATTCAACGCATCACTAAAAACTGTGCCTGTTTTACAAAAAGGGCATAGTAGGCATGAACTTTCTGTACATGTTTGAATAATAGGGGCTGGTGTGCAGGGTTCGTGCCTCAGAAAATATGAAATTGACCTCTATTAGTGGAGTAATGGAAGGCTTCGTAGCTCTGACAGAGAGATGTACGATGTTATACAAGTCAGGGCTACTCTGAGCTAAGGTCTAAGTACTTATACTGTACGTACTCGTACTTGTTATCCGGTAGTCCCGAGTGACCCTAGTCCATCACCACTCTTCTACCCGGACTCTCTGGAGGTGGGAGTCACCTGGGACTAGCCTAGTGTTTCTTTCAGGCAATAAAAATCGTAAACAAGGGATCGTGTTTTGATCACGTGAACACGACGTCACTCTGACTGATAGCACTTTGTTTTGTACACTTATCATTCTGAAAGAAACAGACTGGGGAGCCATTTATTGAGTGATTGATATCTTTTCTGTTCTATTTTCAAACAATACAGTTGCAGTACCATAGTAAATCATGCAGCTATGTCCAAACATAATTTTTGAATGATTTTGAGTAAATGCTTGAAAAACAGAACGGCGTAGCTGGAAGTTTAAAAACTTATACTAGAGCACGAACATACCAATCACAAACACAAACACATGAGGTAGTAATATACAGTTATACCCGTAAAGACACGACACAAACATTAATCACTATATAAATAATACTTGTCATTTTGTTTTGGGTGCATTTGCCAATATTTCACAGCAATAGGAGAGATAAGGTATTCTTGCGGACAAGATCACGTCACAACCTTACATCCACCAATAAGAATTAACATTTTCATCACGTGATCAAAAAGTACCAGTGCCTGCGTCAGGGCAAAAAGCATATTTTCTCACTCTTTTATACCAAATATAACGGGGCATTTCTCTTGTTCTGGGCCGATTGCACGCATTTTGGCCTACTTGTCACATTCCAGGAAGTTAGTTCTTTAAAATGTTTTTACCGTTTAGAAAAATTTTATTACTTAACTGAAATATGGAAGAATTTGTGTTGGTATAAAACAGTGCGAAAAACTCCAAATATCGCTAATTTCGCCCTCAGTTACCCACAATGCACTGCACGAAGCTGTCCGCAAGAATCGCTCGTGTTTGACGTCTGTAAGGAATAAGAGTTGTTACCATGCAAATGGAAATCATAATAAACAACAAATTTACATTCCATCTAGTCTCATTCAATAATTTTCATATTGTTAAAAGAAAACCAGTGTTGGACTCCTCAGAGGTCAGCTGTTTTATAACAACGAAAAAAGCAAAAGTCCTTCACCTTCGTGACATCCCTATTTTCGCCAATGATGTGAAATGATTTGCCGAAAGATTTTATCATAAAAATTAAAACAAACCCAAAAAGGAAACATGTGTGAAACACGTGTGATGATCTAAAAATAGAAAACCACGTGTTTTTGTTATTAATTAATATGGTAAACAAATGTGAAAGAAACAGGAAATAGGATTTTTTGGATAATGATTGACAAAACTATCATGAAAGAAACACTAGGTAGTTATCCGGCCAAGCGTTTGGCCTGAAGTAATGCACATTACTCATTATCGCTCTCAACTAGAAGATGATCTGAATGTAAAGCTCGATACACTCGACATGTTTCGAGACATAATCGAAAAACCAAGAAACATTTTCTGATTTCCGAAACATTTTCGAAACATTATCCTTGCCCAATAATAACAATAATAATAAATGAAAATGTGATGTTTCCCGCTTACACCTAAAAAAAGTCCAAAGGTATTTTTAAGCTACTTATTCCACAGCTGTGCGCATAGCAATTAAATAATTTAAAACGTTGACTACTCTTTGCTCGATTACTCAAACGCATACGACGCAAGGAGCAACGCAAATTCAGTTCCAAAGATTCACAACAAAAATAAGATATAATATATCTTCAAGAAATATTTTCAGATTTTTCTTTGAATTCTAAATATTCTCCGGAATTTTTGGTCGCTATACTCTGTAGTAGCATATGGGTTAATATAGCCCCATAGGTTAACGGATCTCGGCTCAGCGGTGGGAGAGCAGCTGACCCAGTGACGTCATATTCTATTTATAGAAACACCTCATTTATGCTGACGGGTCGTGCGAATAGGGGTTAGCAAAGTAATATTTAAATGCACTGGAGCGTAAATTTATATAAACACTGATTGGTGCATTAACCTTCAATTTAAGGCATATATCAACTCGATTATAAGGCACGTAATTAGGAAAATGCGTTTAAGATAAGTTGTTGGACATTGATCGGTAATATAAATGGACCGTGTATTATTCTTCATTTATAAGTCCGATCATGAAGCGAGCACATCAAAGCTCTACAATGAAATACCTATATTTGACTTCAACTGATTCGTTGGATACACACCCGGAAAACAGTTCATGGGATTTCACTGTGGAATTGCCCAGTATTTTAACTGGGAAATGGCAATGTGCATTGGGCGAAATATCATACACTTCTCATAATGAAGAACTTTATGTATTTACTGATATTTGCGAAGAAAGTTTAATAAAAAGCCAAAAATGTCCCATATTGAGAATAATTTCGAGGCCTGGAGAAGTCATGACACTCTACTTCCTTAGCATGTCTAGGGAGAATATCCAACGAATTCGAATATACATGAGAAACAATCAACTTGAAGAGCCAGCTTATGAGGGTGGTCCTGTAGGCTGCACACTCCTTTTAAAGCCTGTCGACGACTAATATGTGTTGGATAGTCACCCGACCTCAATGTACATAAAAAGACGGAGTGTTACCCTACGTCTTCATTTAGTAAAACGAATTTGAACTGACAACGACTCAGTGTCCCGAGTGTCAACAAATTTTCTCTACAAATGATGTCATGTTAAGACATTTTAAATCCAAACACAAAAATAAAATAGAACCGTCCGATATCCCATTGCCGCCGCCACCGCCGCCGCCGCCGCCGACGCCGCCGCCGCCGCCGCCGCCGCCCCCGCCGCCGCAGCAGCAGCGGCAGCAAGATATGGAATTACTTGAAGCACCGACACATATATTCCACCATCCTTGTACCATTGCTTGTTCAGCACCGACAGGTGGTGGTAAAACCAGCTTAATTATGAAGCTGTTACAGCAAGCAAAGATCAGACCAAAGCCTGACAGGACTGTATTTCTCTATAAACGCTGGCAACCGTTGTATACTGAGATGCAGAGAACAATACCAAACATTGAATTTATTAAAGGAATTCCACGTAAACTCGACGCGGACGATTTCTTCGATACCAGAAAAAATAATATGATAATACTGGACGACTTGATGTCTACGACAGCAAACGACCCAAAAATAGCTGATCTGTTTACTGAGGGTCCGTCCCATCGCAATCTTACTCTAGTCAACCTGGCGCAGAATTTGTTTCCTTCTGGAAAAAATTCGGATACTCAACGCCGCAACACGCAATACATGATAATCTTTAAATCACCGATGAGTCAAGATCAAATACGCACTCTGGGTAGCTTCATGTTTCCTGGACGTCTTGATGAATTTTTACAAATCTATGGCAAAGCTACTGCACGCCCATATGGATATCTCCTTATAGATGCAAAACACACAACACCGGAATCAGAAAGGTTCAAAACAAATATTGTCTTAGAAAGTACAAATAAGCAAGAATCAAGCACAGACGACCATTTGATCCCAGACATTCAAAGTGAACACATCTCTAAAGATAACATGGAAAACATGGCTTCGTGTGATGACTGTGGCTTAATGTTTGAAAACGTACACGATTTACAAAGGCACGTAAAAAACTGGTGTCCTGAATCAGTCCCAGCAAAGAAAGCAAAACTAGAACATAAATCAGAAGCAGAAGATGAAGACGTTGAGTCCGAAACAGATGTTACTACTGATGCAGAATGGCCTGTCTTTGAAGCCTTAATGAGGTTAGTAAAAGAAGAAAGTGAAGATGACTGGCGAAAGAAAGTGGACAAATATATTGGCCAGGGCATGGAGGAGGAGGAAGCCACCGAGAAAGCCGATGAGAAAATGAAAGAGCAAGACATGATTTCATTTTTAGACATATATAGAGTTCTACTGAACCAGTTGATTCAGCTACGCAATGGGATAATCCACAACGATGTTCTAGAGGCTGTTGATGAAAACTTAGAGAGAGGATATAGCAGTAAAATGGCATTTAAACTTGCAATACGTCAATATCGGGAACAGCTAGAGGACTTATTTGATGACGAATCAGACGAAGATTCAAGTTATTCCGAAGAGGAATAGTACACATTCTATAAAAAAACCTGGACAATGAAATAAAGGGAAACATGACATGGCTGTTTAATATTGAACACTGTTTTATTATCTGATTTTATCGCATTATTGTCTTATTATATTGCTAATGTACTTTTATTTGTCTATATATGTCAAATATTAACGTCGCACATATATCCGTATATACGCTTTAGATGTGAAATAAAAGATTGAAAATACAACAGGGTGTCTTTCTTTGTGTTATACACTATGCGGTAAACGCCCTATTTCACTCAACCCACTACATCGAATCAACTTATCCTTTGCTGTAACTACCCTTTACATAATACACACAGACTGCACACTCCGTCTTTTTTATATAAAGCGTGAATGTGAATGTTAAACAGACCTATTAGTACACTGTGACATTGCAAACCATACCCCCTTTCCATATAGAAAATGTTTACAGAATTACACGCCTCAATGCGTTTAAATACCATGACTTCGCTAACCCTACAGCACAACCCCTTATTACAAACATGACTGCACTCGGGGTTATCCGTATTACCTACACATGAACGCATTTAAATACCACCACTTTGCTAAACTCCTATTCGCACGACCCGTCAGCATAAATCAGGTGTTTCTATAAATAGAATATGACGTCACTGGGTCAGCTGCTCTCCCACCGCTGAGCCGAGATCCGTTAACCATTGCGCCTAAGGGGCTATATTAACCCCTATGCTACTCTCTGTATTGATATATGCGATTTATTTTTCATTGCCAAATTCGCTGAGAGTGACATGTATGCCATGTGTGTGTGTTTGCGTGTGCGTATCTGTGTGTGCTTGTGTGTGAAAAGAGCGCATATATTTTTGACCCTGGTCTGCTGATAACAATTCATTTTTATCTCAAATGTTTTATAACGACGCATAACATGACTCGAAATATTGCTTGTGTTGGACAAGCTTACAATCATGGTGCAACTGTTATATTGTTAAAAAAGGTGATATTCAAGTACTTCAAATTATGGACAGATAACAATTTCCTCCACAATATAAAATATTACAAGATATACTGGACAGAATCTTAGCAGTTGCACATTTATCAGCCAATCATTTTTGGCTGATAAAAAAGAACCGATTTGTATAATCTTATTCTCAAAAATATTATACTTTATTACAAATCCTTGGGTTCTGACGCATTCACATGCTTCATGAATACCTAAAAATGAAAACCATAATAAATTATTTGTGTTCTACCACTAAAACGTACCATCAATGTCCATAGGAACCATTCATTAGTGGTATCGCAACCGGAAAAATGAGCTCGGTTGGGAGAATCTTTGTCTTTTATTTTTTTCTGGTTCAGAAAACGAAACCAAACGGAATCCACAGCGTGGTTATTGTCTCCAACTCTGTGTAAACGCATTTATTGATATACTAGGTATTACGCTTTACAAAGCAAACATTGGCTATATCGTAGGAGCAAACTAGTGCACTATTCTTTTGTAGATGATCTGGTGATATAAGCTTCCGCTGCAAAACTGGCGGACCCATACAATGACATAAGAATAAAGTTGAACATTACATTTAATGAAGTAGAACAATCTTATGAATTTTGGTTAAGAATTTCTATTTGTACAACTCAAAGGTAAATTATTGTATGTAGTAAAAATATCTTGGACCTATTATTAATGAATTGCAAAGTGGTAATGATGATATCATTAGACAATTAGAGTTATATGAAACATGGTTGTTGACACATTCAATTTTGTGTAGAAAAAGCCAAACAATTACCTTTCTTGACGTCGAAAATTGGTTGATTTTGTTTGCGTTACAACCCCATTTAGCAATATGACCAATTTTCTCTTACTCTTTGAAGGGTGGAAAAGAAGTGCTTTTCTGCTAGAGAAACTTGCGACTCTTCCAGCCTTAAATCAATCGCTGAAGATTTAGTGAAGGTGCAATTTTTGCCAGATTAAAATATGTAACTATTCTTGGCTGTTTCTTTCTGAACTGATATGTCTCTAATCCTGAATAAAGTTCAATAAAATACTAAACTTGATCTAAAATTTTTAATATATTTCATTATTTAATCTTATCAAATTTTGCACAATTTCTGCCTTGCTTCTTTCTTATGATATTATCCGAAGTCTGTCAGAGGCTGTAAGACTGAAAAGAAATACAGGAATCTAATAGTGTGCCTAAGTCTGAGGAACTCCATCCTTCTCCAGCCTCGAGGGGAGTTTTATGCTCCTGCAGTCCAGATATGGCATCCCAGGCAGCCAATGACAAACCGAAGTCGCCCTCGGAGTAAAGTGGATATGACATCATTGCAAATTGGTTGTAAAGAAATGATAAGAAAATATCCAAACCCACATTAGGAGTAGCGGAGCTTTTCTGAAAAAGAGGGAGAACCTGAAAAGGTACAGATCGGAAGTCGTTGACAGTAGGGAAAGAAGGGGACATATTTTCTATGCTACCAAGCGACCAAATACCTAGCCTGCTGGGCTTGTGTTCTAAAAACCTTACTGTTTTATCAAAATATTAAAAAATGAAAGAGAACGATAGCCCTCTGGTTTCAGACTTAGACAAAATGTGTAGCGTGCCCCATAATGATCAATAAGTGTAATTAAATACAACAAAAACTAGTCTGTAGGTTATTTTAAAATGATATCTGTCAGAGAATGAAATATTTTGTGATCTGCTGAATAGTTATATTGTACTTTAAAATGAATTATTTAATAATGTGTTTAAGAATATAATGATGGTTTAAAGTATGTATTTATCATATATGGACCACGCCTGAGTTAAATAATAATAAAAAACATCACTATGGGTTTTCCAGTGTATTAAACATTGGCGATCCGTAATAGAAATTTTGCGGATATTACCACAAAGTGAAGTATGAACGGGTTCCACTTTTACTATGTTTACAATGCGATATCAACCAACAGAATATCTGTTGCTATAGTTCCAGTCATGTAATCAGACCGTACCCAACTTATCGGACACTACGATCCCAATTGATGGGGAGGTGGGTGGCTGTAATTCGAGTGATGGCTTCTACGTCTACAAGATATTTTACTCATAAAATGAGCAATAAGAAATTAAATACTTCAGTTTTAATTTTGAAAATATCGATTTGTAGACTACGGAGCTGTTACTATGGGAGACTAGAAGTGGTGGTGGGAATTAACACCAAATGCATACGAACTAGGTGACACGCCATCTACAAGAAAAAGGAAAAAGGCAGAATTAAGAAAAAATTAATTCAAAACTAGAACCGTAGTTCGCTATCAAAATGCTAAACATTTGACAAAAATTAAAAACGCAAAAATACTTCCTTCAATGGGTTAGTTCTTGAATAATATAAAGTATTTTATAACATGCATATAGTGTGTTTTACAAATATGTACAGAGTTTATGGCACAGCATGTATGCGGCTCATAATATTCTAAAATATCGGACCACTGTCAAGAAAAAATAACACAGCTTGAATACGTCTCAAACGTCTTGTTGACTTAAGGTTTGATTGACTGATCAGGCAAAGGCGTTGTTATCTGTTTACGCAGTGCGAGCTCGCACAAAGCTGAGCAACTGTGTGGTGTTCTGTGCTGTACGTTGCATTTACTTGCAAAAATACACTCTTTTCACATGGCGTTTTAACAAAGAAAACGAAATCGAAGGCAAAAATAAAAAGTGTCATGTAAACGTTGAGATCAAGCTCTTCATAAGTCCCAAGTTTCATCTTCATAGGGCCCATAGGTCATAGAAGAAGAAAACACAAACTATCGGAAAACTTCCAAGAAGAAAAAAGGACGAACGGCTGCTCGCACAAATTCATATAACCTTTGCTAGCAACAGGTTGTCAAGCGTTAAATTCGATTAGTTCAGCGGGGTCTCACCGCGAACTGCCCATTCCACAACAACAACAATATTAAGTGGGGTTTCACCACGAATTGTCAATTATTAACAACTTTACCAAGCTCGAACACAAGTACAGAGAGACCGACACGAGCTAATGCCCCCCTTCTTTCTTTTATAAGAGAGGTGTATATAACAGCCTTGGCCGAGTGCGGCGTGATCATATGTTCCCAACCGTCACACTGTCGTGGTATATCATGTGCAAACCGCACTGTCTAAGAACTCCATCATGTCACAAACCCAACTGCACCGAGTCGACACGGCGCCGGTCACATGACGGACAGAGGTACAAACGATCGGAGCAAAACCGAGACATGTGGCCGCAACACAGATCTGATCCACTTAGTCGCCTTCTTCTGTTTGTTGGTTTTGTTTCCTTCAGATTGCTGGGAAGTCATGCCAGAAGAACAACAGCAACGAGGGGTCACTATGCAAACTATTCAATGTATTAGTTGTATAATCTTGCAGATAGTGTTTAATAAATGTGTTAGCAAGACCCGACAGCCAAACCATAATAAATCACAAATAAATTTTGCTTTATATTATCTCGTGTTACTGGTGAAATATATCCCGTGTAATTATTGGAGTTATGTCGTGTAATTATTGAAGTGATTTTCATGTACGAGTTTCGGGCCATAAGTTCACCTTTGTGAGTTTGGTCAGTGAATTGGTGTTAAATTTAAAAGCGTTTATTTCTAAGAGTATTTTTTGTTATTGCATTGTACTTATAAACTGTTGTTTGTTTTACAGACAACCGCGTTTTCAGTAAACGGGTGTTTTTCACTTTCGGCCTTTTATTCCGTCACATAACCTCCTTTATGGAGCCGCCAGATGTCGCCAAGCAGTTTCGCCGTGCCTGCCACGATGCGCACTCACTACGGTCATGACCCTGGACAGTTTCGCCGTGCCTGCCATGACGCGCGCTCACTACGATTACGACCCCGGACAGCTTCACCGCGCTTTCATTGCCTTGGACAGTTTATAAGGCGCTGATTTTACTTGTAAAGAACACATCATGACTTTCCATGGAATTCTTGTGAATTGGACATTACTTGCGGTAAATTATGGACATATTTTGTCAGAATTTGGCAAGCTGTGTTTTATTGGTTAATGTTCTTTTTTGTGTGCGTTTTTTTAATTTTCAAAGGTTTAGATTTGGTTCCGTGCCTTTAAATTTGGTGAGATTTTTTTGCGGTGAATGGAATCTGTCAATAAGCCTCTTAGTGTCTCGGCTTTCATTAAACAAGGTGTGATATTGATTGACAGGAGGAGAGGGTGTCTGAAAACCATGGCTTTCCATGGAATTCTTGTGAATTGACATGGTTACAGTGTTGCCACGTAGTCGTCAAGAAAAAAAGGATAAAAAAGGATAAAAAAGGATAAATTTGAGAAAAAAATGTATGAAAAAAAGGATAATTCATATTTTTCTGAAGATCGAGAAAAACATTAATGTTAATCATATTGTATCATTTTTTTGTAATTCAAGGTTCGCGCTGGGTTCTCAGGAAAGTGAGTCAAAAAGGAAAAGTGTGACTCAGTTAGGTCCAGAAAAACTCGGTGGGTTCCGAAAAAGTGAGTAATTTCGTAAAAAATGCAGAAAAAGTGGACAAAAACCCCGCCAACGCGAATCCTGAATTTATAATGCTCGTTTTCCCAGCGATTAAAAAATATTTGCATACCTGATTGTACTTTACAAATTTATAAAGGAATCCGGTCAAATTGTGCCAAAAGAAGAGTTTTGAAAATTGGTACTAAATATTTTTAAATGCCCCCATTTAGCCATTTTTTAGCGGATCGCCAAAAAAGAGTAATTTTTTAAGACAGGCCTTCTTAGAGAATAAATGTTCAAAATTGGAAAGGAATTCAATCAAAATTGTGGGAGTAGAACCATTTTGAAAATTGCAGGCTTGCCGAAAGTTGTTTTAGAAAAAGAACGCAAACTGCTAAAAAAAGAACGCTTGATGACAAAAAAGTACAAAAAGAACGCTTTAGAAAAAAAGAACAAAAAAAGTACGCCAAAAATGTTGAAGATAAAAAGTATAAAGACAAAAAGTGTCCTCAAAACAGCCCCAGAAATAGTTTGTATGCGTTGGCTTGAATAAACAAGAACAGCTGTCAACGGCAATAATAATAATAGATGATTTCAAGAGGCGACTGAGTTTTTTAGGAGGTGGGGTCCGGCGTAGAATCCTACACATCTCTAATTAGCAACAAATCTGCTGACTCACATCTCAGTAAAAGGTCGCCCAAAATAAAACAAGAACTAAACAACACTGTTAATTTAAATCTGTTGACAACTGGGGGGGGGGGGGGGTGGGGGCGGGGAAGGTAAACAAACTTTGTTGGTAAAGTGGTAAGTGCGTCTTCGGGCATGGCGCATATTCGTGTATAAGCTGGTGAGGTTGAGAAATTACTCCCAACCCCTGTACATTAAAGTTTTAAAGTAGGCTACCACTTTCTAGAATACTCTACACACTTGTTTTAACTTAACTCGCCGATTTTTTATTTGTTGCAAAAGTGGATGCAGGGTTGCCGGCGGGTGGACAAAAAATAAAGAACGCAAAGGTATGAAAAAAAGACTCAATTAGAAAAATAAAAGATTAAAAAAAGAACGCCTCGAAAAAAGACCAAAAAAAAAAAAGAACGACAAAATTTATTTTTATTTTGTTTAACTGTATAAAAAGCCAATAAAAATAAAACACAAGCATATCTTAAAAGTTTTAGAGTAAACGAAGGCATAAAATAGTTAAATACTGTAAAAGTAATTGAAACTAAACTTTAAGTGAAGAAAATAATGAAAAAGCTATTTTCCTATCCTTTACAATTTAAGAGATTGTAGAACCGTTGCAGGCGCGTAGTACAGCAATTATCTTAAATTATTATATTTTACTATTTTAAATAAATTGAAAGAAACCAAACACAGGATTGGACATGGACAATGCCCCAGCCCACGAATGCTGATGTCAAGATTATGACATATAAGTATAACCCGTAACCCAAATTTCAAGACAGAAAAGCTGGCGTCATTCAAGATTTTTATACAAAAACGGTTTATCGTCAATATATCCGCCAATTCTTGGCGAAATAACAAAAAAAGTAACAGCCACGTGTTTCGGTAAATTTTTTTCCAATCGTCGAACAAGAAAAGTAATAGCCAGGTAGACATATATACCACTATCCATCAAAATTTTAGGGCGTTTCCATTTAAATTTTACGCGGAGATACGTTGTCATGAACATTGTTTTTGGTTAATATTTCCACCAATTTTATCCGAATCACGAATAAACGTAATAGTCAGGTGGGTACCAAAAGTCTGGTACCTTTGATCAGAATTTCAAGAGATCAAGGCCAAATACACAGGTCAACTGCGTTTTCAATAATATTTTGGCGAATCACCAAAAACAAGCATGTCCAAGGACATGACCCAGCCGAGTTACCAAATAAGGAAAGAAAGAAAACTCTGAAACGAATACTGTTAGGCCAAAAATGAAGAACTTTGTTTCTGAACATAACTTTTTCATAATTTTAATTTGCGAAAAAAGCAAAGACCAAGTGGAGAAGCACCTAAGAAACTTTTGATCAAAATTTTATAACTGGAATACTTTGATAATTCAGTTATTTACTACCATTTATTCCAGTTTTTGCCAAACTTCAAAGTTCCGCCATTTCGGCAGTTTTTGGCCAACCGCAAAAAAATAATAGCCTAGTAGGCGAACCCCTGCGGAACATCCCTTCGTAACATCTAAACGATTGGAGTAAAACTGTAGGAGAAGTAGCATTTTAAAAATGGGTCAAAACGGACACAAAAAGTGCCACCATTTTCTCAGTTTTTCGTCACTCGTCAAAAAAGTAATAGCCAGGTGGGAGACTACCCAGTGAAGATTCCTGCATAATATCAAAACGATTGGAGCAAAACTGTAGGAGGAGTAGCATTTTAAAGAAAAAGTTTAACATACGCCCATAGATTCAAGCCCCCTATGGGGGTACGATTAACCCAGTTCGACAAAGTCGGCTTGGTTAAAAAACCACATAGGTACTAATTTCCGCTCCCATAATTCTAAATTTTAAGAAGGTAACATTATGTTCCTAGCACTGGTAACGATTTTAGTAAGAATTGGTTTTTCACCAATATTTCCGCCATTTTTTCCGAATAACGCAAAAACAATAACCAAGCAAGTACCAATGACCACTATCTTTAACAAAATTTCAAGACAGTACCAAAGACTGTTTATACTAGTAGTTTAGTCTTTGACAGCACGGCCATTTCTGTAGGATGAGTTTCATTTTTCGTCAATATTTGCGACAATTTTTCCAAATTACGAAAAAAAGAAATAGTCAGGTAAGTACCAATGATGGCTATCTTTATCTAAAATTGGAAGACAGTAATAGCCAGTTAGGCAGTAGTTTACGCCACTTTTACTTAAAATTACAATGCAATGAGGCTATTTCCCCGGAGTTCGTTAAGATCTTACTGAGATTTTTTATTGGTTGTTCGCCAAAATTTTCGCCGATTTTTTGGCCAATCACCAAAAAAGTAATAGCCAGTAAGTCAGTAATATTGCCTGCTACCTTTCCTTGAAATTTCAAGAGAGTATGACTATTTTCCCGGAGATCAGATTTTACTGGAATCTTCTTAGTTTTTCGCCAAAATATTCGCCAATTTTTGTCCCATCACCAAATATTGTAATAGCCAGCTAAATAGTCAGGCTTGCTGTCTTTACTTGAAATCTAAATACAGTCAGACTATTTTCATGGAGATTTTATGGATTTTTTTCTTTTTTTGGTTTTTCGCCAATTTTTTTGGGAATTTTTTAGCCAATCACCAAAAACATAACAGCAGGTAGTAAGGCTTCCAACCGCCACTTACAATTTCAAGACATTAATACATTTTTCTAGGAGTTAGTTAAGGTTTAACAATTTTCAAAAAAAAAAAAAGAAAAAAAGTTTTTCTCCAATATTTCTGCTAATTTTTTTACGAATCCCTTAAACAACTAATAATAATGCACCCTACCTCCAACCAAAATTGAAGAATGTTTCCATGAAAACTCTAGGAGATACGTTTTACAGAAAATTGGTTTTTGGGCAATATTTCTGCCAAGTTTTGGCAAATTCCTAAAAAAAGTAACAACTACTTAGGTAGTAATGTGTGGTACTGCTATTTAAAATTACAATGCTGAGACTATTTTCCTGAAGTTCTTCAAGATTTTGGTGAAATGTCTTTGGTTTTCGCCAAAAAATCGCCGCTTTTTGCCAACCACTAAAAATTCATAGCCAGTTAGGTAATATTGATTACTGCCGCTACTTAAAATTTCAAGACAGTAACGTTACTTTCCTTGAAATAGTCAAGATTTTACGAAAAAACGCTTTTAAGCCAATAGTTTCGCTAATATTTGGCGAATCGCAAAAAAGTTACAGCCAGGTAGGGGGTAACTCCTGCTACCTTTATTTTAAATTCCACAAGACTATTTTCCAGCAGTTAGTTAAGATTTTACTAATTTTTTTTTTAATTTCGCCACAAGCTTAGCCAATGTTTGGTCAATCACAAAAAAAGTAATAGCCAGGTAGGTGGTACCTCCGGCTACCTTCACTTTAAATGTCAACACAGTACGACTATTTTCCAGCAGTTAGTAAAGTTTTTAAGGTTTTTTTTTGTTTTTCGCCAAAATATGCATCAGTTTTTGACCACTCACCAAAAAAAAGAAAAGTAATAGCCAGGTAGGCAATAACGCCTGGTACCTTCACTTAAAATTTCAAGACAGATTGCTTTCTTGGAAATGGTTAAGGCGTTACGAAAAAAGTTTTTCAGCAATAGCCTCGCCAATTTTTGGCGAATCGCCAAAAAAGTCACAGCCAGGTAGGTGGTAACTCGTGCTACCTTCACTTTAAATTCCAACACGGCAAGACTATTTTTCAGCAGTTAGTTAAGATTTTACTGAAAAGTTACGCCAGCTGGCCAATCATCAAGATTAAGATTTTACTGAAAATTCTACCCCGTTGCCCAATCACCAAAAAGAAAAGTAATAGCTAGGTAGTAGTAAAGCCTGCTAACTTCACTTAAAATTTCAAAACGGTAAGATTAATTTCCCAGAAGTACTTCAAACTTTACGGAAAGGATCTGGTTTTCAGCTAATATTTTCGCCAATTTTTGGCGAATTGCTAAGAAAGCAATAGCCACGTGGAAACTTATGCGCCCTACTTTCCACCAAAATTTCAAGACATTCAGGATAAAATCCTGGGTGAATATACGATTTTTCAACTTAAAGCGTTTATTCGCACATACTTTCAACAACTGTTATATTCCTGCTTCTGAAAAAAGCTGGGGCTAGAAAAAAGAACAATAAAGAACGCTTGTTGAAAAAAGTACGTTTTGAGGCAAAAAAATAAGAACGATGCGAAAATAGACTAAATCTTTAAAAACGACGATCCGGCAAGCCTGAAATAGGCAACCGAAAAATTTTAGATGCCCCCCATTTAGCCAATTTTTGGCGGATCGCCAAAAAAAAATTTTTAAAAGAGAGGCCTACGTGGAGAACATTCGTTTAAAATTTGAGAGGAATCCGATCAAAACTGAGGGAGAAGAAGCATTTTAATTTAAGTAAAAGTTTACACACGTACATACGTACATACAGACGACGGATACCCCTCTATTGATGTGATAAGACCAGCCAGACATGGTCGGCTGGTCTAACAAAAGGTGCGTACGTTCTTTATCGATGGTCCCCGGGGCATGCAACTCAAACTTACAGAACGAAGTTATTGAAAATCATTCAAGAAATAAAAACTACTCAACATCATTTAGAATACTGGATATTTTACAGTGTGATAAGACATTGAATACGTTTACAGAATATATGCTTCAATTCCATGAAAAAATACCCTTTCTCTACAGATGTATTGATTTTAACAATAGACGCTGCAATAAAAGTTAAAATTACATACACATACAGTGTAAGAGCGCTTAATATTATGGCCTAATCATGGGTTATGAATAGGGTGAGAAAAAATTATAGCAGAAAAAAAACCTATAACTAATTAGGAAAAAATGATATTTTGAACGAAAAAAGAAAATGAAAAAAAGTATCAAAACAAAAAAAAAAAAGGATGAAAAGCGAAAAAAAGTATAAAAAGGTATGAAAATTAAAAAAAAAGTATAAAAAAAGTATTTAAGGATAAAAAAGGATAACATCGGGCTTTTTCAAAAAAGGATAATCCTTTTAAAAAAGGATGATGTGGCAACACTGGGTTATCGTTCCAAAGGCATTTATATCTTAATATTTTAAACCCTTTATCTTCTGGGCTAAGAATTTTTGTTTAAATTTAGTCCTTTTGACTAAAAAAGTATTTGTTTCTAAATATTCCGTTGTGTGTCCATGGAATATCGTCACTTACACATACCCCCTGAAAGTTTTGCTGCTATGACGTCGTAAGAGAGATTCTCTCGTTGGTTCATTTCTTCGAGTTATGAGGGCAAACTGATACAATACTAACAACAACAACAATAATTATTATTATTATTATTATTATATGCGGCCAGTTTCTCATCAATTTAGAGGTCGTTCGAGGTTTTAGTGTCTAGCAGGTATTCCCGACTCCACTATTTGAAGCATTACTTAGATGGCGACGCTGTCGTGCGTGGAGTGTTTCTTGTCTTTGGGTACTCCTGAAGGCTTTGTTGTTTTATGAAAACACTTGGATCAGCGTTTTAGAACCGCATTTGTGGTCAGTGAGGCTTATCGTGATAAGCTAGAGGTAGCTAAAGAGTCTGTGCCTAGCATGCGATTTTAGATGACCCTAGCGAGAATCGCAAGATGTTGTTGAAGCTTCCGGAATGGTTTGTCCTACGATGGAAGCGCGTGGTTAATCGATGGACCATCGACAAGGGGAATTCTCCACATTTCTCCTCCTTTCTGCAATTCTTGTACAACGAGTCAGAAATTGTCAACGAGACGTTCACAACTATAAATAGCGGCCACAAATCGGAGGACATTAGGTCGAACTTACCTAGTGGCAGTTCGCTTAAAGTAGACAAAAGGCCTACAACGCATACTCTGGACTCAGGGTGCTTATTTTGCAAGAAACCACATTGGTTGGTGAAATGCAAATCCTTTGTCTCTCAGTCCGAGGCTGAAAAGAAGGACTTTGTGTTCAAACACAAGTTATGTTGGGGCTGCTTGTCACCTGGCCACGTTTGGAAGAAATGCAAGCGTAAAGCGAAATGCGAAGTGTGCAACAAAGGGCACCCAACAGCACTTCACGACAGATGGCAGGCCTATTTCAAGGGTAAGACAAAACGCAACAGTACTACTCTGCAACCTGATGCTCCACCCTTTCTTCCCCAAGGTGAAACCCAAGCCGTGGTCACCACCCATAGCGGTGCTACATCAACAGTGGCAGCTAGTTTGAGCTCGATGGTAATGCCTGTCTACTTCACTTATGCACTCCTGGACACGCAAACAGATACTTCCTTTATATTGTATCGTACATGTGCCAAATTGAATGTGTCGGGACCAAAGGTGAAACTTTCTCTTTCCTCTATGTTGGCTGAAAATAAACAAGTGACATCTCAAAAGGTTAGCGGTTTAACGGTCAGAGGCTTCGACAGCGACTTACGTGTCCCTCTTCCGTCGGTTTACACAAGGAACGTGATGCCGTCAGATCGCTCACACATACCCACTTCTGCTATGGCCAGAAAGTGGCCACACTTGCGGCGAATAGAAAATTTGCTAATGCCTGTGGCAGACGTGGAGATAGGCTTGTTGTTATTCTACAACTGCACCAGGGCTCTGGCTCCTAGGGAGGTTATAGTTTCCGAGACGGGCGGATCTTTTGCCCAACGCACTGATCTGGGCTGGGGTATCGTTGGAGTTATTGACCACAGGAGCGCGGAGAACGATCCGATCGGATTAGCCACCGAGGTTTAGGATTTGAAATGGAATCAAAGTCGGTTCAGTTAGTACTCAAGACTAGCGCTAAAGAAACCATATGCCCTCGTGACGTCGTTGCAGTATTAGAGACGGATTTTAAGGACTCGTCTTCTGTAGAACACTGACCCAAAGGGAGGCCGGAGTCGATATTCCGACCCCCCTCGGGGTACCAGTCTTACTGGGTTTATCTCAGTTCTACTGGTATCTCGCCCCCCCCAACCATCCCCCCTTCCATCACTTTATCATCTCACCAACATTTCCCTTTCTACCTTCCAAAATATCACTATTTCCTTAGTAACCTATAATATATACCTTCTCAATAACATATACCTATAATACTTAAGTAATTGTTTCTACCATTTCCATAGCTACTAACACAATGTAACCGGCTAAGGTCGTGTCGTTCAACAAATCATTTAACTAAGTAACTAAAATTTGTTAAATAAACACCTGAATTACGGTAAAATCTCATCTTACAATACCTTTTCTTCCCAATTCTAGTCCTGCCAATGTGATCGATTGGAATTAGATAGTGACCTCTGTTCCCTTAGTGCTTTCCATTTGCTTCATTTTCACAGGAGTCCTGGTCATTGAGGCACTCTCTCCCCTACGTAGGCCTTTCACATACATTTACTACAATGGGGACCTGTTGCCAACACGTGGCTTTGGGACGACTCTTCGGCCAAAGAGGGGCTGAATTCCGTGAATTCCAGGCTCGTTACGTTCATTAACGGCTGGCCGTAAAGTTAAAAAAAACTGCGGCTCAATCGGGTCAATACTTCACCTGTGTTGCCGAGTCTTCCAACATAGGTGCTTGTAGTATTCCGGGTGTCCTAGCCCTGGGCGGGTAACCCCCGCTGCCGGATTCGGTGGTCAGAGTAGGGCCGGGGCCGGCAGATCTGGAAGAAAACAAAAACAAACTATATTGTATTGAAAAACAAAAAGAAAAAGAAGGGAAAACAAATATACAGTTTACCGAAACACAGACACCCAGAGGCGCAAACAAGCGCCCCCACATAGACATCTAGTCTACTCCGACGCCGTTTTTTGAATTCATAATAATCACTCCCGAGAACGGTCCGTTCAGACTTTCACCCTTTGCCATAGAAAAGGGTGTGACATCACTTGCAGGCTCCCATCATACCGTAAAACGCTTAAGCTCAGGCGATATACTTGTTCAAGTTTTCTCGGCGCAACAAAGCAAAACCCTATTACAAATCAAAACCTTCGTAAACATACCGGTTAAAAGTACACCTCATCAATCACTGAACTACACCAAAGGGGTGGTCAGCCACCCTGATCTCAAATTCTGTACGGAGGAAGAACTCGTTAGTGAATTAGGCAAGTACGGAGTCACAGGTTGTCGCAGACTTGGCTTCCGCGGAACCTATGTACTGACTTTTCATAGATCAACGCTTCCGACAGACATTAAAATCGGTTATCTAAAACTCGGCGTAAAACGGGCACGGCAGTAGCAGATGCAAAAAAAAAAACTGAGAAAACGTGTGCAAACTGTGGCGAAGATGGTTCTGACTACAAAACCTGTACCTCTCAAAGCAAATGCATCAACTGCAAAGGCATCCATCCAGCGTCCTCAAAGCAGTGCCCAGCATGGATCAAAGAAAAAGAGGTACAGAAGGTCAAATATGAACAATCCATTCCCTACCCTGAGGCACGTAAACTTGTTTACCAAACTCGAAACAACAAAATCTAAGTCCCTGGCCGACGCTATGACCCAAACAGACTTGACTTGGATCTCACAACAGAGAACCATTCAAGTCAACCAACCGAAGCAGTCATCTAAATCCACCCAGTCGGAAACTACAGTCGAACACTCAGCAAGCAGCCCTCCCTCAAAGGGTGGTGCTAGACCTAAGGTGAGAACACCAGCCCTCCAAGGGGCTACGTCAATAAAAGTAACACCACTCGATCCCCACCAATACGAAATAAGAGGCAAACGGCGACTAGATCACTGACTCCAAGTCCCAGGAGTAACCAGAATAACCTGGACACAGAAACCAGAAATAAGAACAGAGTCCGGCTGGTGAAGGAAAAACTGCAACAATGTATAGCCGAAAACGAAAATAGATTCAACCCCCTTATGGAGGTGAACGAGGCAGACGAAAGTCGCCACCACACCCTCGGCAGCTACAACTGGCAGAGGACAACCAAAGGAATTCCTCGCTGTGCTCTCTGCCTCTGCAGCAATAAAATTGCCTCGGGTGTTGATACAGAGGCCTAGATACCACAGCAAATAAAAGACGACATTTGTTCATTTAACAAGCAAACATGAGCATAATTCATTGGAATATCAGAGGTTTTTAGACAAACTACCATTGTATATCTGAAGGACCCTGCGGTCATTTGCCTACAGGAAACCTACATTAAAAATGACAAGCCCCCAACACTTAGGGGGTACACACTTTACAATAAGCCTTTCCATGGTGAAAGAGCGATAGGTGGTATCGCCATGTTTAAATTGGACACGCCTTTCCAGGCCCAAGCGGCCCGGATTACTCTACGCAAAACTTTTACTGTGTGTTACTTCTACCTACCACCACCATTTAAACCCCAGCCAGAACAGCTTAATGACCTTCTAAACCAGTTACCCAAACCAGTTTTATTTTTAGGTGACTTCAATGCCCACAAAATACTGTGGGGCAACAGGAACACTGACCTTAAAGGAAACTTGATCGAAAACCTCCTAACTTATCATAACCTATCTTTATTTAACGATAAATCGCCCGCATATATTCACCCCGTTACTGGTTCAAAAACCTCTATTGACCTTTCTATAGCTTCTGCTAATATCTTCCTTTATTGCAACTGGACAGGTTTAGACGACCTTCATGGCAGTGACCATTTTCCTATTTTACTGAGTCAATCTGAACCCTATCGTGAAGGAAGGGCTCCAAAATGGAAGTTTAATAAAGAAGATTGGTCATTATTCCAAGAATTATGCCATCACGGTATTAAAAGAGAACACTTCACTGACGATGACGATCCGATTTTACTTTTCACTGCTTTTATCCAGAGCATAGCTGAAAAATCTATCCCAAAGACATCAGGCGCCCGTAAAAAACCACACAAGCCCTGGTTCAATGACGAATGTAAGCACGCCATAGCTCTTCGCAAAGAAGCCTTAAAACACTTTTCTAACCACCAAAATCTTATCAGCAAGCTAGAACAAAAAGATTACAAGCCGTATCACGTAAAACCATAAAAGAAAGCAAGAAAGCCTCGTGGCAAGAATACATATCCAAACTGAATAGAAACACATCTCTTAAAAGAACCTGGGACATGATCCGCAAAATATCTGGTAAAAAACTCCTTCAGTCCATCAAGCCATCTCCGAATTGGTAACAATTATGTCACCAACTTGGAGGATATATCAAACACTCTTGGTGAAGCCTTCAAGCATAATTACAGCCCCAAATTTAGACACCACAAAGAAGCTGAAGAAAGAAACCCTTTAAACTTCTCATCTGACAATGCTGAAACCTACAACACTGACTTTTTAATAAGTGAGTTAAAAGACGCTATAAATAGCTCTCATGACTCAGCCGCAGGACCAGACGACATTCATTGTCATGTTCTTAAGCACCTTCCAGAATCCGTCCTGGAAATCCTACTCGAACAGTTAAACCATATATGGAATAAAGGCAGCTTTCCTGAAATATGGAAAGAAGCTACAATCATACCAATACCAAAATCAAACAAAGATCAAACAAACCCCCATAATTATAGACCGATCTCTCTAACAAGCTCTTTCTGCAAAACCTTTGAACGAATGATAGCAGATAGACTGATCTGGTACTTGGAAAGCAACCACTTGCTTGCTGACGTGCAAAGCGGATTTAGAAAACAAAGGAGTACCTTAGACCATCTCGTAAGGCTAGAATCTTTCGTAAGAGAAGCTTTTATTAATAATAAGCACGTTGTCACAGTCTTTTTCGACATGAAAAAAGCATATGATACAGCGTGGAAGTACGGAGTACTCCAGGACAGGTTTAATTTGGGGCTCCGGGGTAGGCTACCCGAAATCATAGTGAGTTTTTTAGATGATCGTCGTTTCAGAGTACGTCTTGGTACAACATTCTCAGAATACTTTGAACAGGAAGAAGGCTTCCCACAAGGATGTATCCTTTCAATTCTACTATTTCTGATTAAAGTTAATAGTATAAGGGATACTGTAAAACAGGGGATAGATAGTTTACTCTTTGTGGATGATTTCGCCATCTCTTCCAGAGGCAAAAGTATGAATTTAATACAACGTCGTCTCCAACAAAACATCAACTCCCTTCAAGAATGATCGAATAAAAACGGTTTTAAATTTTCTCAAACAAAAACGGCCTGTATGCATTTTTCTAAGAAACCTAAACAGCATGACAAACCGATTCTATATATTTCTGACACTGAAATACCAGTAGTAAAACAAATCAAATTCTTAGGGCTGATCCTCGATTCCAAACTCAGTTTTATTTCACACATAAAAGAGTTGAAAAGAAAGTGCCAAAATGCACTAAATTTGCTGAAGGTCATATCTGCTCAGGACTGGGGAGCAGACAGGGACACTATACTTATGTTGTATAGATCCCTAATCAGATAGAGGTTGGGTTATGGTAGCATAATCTATGGCTCAGCTAGATCATCATATCTGAAGATGCTTGGCCCGATACAAAACCAGGGTCTCAGACTATGTTTAAACGCTTTTAGAACCTCTCCGGCTGACAGCTTGCTGTAAAACTGTACGCTAACAGACAAAAACCCACCCATCAAGTCGTTTTTGGCTTTTCACAATTTTCTGAGAGTGGAACCATCCCTCCATTTGGAGCCAGAGTATTACCACACCTGCAAGAAGCGGGCATCAGCGTTGAGCTCATTGCCAGCTACAGGGTATCGAACTACCCTAAATGGAAAATAATTAAGCCTTCAGTATTGAAAACGCTATCCAAATTCCCAAAAGAACAAACTAACCCCTGTGTGTTCCGATCGCAGAACTTAAGGAAGTTTACCAAGACTACCACTTTATCTATACTGATGGTTCTAAACTTGATGACAAAGCTGCGGCATCAATTGTCACAGAGAACAATATTTAAAAAAACCAGACTCCCAGATGGGTCATCCATTTTCACAGCCGAAGTCAGAGCTCTCCAGCTAGACATGCAAATTGTTAAAATTAGTCGTTACAAAAATTTTATGTTTTGCGTTGACTCCATGTCAGTACTAGAATTCATAGAAAACTTGAAAATATCAAATCCTGTGATATTGGACCTAGTAGAAAAACATGACGAAGCTGTAAGGGCGGGAATGGTAATACGGTTTTGTTGGGTTCCAGGCCACGTAGGAATCCCAGGCAACGAAGCAGCTGATAAAGCTGCTAAAGAGGCTATAGATATTCAAAATTCTGAATTTCTTATCCCA
Organism: Protula sp. h YS-2021; assembly: GCA_949752745.1. NCBI lineage: Eukaryota > Metazoa > Annelida > Polychaeta > Sabellida > Serpulidae > Protula > Protula sp. h YS-2021. The sequence goes on along the minus strand of OX457027.1, from coordinate 21,177,365 downwards.
TCGTCAGATTACAAAGTGCATATTTCTAGATATGTAAAGGGCAAAAGGCAACAGTATTGAAATGAACAGATACACAATAAACTGTATCAAATTAATCCGGTTGTGGGACGCAAATTACCACCCCTAAACATTGTTCGGGATGACATGGTAATACGTAGAGCCAGAATAGGGCATACCTATACTACACATAAATACCTGCTTCGAGGCGAACTGCCACCCGAATGTCCGGGTTGCCAAGAGAGAGATATACAGTAAAACATATTTTGATAAACTGCATAGACTTGCAAGACATTCGATCCCGTTATTTTAGTGTCAGTTCCATGACCGAGTTATTCGATAAAATACAACCGTGTAAAATAATACAGTTTCTAAAACAAACAAACCTGTATCAGTATTTTTAGTATTTATATCATTTGCTTTTATTGTATAGTTATGCTTTAATATTGTACACTGTTTTTATATCCAACGCGCATTTTTAATCTTTTATCTGTTATGAACCTGTGAAAAGAAATCAACCTCTATCAGTATTTCTAGTCGCTGTTTTATTTTCTAATTTTAGAATATACACGGTTTTGACCTCTATTTTAACTTGTAATATTGTCTTCTAGTCACTGATTATTGACATGTTTTGACACAATGTAACCCGCTAAGGGTCGGCCGTGTCGTTAAACAAATCATATAACTAACTAACTAACTTCTGTAGAACAAGGAATGTCTCGTGATGATCTTGCTTTCCTTGAGACACCGCGCAGTAACATTCAACAAGACCCCGATGGCCATTACGTCATGCCTTTACCATTCCGCGACGGCTCGCCAGATTTGTGTAACAACCGTTCTCTTACCGACTAAAGGTTGCATCGTTATTTCTAAATTGGATAATAATACAGATTACAAATCCCAGTACACTGCCTTCATAGAAGACATGTTGACGAAGGGATACGCGGAGCCTGTAGAGACTCCTAATAACGATCCCACAGAGGTATGGTACATCCCACACCACGGGGTGTACAACGAACAAAAGAAAAAGCTCAGAGTGGTGTTCGACTGCAGTGCCCGCTATATGGGTAAATCCTTAAACGACACCTTATTACCTGGTCCAGATCTAACAAACTCCTTGTTAGGCGTCCTGTTGAGATTCAGGAAAGAGCCGGTTGTATTTAGTTGTGACATAACTAAAATGTTTTATCAATTTAGGATTCCAAAGGCTCAACGTGACTTTGTTCAATTTCTCTGGTGGCCAGGGAGTGACACAAGTCGGGATCCACACGTGTATCGCCTGTGTGTACACATATTTGGGACATCCAGTAGCTCCTCGTGTAGTAACTTCGGACTAAAACAGATCGCTACGGATTACTCTGAGGAGATTGGAGAGGACAACCAATTGCACAACCACTTCTACGTGGATGATGGGCTAATCCTCGTCAGTGACGACGACACTGCAATACGTCTTGTCCAGCGCACTTCACAGTTATGCTCTAAGGGCAGACTCGAGCTTTATAAGTTTGTGTCCAATTCGCCCGCGGTACTTGAGTCAGTCCCACAGGAGGTCAAGACGGTCGACAAACTAGATCTACGTTTTGAGGACATTCCAATCGATCGAACGCTAGGCCCTGAATGGTGCGTTCAGTCCGATGTCTTCAAATTCAAAACATTTGTCAAACAACGCATGCTGACTCGACGTGGTATTCTAGCAACGGTGGCGTCGATATACGACCCTGTAGGTTTTATTGCGCCGTATACCCTTGTTGGTAAGCGCATTTTTCAACACGTTTGCATTGAAGGGTCTGACTGGAATGACGAGGTTTCGGAGCACACCGCCTCTCAATTTCAGCGATGGCTAGCCGATCTGGGCAAGCTACAAGATGTTTCAATTTCACGATGTGTCAAACCTGAGGGATTTGTAACGAAATATGTTGAGCTGCATCATTTCTGCGATGCGTCGTCCACTGGATACGGATTCTGTAGTTATTTATGATTAGTGGATGAGGACGAAAACCCAAATGTGACTTTAATTATGGCAAAATCACGCGTCGCTCCAATCAGGCCCATAACTATCCCCCGCTTGGAGCTGGCTGCAGCAGTTTTGGCAGCCAAGGCAGCAAAGTTCTTAGAGCCTGAGCTGCGGTACTCGGACGTAAAGGATTTTTTCTATACGGATAGTAAAGTCGTATTGGTTATATTCAGAACAAAGCTTCGCGTTTTCACGTCTATGTTGCCAATCGCGTCGGACTTATTCACACTTACACTACTGTAGACCAATGGCACCATGTGCCCGGTACCTTGAACATAGCGGAATTGGCCTCCAGAGGCTGCTTCGTTGAAGAACTTTGGAAGTCAAGATGGTTTCCTGGACCAGAGTTTTTTTGTTACCTGAGCGTAAGACTGAGATTGTTTTTGCGAAAGATGACCCTGAAGTCAAAAGAGCCATAGTGTTTTCTAACATGACTCGCGAAGCGTTCGATGTTTCAAGATTTGACCAGTTCTCATCCTGGACACGCTTGAAAAAGGCGGTTGCGTTGATACTCCAGGGGTGAAATTCATTGTTGCGGTCAATTAAAGGAGTTACAGCACGTGTCGGCACCCGAAACCGTCCTGCGCTCTCAATGTATGAATCTGTAAACGCAGAAAATCTTAGAGAGGCAGAGACTGAGATAATCAAGCTAGTACAGGGTCATTCGTTTGCAGATGAGAAGAGATCCCTGTCCAAGAAGGAACCAGTTAAAAGCAATAGCTCACTTCGCAAACTAGACTGTTTTGTGGACAATGACATAATCTGCGTTGGTGGACGATTGCGACTGTCTTCATTGCAAGAATCCAATGTACACCTTGTTGTCCTTCCCAGGTCAGCTCACGTTTCAGAGCTGATTATCAGCCACTACCATAGAAAGGTTCTTCACCAAGGAAGACATATCACCCTCAATAAAGTTAGATCTAATGATTTTGGATTCTAGCAGGCTACTCAGCAGTGTCAAAGCTTATCTATCGTTGCGTTATCTGCAGAAGATTAAGAGCGTCCCCTCAAACTCAGAAAATGGCAAATTTGCCTTCCGACCGCACACAGTTTAGTCCTCCCTTCACCTTTTCTGGAGTGGATTACTGTGGTCCGTTCATTGTCGAAGAAAAACGAAACGAAGTCAAGCGTTGGTGTTGTATCTTTACTTGCCTCTCCTGCAGAGCTGTGCATCTAGAATTTGTTAATTCACTTACGACAAGTTTCTTCATCAACGCTCTAAGACGATTCATAGCAGTAAGAGGCCCGATTTCATTGCTGAGATTAGACCGAGCGTCTACCTTCGTCGGTGCCCGACGTGAGCTGAAGGAAGCCTTGAACGAAATAGACAACAAAGATTTTCGTGAGTTTCTGTTGGCTAATGGGTGTGAGTTTGATTTTCGCATGAACCAGCCAGCCACATGGTTGGCGTTTGGGAGCGGATGATCCGCAGTGTTAGGAATATTCTAGATACCCTCCTCTATCAGCACGGGTCCCAGCTAGACGACGAGTCGTTACGGACGTTCATTTGCGAAGTGTCCGCAGTTATCAATGATCGTCCGTTGACGCTCGAAAATATTTCTGACCCAGATCGTTTAGAACCGTTGACGCCTAACCACATCCTCACTATAAAGTCGAAAGTTGTTGTCGCTCCACCAGGTAATTTTATACGTGACGAGGTATACTATGTATGTTGTGTTTTATCTCTAGTATCGTTCTTATTCTATAATGTGTTATGTGTAGACCTTTTAATTTGCATTACAAAATTATGTTATAATTTTGGGGAGCCATATTATGGTGATCAAAGGGTTCCTTTTGAAAGTGTGAAGTCTGTCCTTTTTCGGTGGTTCCCATGCGTTTCTTGCTCCCAATATTGTAACTGGTCAGCCAAGCGTGCTCTCTTGTTTAATGTAAATTCCTGGACCACGTGCATCTCTGTGCCAGTTTTTCTTTGAAGTGTGTTAAAGGAGGAGCTGTTTTGGGATTTTAAGGTCCGCTTAGTCGGTAAATATACAATTTTGTTTTTCTCGTGTTACTGGTGAAATTATCCCGTATAATTATTGGAGTTATGTCGTGTAATTATTGAAATGATTTTCATGTACGAGTTTCGAGCCATAAGTTCACTTTTGTGAGTTTGGTCAGTGAATTGGTGTCAAATTTAAAAGCGTTTATTTCTAAGAGTACTTTTTTTGTTATTGCATTGTACTTATAAACTGATGTTTGTTTTACAGACAACCGCGTTTTCAATAAACGGGTGTTTTCCACTTTCGGCCTTTTATTCCGTCACAGATATAGATGCCTTAAAAAGGTCCACTGAGATACTACGCATAGAGGATATAAATAGGCGAAGCTGTAACGTGCTATGGTAAGTACTTGATCCGTTAGTATATGGTCGTAGTAGGAAGACGGGGTATAACGACGCAGTGTCGACACTACCACGTGACATCATCCCCGGCAAAGCTGGTATCACAACTTGTTTAAACGCACCTAAGCCCTTGGTGGCAATGTGCGTCTTGCCCAGGAAAAACCGAAATGGTTTTAGGACCACCGCCTCCCATGAGTCATTAAATTGACTAATAGAGTTTTGCAATGAGGGTCTTTCTCCGCGGCGCTTGCCCGACGCCAGAGCCACGAGGAAGGCACATTTCAGGGTAAGTAGCTTGTCTGAAATGATAGAGTGATGGAAGCGAGGAGACGTGACATGTTTCCATACCAGGGACAAATCCCAGGGCACCACTCTTCTGTCGGAAAGAGGACGTTCTAATTAAAAAAACCTGAGTACATCCGACAACACATCACAAGTAGACAAATCATAACCCGAAGAACGCTTCAGAATAAACCTGAGAGCTGAAAGATATGTCATGATAGATCTGATCGAAACTTTCCTTATCTCGAAAAGATAGAGATAGAAATCGGCCACTGCCACGATAGCTGCCACAGAGTCGATTCCTCGATCCATACACCATGCCTCGAAAAGTCGCCAATATGACAAATAAACCTTATTCATGGAATCTTTGTGGACCCTGTCCATTTGCTACATTACTCTATGAGAGAAGCCCCTGACTTTCATGAAGGAAAACCTATGCACCATAGTTTCAACCGAAACAACTGCGGATTTGGGTGATAATATTTCCAGGGAGGTTGGCCAGACTGCCATACTCCAGAGGAATTAGAAGACTCTTGATGCACGGTAACCAAGGAAACCAACTAAAAGCAACAGATTAGTTTCTCGTGCCAAATCTTCATGAGCAATTTCAACATTAGAGAGGAAGGTGGAAACGCAAACAACACCGTAGGAGGCCAACAGCACAGTAACGCATCGATCGCCAATGCTGCTAAGTCCGGACACAGAGAAATGTAAACTGGAAGAGGATGATTGAGACGACTGGCAAAGACATCGACCTGAGGCGGTCCCCACGGAGACTGAGTTGCAACCCAATAAAACTTATTATCCGCTATAGCACACTCCGATTAAACGATCTGGCCCAGTCTGGAAGCTAGATTGGCCAGAACATTCAGGCCGCCTGCAATGTGTGACACTTAAATGACAAAGCCACAATCGCGAGCATGCAAGATAATCTGTTTGGTGAGTCGAGACAACGTCGATGAACGCATGCCACCCTGCTTGGACAAATAAGAGACTACTGTCTGATTGTCCAAGAGAAACTGAACAACGTGACCCTTGAGAAACGTGGATAAAAATTAACAAGCAAGGAACACTGCCTTTATTTTCAACATATTGATATGCAGTGTGCGGTCGTGATCCGATCAATGACCCTCCAAGTTTGCCCTTGGAAAACAAAATTTCAAACACTGCAAGACACATCGATCTGACATGCCTTAATGGGGCTGCCAGAGAGAAGGGTACACATCTCAGGAGATCATTCAGAGCTAACAAGCAAAGGCGTATTCGATGATCCAGTGACCTGCCGCGACGCAATGCCTTCAAAAAAAAACAAGTTTTGGTTTTAGTTGGAAATGCTGTAGCCCTTACAAAATCAAAGAATGCACCCAAGAATTTTATGCATCGAACCAGTAGTAACTCAGACTTCTTGCATTTGACCAATAGACCAAGGACATTGCAATGCTTGAGCAGTGTGGCCAACTGAGATAGTAGAACCTGCCTGTCTCCGTTCACTGACAACCAATCGTCGAGATATTGGAAAAAGAGCAAGCCCACGCGACGGCCCGAACGTTTGATTACTTTCATGACCTGGGTAAACAGAAACGGCGTTGTCGACCAGCCGAACAATAGGGTAAGAGACCAATAGTGTTTACCCCTTATCCTGAAGGATAGATAACGTCGAGTGTGTCGTGCATTGCGATGTAAGGCTATGCATTGGACAGATGTACTGATATGGCCCACTTGCGTGGAATGTCAATATTGAATGATGTGATCTGTATGAACTGACTGAGATGTGACAAGTCTATGATAAGACGCCAATTGTCCGACCTTCCGAGAACAAGAAAGACTCGACTGAAAAACCTTTGACATCCTTTCTATGGCTTTCTTTTCTATCAGTTCTTGAATCATTGTTTGCAAAGCCATTTGCTTTTCTGGCTAGTGTTCGTAGGGTGATTGACACTGCCTCTTCTTTGGCGTTGGCGTGAAAGAAACTGCTTCTTGACGCTGTTTCGGCCTGTGCCGTTTGAGTTCAGCGAATTACGCATCACCGCGTACTGCAATTTTACTTTAGCTGACTCAATGACGCCTTTTAACATTTCGGCTGGGAAGAGTTCATACTGGCCATCTATTTGCGCGAAACAAAGTGAACACACGTCTTCCGTGCTGGTATTCGAGTGTGGTAGTGATTGATCGCGACGTAGCACCACCATTGATGTGAGAAGATAAGAAGTGAGCTTAAGTAGGTCCGAGATGCTGCCACCAGTGAATCAAAAACACGATCAAACAATGCATTCGTGCCAGGCTCTACGAATTTCTTGAGTGCTGAAAGGCCGCATCCTGAAAGGATAACATTCGCAAGCTCTTCCGTGTAACCTCCTATAGATACCTGCATTCGCGCTCCGACAGTAAAAAGCTGGACTCTGGATTCTCGTTGGGTAGCCACGGTCCGATGTTAGGGGGTAGGTCAGCCGTTGCGTCTGTAATACCCCGTCATTCGACTGGTTGGTAGCAGTCCTGACGTGCAATACTTTAAATGGCGGGAGACGTAACCACTGGCGCGGTCTTGCGTCTTGTAGTGCCTGCAATTCCTCCATCCCAGCTTGTACTGCATTTGCAACAGATGGAGCAGTAGACAGTCCCACAAAATCTTCCAACGATGGAGACTGTGAAGTAAAAGAATGGTCTACTGGTTTTCAGCTTTGCTGTGGTGAGGAAGGTTGCAGAAGTGTCCGTTACAAATTTAATGATATCCCTGGAGGGAAAATGAGTCGAAGTAATATCCACTTTAGAGATTTTGTTTCAGTCTTCTGGTACAGACCTGACGCCCGGCGGGGTAGGAGTACATATTGGTAAAGGTGTATAGTCCTCCGTGGTCATGACACGGGGAGAAGCGTGATATGACATCGATGCAATGCTGATCCTCGAGTGATTAAAGGTGGAGCAGGTTGAGACACCGAAATCGTCACTGGTGACGAGGGTGGATTATGCACCGCTTTTCTTTTACACGGAGTCTGCGGTATTTGCTCCTGTTCACTATTGCCCTCCTGTTCATCCTCCCCCGACGAGGAGTTGTCCATAGAGGAGGAAGAACATGAACCATAAATCATCTTCTAACTGATGTTTGTTTCCCGTCAATGGTTGTATATTGGTCATGAGAGAAAGAGGTGGTGTCTGTGTAACACTGAGCGACGAGGGCTCTGTAGTAATGGTAGCAGCGGGAATGATATTGAGACGTAACGTCGCCGAAGCTACAGAGCCTGATTTTGAGACAAGGCCACTTAATACTTTCAGTTCCGCATCCGATGCATGTTCTGATGTATCTGGATGTAAGTTCAAGCTAAGCGCAAACTGTTTCAACGGTGAAAGCTACTGAAAGGAATAGTCTCAGAAAAACTTGTTTCACCGCTCTAGCTATATTAATGTCCGTTTCGGTTGTGATGGGCACCTCAGGTAAAGGCACATAACGAATTAATCTATTTGTTTCCATAATTACATCGTTCAGCAAAGGCGTTAATAGAACTGACTGTAGATGCTTGTATGGCCGTGTGGAGCTCACGATGCGTGTACTCATGACCGACGTAAGATCAGCTTCACACAGGTAGGGCAAGTAAACCCCGGGTGACGAAACAGAGACATCTGATAAAGCAGCTGGTAGTGTCTTAAGTATCCGATTTATCAACTGTGGTAGTAGCGATGGGTGATAAAGTCTGTAGAGAGGCTGAAGATTTTTCGCTTTTTGAGCTTTACAGCTCACAGGTGCGCACAGGAATCCGGGATTGAGAGGGAGTCTGCAACAAAAGTAAAGTTTACAAGTAAGCAGTTATAAATGTTACTGATCACTAAAATACTCAAAGTAACATAACACGACTTAAACACTTCATATTAATTGCAAAAGAGTGAAAAAAGTCGGAATAATTCCGTTATTGCGCTTAAAAAGCCACCCGTGATATGCACGACTCAACGCAGCGTCCGTACCCGTCGCTGCAACGAGTGACATGTGATGGAGTCCTCGCAGACACGACCCGGCATAGTAACGACACGACAGGTACGAACGAGTTTTCCGGTGTGTTTTCAGTTTTTCACGGTGTTTTACGGAGGCGATCCGAGCAATGAACAACGATCCAATGAACGAATTTCCAATGAACATCTTTAGTTGACATCGCCTTTTCTTCGTCTACCGATCCATTACAAACACCGATCCGTCACAGGGACCTGTGGTCATAGTAACGCTCGTCACAAACACGATGCGTGACAGCCACGACTAATCGATCTGTCACATGATTGACATCATTACGGGTCGTGACTGTAACAACCCGTTGCAAGCACAATCCTGAGAGCAATAACCCGTCGCATAATCAAACCGTCCCTGCTGCAGGTCGTGGGAATGACGACTCGTGATAGCAGCGACCCGTCACATGATCGACCCGTCACTGCCACTGGTCGTGACAGTGACGACTTGTACCGTGAACGACCCGTGTCAGCAACGACTCCTCACACGTACATTCCGTCACTAGTGCATATCCTGACAGCGAGGCACATGATCGATCCATGCTTAAGTCTTGACAGCTGCGTATAAGAACAACACTGCCGTGTGACAGGTCGTTACTGTCATGACATCGACCCGTACTCGATCCAATGAGCGTACAGTTGTCGATATCGGTGACGGTGGAGAGGGGCCTCGTACCGTGACACGTGAACGATTCTTACACCTTGTTGGTGATGCAAAAACCCGACAGAGTGAGCGGCTCTACTATTCCACACTGTGTCATGTCGTCCCAGCACATTATCGTTTGCATGGTTGCCACAGAAAGAGATAGTGGTTACAACGTCACAAGGAGAGTTGCCGCAGCATCTACCAGGTGGAAGACATGATTTCACCAACCTGAGATTAACTGTGCGTCCAACGATCCCATAATGCTCTGATGCTGGCTGAAAGGAAGAAGGACGATGGAAAGTTGAAGCACCGACCCTGCAGAGCCGACTCATGCAAACTGTTTGCTGGCAATAAGGTAAAACTTCGAGATAGGATTTTTGAGAAATTCACTCAAAACTCGCCTCACTGTGAATTTCTAATAACAAACACCCCGTTCTTGATGGCCAGGAAGCATTTACCAAAGAAAGACGGTTTGAAAAAACTCAGAACTACTTCGTGTAGGAATCAGCAAAGTCAGCAAACTCGAAATATCTAAACCAAATTAGATGAAAATTACATGATACGAACATCGACTATCCATGATAGATAATATCCAAAAATTATGGATTTACCATGGGAGAAATTGCTGACGCTGAAGCTGTACCGACGCTAATTGGTCGTTTGTTTTACAACGCATTGTAAACATTTACTTTGCGGTAATATCTCGCAAATTTCTGTTATGGACAACCAATGTTTAATACCCATGGAAAACCCATAGTGATGGCTTCGTAGTATACAAGCCGATGTTCTCGAAATTAAAAAGCCATATTGATAAGTCTTGTCAATAAATAAAAAGAACCGGTTTTTGCTGTTTCTCTGACATATAAAAAATGAAAACATTATTGCATTACTTTGTCTTTTTATACACAGGTAGTGTTACATACAAAAGTCTGGTTATATAACTGGCTTTATAACCGCACTTAAATTAACGATTTATTGCCGATTTAGTGAGTTCTACGACTGAGTTCCACGACATAAAGGACATTCCATTTATGAAACTAAGTTCTTCATTTGAATCAATAGAACATCAACATTTACTGGTGTTTCGACCAAGCAAAACAACCAGGCTAATAACCCCAAATCTCCACCAGGACGCAGTAACAAAAGCTATGAATTTACGTTTCCTAGCAACTAAGCACAAGTTTGTTGATGTTATTTATTCATAAATTGCATTTATGTTATTTTGATGCTTTATGTTTTCAAGTTGCGAGTTTTACACTGGGAAAGTTCCATCTTTCCTTACCTGATAGAATGTGCAATTTTATGTACATTTTATAAAGATATCTTCGTGGTCGAATTCTTAGATGTGATTGCTGAGATAAAGGCGTTTTATCAATAACTTATAAAAATCCACACCTGGTGAAACATGTCATCTATATTTTTCAAGAATAGAACAATTATCTTTATCATAAGATTGAGGATTAAATGACCATGAATGCAAAATGTTCATATTCCTCATGCAAATACTGATATCAAAAATTATTTTTTATATAAAAAATTCAATTTCAATATTTACTGTCTGTATTTTACTACGATGTGTTTGATCGCAAAAAAGTTTTTTTAATATCAATAAATACTTTATAATTAATGAGTAAATCAAAAATATTTATTGATATCAAAAATTATTTTATGATGTTTGAAATTGATTTTTAGAGATCAAAAGTTAAATTCTTAACAAAAAATTGAAATATATATACAGCAACATTTCCATTTCGAAATGATTATTTTTTTTCTTTTCAATGACATCAAGAATTTGTCTTAGGTATCTTTTTCACAGTGCGAGACTTTCTTTATTCATATTTTGAAATCTGCAAATCATTTTTTATCTCAAAAATTTGTTTTTAAAATTTAAAACAAATGTCTTTTTATTAAATAATGACTTATCACTGTAACATTTTATTTTATTTTACCACATAAAAATGAAGCAGTTCTTGAGCCCAGAAATTTTTGTTATTATTATTATTAATATTAATAATTAATTTTTTATCTCCAAAATTGTTTAAGGATTCATTAAATCTTACACAAATGTGTGCCTTTCTTCAGAATTTTTAATTTGCAAAACTGATTTTTTTATCTGAAAAATAAATTTCTACCCTCTAAAAAAAATAAATTTCTACCCTCTAAAATGCAATTTTAATAGAAAAATAAAATTATAGAAAAATTAATAAAGTAACAGATCTTAGCTGATCTGCTGATATCTTAAATTGTATATTGACATCAAATATTAGAACAAAACATGAAATGAGATTCCGTTTATGACAGATAGACATAAGCCGTACTTCTTTGAATCTTACCTCAACAGATACAGTTTTGAAGGCGTACTGCTTAATATCGACTACTTGAACTCTGTTATAAAATGGTCGAGATATTTTTGTATGTCTTAAATATTGTAGATATTTATATGAATTTTAGCCCACGAGGTATTAAATGAAATAAAAACAAATAGCATTTCTTTTGTAAAAATATTGAAGTTCACCAGAGGTTTGCAAGTCGAAACTGGCTTTTACAGGAAGGTTAAAATCGGAAACTGGCTTTCACACAAAACCAGCCTGTAGAAAATAATTCTATTCAAATAAAAAATATTAAAAGTGTGAAAAAAGGAGTAAGGCTAGGTTACTTAATCTGTTTATTTTTTGTGAATTTTACAGAGTCACATATCCAATAATTGTAAAAAGTTCGGTATATTTGTGACTCATGCAATGTGTAATATAACATTACACGTGTATAGCAGACTGGTAATTCATCTGATCTAGAAGAATGCCGTGTTTAGGCAAAGTGTAAGAGAAAGAAAAACAGATTATTTAAATAAAAACCTCAAATGAATATTTCAAAAAGTTATTATTCCATCTTTAAATGTGAAAAAGAATGAGGGATATCGAAGTCATTACGCGTAGTCATAGTAATGAAACATGCATTTAGGTCTTACCTCAGATTCTTAAGACAAGAATTAATTTTAATCCAATTTGTTTTTTATTAAAAGAAACAAACAAATGAATACACATAACACTACAAAATTGTACTCATTAGATCAAGCCATATATCCTTATACGCCATTACAGCTGTGGAAATAAAGAAAACACAATCCAGTCGATTAAATGCGTAAGATCAACATCACCAAATTGATAAACAACGAAGCCATCGCTATGGGGTTTCCCAATGTATTAAACATTGGTTATCGCGTTCCATAACATTAAAAAAAAATTTTCTGGCTGCGTTACATTTTCAATATTTTTGCTGACTTTGCTGATTCCTAAACGCCATAGTTCTGGTTTTGTCAGACCGGCTTTCGTTCGACAAATGCAGGACATAGTGTAGATTAGTGTAGATTATGTGTAAAAGACAGTGAGACGGTTTCTGGGCGATTTTCACAGTTTCTATTTTGAGGGTTTCCCTTATTGTCAGCAAAAAGTTTGCATTGAGTTGGCTCTGCAAACAAGAAAGTTTTAACTTCCCACCGTCCTTCTTCCTTTCTGCCAGCAGCAGGGCATTGAAGCGTAGTTGGACACGCAGTTATCACGGGTTCAGTAGATTTCGGCATCTATTACCTCGATACTGCGGCAGTTTTCTTCGGAGAGTTGCATGCACTGTCTCTTTCCGTCGTGCCTGTAGCCGGGACGGCAACTCGACACTGTGACGGGTCGTCGCAACACCAACATGGTGATAGCCTCGATCATATGTCGTGGTACGAGGTTAGCATGGGGCTGTCTTTTCCTTGTGCTTTGTTACACCGTGTTATAACGAGTAGTGGTGACGAGTACAGCAGCGGTGGCTTGTTCTTTGCTTGCAACTCGTACCTGCCACGACTCGCTGTGATCACAAGTTGTGTTTGCCACGGTTGCATGTGCAAGCGTTATTGCAGCGCCATACCGTGCTCAGGGGTCATGTTTGCAAAAACTTGCTGTGATTATGCGTCGTGTTCGCATAGATCTACAGTGTGCAAAGGCCGTGTTTGCAGCGACTTGACCTGTTCACGAGTCGTTTGCGTGGACTCATTGTGCTAACGAGTCGTGTTTGCATCGATCTGCCGTGTGCACGGCTTGTGTTTGCAGCGACTCGTTGTGGTCAGAAGTCGTGTTTGCGTCGACTTCCTGGATTTCCTTGCCCGTGATTTCAGCGACTCGCTGTGATTACGAGTCGTCTTTGCGGTCACGGATCGTGTTCTTGGGTTGTGTTTGCAGCGACTTGATCTGTTCACGGGTCGTGTTTACTGTGACTCGCTGTGCTCACGAGTTGTGTTTGCGATGTTTTGCCGTATTTACGGTCGCTTTTGCGTCAACTTGCTGTGCTCACCAGTCGTGTCTGTGGCGATTTGCTGCTCTGTATGTTTATATATATATATAAAAGAGAAGAAGCGAGCTACTAGTTGACACAGTGACTGGCTGTTTCGACGTGTTGTGTCTTTGATTATACGTGACTTTCACGGGTTGTCACGCCACGGGGTCGTGTTTGCAGCGACTCGGTCACGGGATACACGCTGCACTGGCGGGTTTTAGTGTCTGCTTGTGTCTTACACTGTGTGCTTTGTCATTAATATATTCTGTTTTACACATTGTTGTCAGCGACTATCATATGCCTACTTGCTGTTGTGATCGTAGATTCGCTGAATCGTGTGCACACCTCAAGCGTACTGGTGACCTGCATTTACGATGCACTGCCTGTTTGCGTCGCTGGGGATTGAACAATGCACGTTGGATAATCGCTGCAATCAGTGTGCACATTTGGTTCGATTTTTCTCTTTCTGCTGCAACAGCAAGAGTCGGTTAGGGTCCCTGCTAGATGTCGCGAACGTTCCAAGAGTGATAAATCGTCTGCATTGATGCAATCGCTATATCCTTTCGTGCTACCTAAGGTCGTTAGATTCGATACGGATGCATAGGATAACATACCATCAGTGAAAGTTATTCCGAAGATTATTCCGTTGCCGCTGTGTATATTGTACAGCAGGGTCAAGTGGATATGATGTCACCTATGAGAACTTCATGGTCCTGTTCAATCGTTGTTGCACGCTCCGTTGGCCAATGATATCACGATGGAGACGAATGCGGTTTCACATGATGTATCGATGCAGGAATTGAATAAGAATGCGGACTTGGATATCACTATTTCTACGGCTGTGAAACATGGGTGGTCGGAGTCTTCCCCTCGAAGGCAGGCACTAGTGTCTTTAAAGAAGTTTGTCTTAAGCCTGAATTTACATCTGGACACGTTACGTCACGGTTCGAATGAGGAACTTAAGATGCTACGCAGCCTTGCCTCGAAGTCAGGATCCGTGGCGTCGAAAACATCATAGCTAAACTCAATTCCCTTGGCTACTATTACGGCCGAGTCATCGTCACCGAAGGAGTTGCAGCCGCCGCCGCTTCCTCTCATTGCTCGGATTCAGCTTTTGACGGATGGTACGCGTAGTGTGCGTCGTTAGGCAGTTATGAGTCTTCTTCCGCTTCTTCAGCTGACAATTCTTCATCGGGGTAAGACTAACCGGCGTTGGCTAGTGACAGTGAACAGACTCATACGCGTGTCGCTCAAACCACTGCAGTTACCGTCCTTGTGTTGCCACTCAAGACTGTCACATCCCCTCCCGCTATTATCATTTCTACTCAGGCCACTTTGCAGTCCTCTTATTTTTACTCAGGCTACTTTGCATTCTGTGTATTAACAGAACTCGCCTCGGGAAGAATATAGGCCCTTTAGGCCGGTGCGTACCCCAAAATAGAGACTGAGCTTCCACCAGAGGAGTGGATGTTTTGGCATCGGACTTTCCATTTAAAGACATTTTGAAATTCATTGCTGCCAATTCTTATGCTACGCTGGCGGATTTGCAGTCGCAGATTAGTAGACCGGCTTTGTTTTTGCGGCTCAATCCCAACCGCCGCCCCACGCGAGGATTGCATGACCTTGTCGACGGCTCCCTGTGTAGTCAATGCTGTGCTAGCTCGAATGAAAGAACTGTGGTCTCTCCAAGATTCTCGGTCACGTCATTGGTCACGATCACTACCCTCAAAAGTCCTGCACGTGAAGACGCCGTCGTATCAGTCCCATGACGGAGTTTTGCCTATTCAGCCTTTCAAATATCTCAAGGATATGACTCCCTGGCTGCTGAAGTTCAATCCGGATTCAAGTGTACCGTTTGCGGGGCGAGACTGTTGTTTTCTGGAAGTTGTTTATATCTTTCATCCGCATTATTATGGAAGATTTGTCCAAAGCGTCTATTTCAAATAAAATCAAGAAAATCATGTTGTTAGCATATGATGATATAATAAAAGAACCTGAAGATGTAATTCAGAGGCAATTAAAGCTCGTCAGGTCAGACATGTGGTGCACTCCTTGCGCAATGCTAATGGCGTGTCAATGTGTGAATTGTTGCAGCTTGGCTGTTGGGCATCTCCTAACACCTTTATTAAGCACTATTTGCAAAAATTTGCAACTGATGCGTTGAATAATTTGCACAGTTTTTGCCGTTTGTTGCTGCTGAATCAATGATTCATAATAGTCCTTCCTCTTGCAGGACTCCCCAGGAGTCGGGTGAAAAGAAGCCCTCTAAGAAGAATTTGACTTTGGGTTGAGGCGCAGCTCGGATCTGCAGCGACAGCATGTCATCTTTTTCTATCACATGACTGATCTATTGCCGACCCGACGCAGTGCACTTGTGCCATGCTCTGGTTTTATGGACAGTGCGGCTTTGCATATGGTACAAGTTGCTGCTGCGACGGATCGGCAACAGTAGTAGTACATTATTTGTAGGGTTTTCAATCCTCTCTGTACAATATAATGTCTTGTAGACTGCATGTAAAGCAGTTCGTGTGCATTGGGTATTCAATTCCCACCGCCAGTTCAACTCTCCCATAGTGATGGCTTCGTGGTCAATAAGTCGATATTTTCGAAATTAAAACTGAAGCATATTCACAGTGATAATCAGTAGTAGGGGCATTAATACAGGCCCATAGGCCCCATAGTTAAGGGTGGAGGGTTTGTGTGGAGGGAATACGGCTGATGCAATACAGTGACGTCATTTATAGTAACACATACCTGAATTTATGTTAACGCTGTAGTTTTGCTGCCTTAAATATGCCATTTTTTACATTTAAAATAACATATTTTAATCCAAAATTAATAGTAATATCCTTTTCAAAGCATTTAAAATAGTCTGACCACTCTTATTTACCCAAAACTTCCCGTTTGAAAAAAAATGTCAACAACAAAAAGGTACTTTCCCCCTCGAAATCCCCAAGCCCCCTTTGCACGAGTATATAAAGCAGAGAAGCGTGAAACAGCGCCCATTGTCAAATGTGACGTCGAAGGAGAAGGACCACAAAAGAAATACTTACACAAAAGGATGAACTTCGGTATTAGCGTTAACATTAAATTTAGAAACCCAATACCCATATATGGGTCACCTTGTAATTGTTACCAACCGCGTGTTAAATAATTCAACCCCTCTACCCCATTTGTGTGTAATTTAGCATTGAATAAGACAGCTGTAAATCGCTAACCCCTTTAAGTCAATATTATGATCACGTGATTCATGCATTTCATACTGGGGTGTTCAGGAGCGTGTCTAGAATTAATATTTATTTTTAGATCAGCTGAAGGTGTTTTCCAAACCAATGCTCAGCACTTTCCCCTTCAACGTTTGTAACAAAAGGTTTGGACGGAAAGATAATTTGAAGCATGTCGATGTCAACTTTTACCGTTGTAATGACTGTTGGGTATCATTCACCGGCAAAGACAGTCTGATACGTCATAGTCGCAGGCACCATCAAACAGTGGGTAAACGACCGCTGGAAGAGCAAACGCCTGCCCCTAAAAAGCTTAAAGAATCTCCTCGGGAATTTTTTGACCTCACGAAAATACGGGAATGGAGAAGTGCTAAATTCAACACCAACAACACGGTTTACAAAGCCAGCGTGAAAAACCTGGAAGTGAGAGAAGTCAAGGAAATCCTATAGGCCCTGAAGACACTTTTTACATCCATAATGGAAGAGGTAACCAAAGATGCTGCTGACAACGACCTCATCAGAATGGCAGTTCAGAGCCCTGAATTAGACTTTCCTATACAGCTTCCATTTATGAAGAAGTTCCAACTCACTGCTGACCATTTCCCCGGGGAAGTACAGAGAGTCTTGCAGTCGTTTGAGCAGTTTATTCTGGATGGCAGTTTTGAAATTGATATACGAAAATATCCTGTCGGCAATCCAACCAGAATATTCAAAGATTTTAAGCCAATCGAGTGCTATGATGGATTAGTCAAACGTTCAATTCTCCCACCACGAGGACTGCTGATACCGGTGTTGCCAAGCAACATCAACAACAAGCTAATCTTTACCTTATGCAAGACATGTGCAAAAGAAGGAAGTCACATTTGTAATCATGATGATAGTGAACGCGCCTTAGACGGAGAATGGACAACAGATGAGCTGAAAAAAGCTCTTGAAAAGGGTTACAGAATGCTTACTGTTTATGAAGTGTCACATTTTGAAGAAACAGAACAGCATGACCCAACGACGAAAACTGGAGGTCTCTTTACAGAATATATCAATACCTTCTTGAAGCTCAAACAGGAGGCTGGCCGGTATGGTGTAGCAGCCAAGAAGACAGACATTCGTATATTACCACCTATTACGAGAAGGAAGGTATCATGCTGGATTACAATAACATTAAGAAGAATCCAGGCTTGAGATCCCTGGCAAAGCTTATGCTGAACTCTTTTGGGGAAAATTCGGAGAGCGGTCAAACATGTGTCAGCTAGAACATGTGAAAGAGTCGAAGAAGTATTTTGATCTACTGACAAGCGATAGTCAGGAGGTCACAGACGTCAACTTTGTGTCAGAAGACATGGCCGAAATGAGATGGAGATTTAAGGAAGATTTTGTCGAGACCAATACCAGGACCAATATTATTATAGCAGCATATACAACAGCACAAGCACGTCTTAAGCTGTACGAATATTTGGAAAAGCTAGGACCAAGGATTTTATACTGTGACACCGACTCTGTAATCTATACTACGACCGAAACACAACAGGAGTTACCATTAGGTGACTTTTTATGAGATTTAACTGACGAGGTTCCGGATGGTGTGATATCACACTTTGTTAGTGGTGGACCAAAGAAATACGCCCTGAAGATTCAGAAGCATAGTGGGACAGAGTCTATGACAAAAATAAAAGGAATCACATTGAACTTCAAGACTGCATTGAAGATCGACTTTGACACTGTCAAGCATATTGAAGACAATCCAGACAAGGGTATAAAAACAACCAACTCGATTATTAGGAGGCAGAAAAGAGACAGGGTGCTGTTAACATCAGATGAGAGAAAAGAATGCAAGATGGTTTTTAGCAAGCGCGTCATAACCGATGACTACAAAACCCTGCCATACGGATTTTAGTATAAATAAGAATAGAAACATGATGGAAAGACGTTGAACAGTTAGGATGTATTGTTGTACCATTTGTGACCAAACAGCAAGCACACCGTTTACTTTAACAAGACACATACAAAGATATCATAACGATGCTAGAGCTCCAGTGCTAGAGCACTGGAGCTCCGGAGCTTCCAGGAGCTCCGATACAGTAAAAAGGCCAAGCCCTAATGTGAAATCATCAACCGCAATACTTCTCAACCTCCGGAGCCCCGATGAAGCAGTGAGGCCGGATGCAGAACCAAGATTTGATATGCTAAAAATCTCAACAGTTCCGGTCATACTCAAGCACCCATTCACCATGAAAATTTCCGGACCGAGCCAGAGCGGGAAGAGTTATCTCATAACAATATATTGCAGCAGGACAAGATTTTGCCAAAACCAGACAGGATCGTTTAACTATACAAGCGATGGCAGCCATTATTTACAGAAATGCAGCACACAATTCCCAATATCGAGTTTATACAAGGCATTTCACTCAATCTGGATGATGACGATTTTTTATACTCAGAAGACCAATGTGATTATACTTGACGACATGATGTCCAATACAGCCCAAGACCAGCGAATAGCTGATTTGTTTACTGAAGGCAGCCACCATAGATCAATCAGCTGTATAAACATCACCCAGTCCTTGTTTCCTCAAGGCAAAGGGGCCGTTACTCAGAGACGCAATACGCAGTACTTGATTATTTTCAAATCTATCATGGGCCAAGACCAAGTACAAACTCTCGGGCGTTTTATGTTTCCCGGTCGCCTCCAGCAGTTTATGAATGTTTATCATGAAGCCACAAAGGAGCCATTCAGCTATCTGATGATCGACGCTAAGCAATCAACTCCTAAAGCTGAACGATTCAAAACAAACATATTTATTTCAGCACCAAAATCTATAAAAGGAGACGAAAAATGCCCACCTAGTCATTTGATGACTGAACGTCAAAGTGAAAACATCTCATCTGCTAATCCAGACGATACAAAAGAAGAAATATCAGGATATTTCATTCCTGAAGAGACCAACAACACAACAAATTTTTGTACTCAACTGGATTGCAACTCAACAGATAACATGCCTTCTTGTGACGACTGTGGACTTATGTTTGAAAATGTTCATGATATGGAGAGACATGTCCTGAAAGCCAACCACCTGCTTAAAAGGTCAAAAGAGAGGAAAAAGAGTTACCCAAATTCAGAGATATTCGCCAGTTGTTTGCTCAAAATGAAAACAAGGGATCCATCAGTGAAAGGGAAATCAAAACCATCAAGTCTAAGATATACCGGTATTTCACCTACAAAAATGCCTTCACATAAATTGACCAGCTCCAGAATTTTGCCGATGGATATAATGCAACAGTTCACAGTACCACAGACACTGCTCCCAACGACGTGACAGAAAATAATGAAGAAGATGTCTGCATAGCGACATATTTCAGTAGAACTGCACAACGCGAGCTGGGTGGCAAACATAAAACTAGAAGATATAAATTCAAGACCAGTGACCGTGTACGCATTACACATCAAAGAAACAGGTTTACCCGTGAATACGACAAAAGATGGACAGGGGAGGTCTTCACCATAGCTCAGCAGTTCAGAAGAGGACAAGTGCCTATTTATAGACTCAAAGACGAGCCCATAACAGGCAGTTTTTACCAATCAGAGCTATAGAAAGTGGACTTGAAAGGCAATGAATTGTTTAAGATTGAAAAAGTGCTTAAAGAAAGGGGCCGGGGACAAAATAAACAGCACTATGTAAAGTGGCTATATTGGCCTAAAGCATTTAACAGTTGGTTTAAAGCAAGTGACATTGAATTAATATAATCATTATTGTATATATGATGTGCATATTAATTGTAATTAGTATATAAATGGGGGTTATTCTTCATATTTTTAAATATACCTTAAAGTAGAAAACACAGCAAACCAGGCATGCAAACGATCAGATTATAGAGTCAGGCCGTTTGTGTGTTTAACGCTGTGCATGGTCACTGGCGAAATGTTAATTCATCGTAAACCTATCATTATAACCAATTGATTGTAATACGGCCACTGGCGCGGTATTAATTCACCCGTAAACCTATAAGTCTAACCAGTTGATTGTAATACTGGTCACTGGCGCGGTGTTAATTCACCCGTAAACCGTTCGTTGCAAGCATATTCATGCAATTGGCTGGGTCAAAGAGTCAGGTCATTTGTTTGCTTAACGCTGTGTTAATTGAACCTATCATTATAGTCAATTGGTTGGGATACTGGTCACTGTCACTTGTAAATTATTCATTACCAGCACAAACATACAACTGGCTGGGCCAAAGAGTCAGGCCATTTGTGTGTTTGCAAAAATATGCTGTCAATATGCTCTGCTTCATGGTATAAAACGCAAATGTGATTAATAACAGACAGGGTGTATATTATGTGTAGACTGTAAATATTATTATGTGTCAATAAAATTAAAAAAAAGAAAATACGTTTTTTTCTTGCTTCCGCTTATGCACCCATTCCCGTCCAAGGTCAGCTCTCTCGCATTGAAAACCCACCTCTGTTTAAAAAGTGCACTACTGTAACCTACAAGTGCCCCGCCTCTCACCCTCTCTATTTTACCCTCACCATGAAAATCAATGTGAAAAAGCAATACGATTAAAGCCAAAGCACATATTATCAGCTTATCTATAGAGCCCACTAGTACACTATTGCAAGCGATACCCCCTTCCCCTATTCAAATGTTTACCTAATTATACAATGCATTACCACTTTTAGAACCTTCTATTTACACAACCCCGTCAACATACATTCAGGTTCATAAAATAGAACACTGTATTGCATCAGCCATTTTCCCTCCACACAAAACCTCCACCCTTAACTATGGGGCCTATGGGCCTGTATTAATGCCTCTACTACTATAATCCCATGTATCTCATAAAGTCATATTGTAACGACACCATGATATCCCCTTGAGATGGCATGGAAAAACTGTGCAGTATTCGTTTAAAAGTTTTCGCATGAATTCGTTAGCGTGTTCAGCTACGTATTGCTGGAGCTAGCAACCAGGCCATCGCCGTCTGATAACATGCCCACGCACACAAGAAATATGTATTTGTTCTGTATACGAGGTGGCTACGTGGAAACACTAATTGAAAATAAACAGACGCTAAGTTGCCGACATATGTTTTATTTACAACCGGAAGTCTCGCACTGGCTACACATATACACAACATTACCCGTGTACTAATACAAGACGTACTCTGTAGATTACTGCTTACCTGTGCTTTAACTGCTATTTTGCTACCAGCATTCAATTGAACACTTTATCTGATTATCAAACAAAGAGATACAAAATCTATAAGTATACTAGACAGAATATATCAATTAAATCACCTGAAAATTGCCTGAAATCACCTGAAAATTTGTACTTTTTCCACCTTTTTTACTCAGTATTATCGCTATTACTGCGATTCGACGTTCTCTGATTATAAACTTGATCCGTGAGTGTGACTTTAAGAATTACTTATCAGACATGGAAATGAAGCTCGAAATAATTAAAAGAGACAACGAATAAGGAAAATAATTACTCCAGTGATATCTAAGCTATAACCTTAAACTTGCCACTTAGTTCAGATATGTTATAAGCAATTAAAAGCAAAACATGAATCCAAAATTCTCTTTTTATCTATTTACTGTACACAATTACAGCAGCTGAAATGATGATTAACTGCAAAAATTGTCAACATTACAGCAACGTTATCAGCACTTTAACTGAACTGCAACCAGCTATCAAATCAGCACCTGCACAACATTAAAAATCATAAAATGTTAATATTGACTAAGAATAAATAAGTAAACATTAAATGTTAATATTGACTTAGAATAAATAAGAAAACATTAAATATGGCAAAATGTCTTAACTGCACGACATTTAACTAAAAGTTAGTCCTCGAAACCATACTTCTTTGGCGATCTTACAGAACGACCTGATCGCGATACCTAGCTACCGACACTAGAAATTTCAGTTTTTGCTTTAACAGGTGAAACGGGAGTGAAACATTGGCAGAAGGCTCTGGAATTTTAACTGTCACAGTTTTTTGGCTAGAAACAACGGGTTTCTCTTTTGAAGTCATGGTTTCACCAGATGTAGGTGGCGCTACACGGAATAGCTGTACGGTCTACTGTCGAGTTAGGTTCAGTGGACTTGGGTAAAACGATTGGTGGTTGAAGGGTATTATCGCTCTTGGTAGGTTTTTCTTCAACCGGGTGTTGTGAACGACGGATTTGGTAGACGTGTCTTTGCCAGATTGAATTGTCAACCAAAACGTCATACATTAACGTTCCGATTTATCGCGAGGGGTCAACTGTAGCTCGTTTTGGAGATTTTTATTTGCTTGTTTCTAAGCAGTTTGGGCACATTTACGTTTGCGTTTCGATATGTCTGTCGATATTGGGCCCCCAATGTACGATCTAGCCAATTTGTTCATTTTCACCATATCAGGATGGGCACTATGGGGTTCTTGTTGGAAGGTTCTCTGGAACTTTTCTGGAATAACAACTCTGTTTCTAATGGGCAGACACTCTTGTGAAATGGATAATTCTGATTCATGTGAATGATAAGGGGAAAGATTTTCTCCAACTTTTGCGAGCCAGCCATTTCTTGTAAACTCGAGACAATACCTGGTCTTTTGATGTTGTCTTGGCAATTTGTTTGAATGAAATCTGAAAGTTGTCGAGTAGGGCAGCGTAGAATATTGCTCTTTCTTCTGATGAATTTTCTGGCTTACCGGAAGGGGTATTCTTCTTAAGCCGTCAGCATTGGCGTGTTCACTGGTCTTTCGCTATTCAGTTTCATAATTATAGCCAGTAAGGAAAATGGCGTACCTTTAAATCCGCGAAGCTGAGGTTGTTGAAATGCCTTTCTTGGGATTGAAGATAGAAACCAAAACTAACCAGAGTAAGTTTTCGGGCAAACAGGTACATGTTGAATTTTTTGATGCTCCAAACAATGCTGAGGGCCTCTCGATCGATTTGAGAGTAATTTTGTTCAGCTTTTGACAGTGTCCGGGATGCAAAACCGATGGGGTGTTCGCTTCCATCTCGGTAGATATGTGAAATAACACCAGAAATACCTTTTGATGATGCTCCACAGTGCAGCCGAAGCGGCAGTTTTGGATCATAATGTGCTAAAACGAGATCAGATGTGATGAAATCTTTCGTTTTCTTGAAGGCCGTTTCGCATGAGTCTGTCCATAGCCATTTCATTTTTTTGTGGAGCAACTGATGCAATGGGTGTAGTATTGTAGACAATTTGGGTAGGAAGCGGTGGTAGTGGTTCACCAGAGCGACCCAGCTTCGTAATTCAGAGGTATGTCTTGGAGCTGGCGCATCTGTAACTGCCTTGATTTTTTAATCAGTCTTGTGGATACCGTCTTTGTCGAGGATTTGAGCACAAAATTCAATGGAATCTTTGAAAAACTCATATTTGTTGGGGTTGACTTTGAGGCCGTATTCTATTTATCGCTGAAAGACTTTCTCGAGGGTACATAGGTGATCTTTATCGTCTAAACCGGTGATTATCATATCGTCCAAAATGCACTGCACGTTTTTGAAACATTTCAAAAATTGTTCAATTGAGCGTGGCCAAATGGATGCTGCTGGTGAAATACCATACGCGAGGCGGTTGAAAACAAAAAGTCTTTTCTGGGTGTTGATAGTCAGGTATTTTCTCGATTCCTCGTCCACTACCATTTGAAGATACGCCGTTTTGAGGTCTATCTTTGAAAATTTCTCTCCACCTGCCAATGTTGCTAACATGATCTCAATCGTAGGCAATGGGTACGAGTCAACATTGAGCTGTGGATTGACAGTGACCTTAAAATCGTCACATATCCTGACAGAACCGTCTTTCTTCAGAATTGAAACAATGGGTGCAGCCCAATCACTCCATTCTACCTGTGAAAGGATCCCGTTGCTCGTCATATTGTCCAGTTCATGGTCGACCTTGTTCTTCATTACAAATTGGACCTGTCTGGGTTTGCAAAATTTAGGGGTAGCTCCTTCCTTGAGGTGCAACTTCGCAGTTATCCCTTTCAGCTTACCAAAGTCTTTGCCGAAACATTCACTGTACTTTTCCAGCAGATGGTCTAATTTCTTCTTACCTCGAATTATCCGTATGGACTTGATTTCGTACCAGTTTAACTTGTGTTGGAGCCAATCTCTGCCGAACAGAGGTGGACCTTTCCCGTGAAGAATATACAGCCGCAAACGATGTTCCTTACCTGCGTGTTCCACCAGAACATTCACGTATCCCTTGACCTTACACATTTTCCAGTATAGGTTTTTAAAACAACGTTTGTTCTGCTCAGCCGTAATTTACAAAGATGGCACTGATAATCCCTTTTCGATATTATCGAAAGCGCAGATCCTGTATCAAGCTCCATTTTGATAACTTTACCGTTTATTTTAGGACTGATCGTATTGGACCCACATTTCTTCTCGCTAGTGTTGTTTACATCGCAAACAACCTCCGTATAGCCGAGATCTGACCAGGAAGTGCTGTCGCCATTAGATTCTTCACCATCAGTGGTCACTTCATCGTCGTTACTTTCCTCTTTGATTTTAACTGGTCTGTTCCGGTCTTTTTGCCTTCGGAGGATGATTTACTGGATTTCTTCATCTTGCATCTTCTCTTAATGTGGCTTTTCTTACCGCAGTTGTGGCATTTCCCGTCCTTAAAACGGCAATCCTCGGGACCATGGCCATTCCTACCACACCTGAAGCAACGATTTTCAGCTCTCCTCTGCAACGTGTTAACACTTGCCGATGCTCCTTGCATTTCTGATACATCCTTCATAGCCATTTCCATGGCGATGGCTTTCTCCTTAGCCTTCTGGTAGGTCAAATTCTTCTCCGACAACAATCTTTTCAGGACATTTTCGTTATTTATACCACATACCAGCTGATCTCTAAGATGTTCTGCAAGACGCTCGCCGAATTCACAATGCTCACGCAACATCTGGAGGACATTCACGTAATCTGCCGTTGCCGCTTGTTGCCGCTTGTTGGTGCTTGTAGAACCGGTATCTCTCTGCTATCACGTTGGGCTTGGGACTGAGATGCTCCTGCAGCAACTCACCAATTTGCTCGAAAATCTTTGTCGATGGCTTGTCCGGTGAACACAGGCTATGTAGCAAGGAATAGGTTTTCCCGCCAATCAAACTAAGAGTTACAGCAACTTTTTTCTCATCGGCTACGTCGTTGGCATTGAAATACTGCTCCAATCTCTCTTTGTACAGCTCCCAGTCATCAGCAGTCTCGTCAAAGGGCTCCAGTCGTCCGATCAGTGATGCCATAATTCGGCAGCCAACTTCAGCAAACACTCACTTTTCCGTTATCTTCCTCACTATCCTCTGCATCTTACTTCTCCGCCAGATCTTCATAACCTCCTTGGTACACCGCAACACAATTTGCTCGTCGCCATTTGTTCTGTATGCGAGGTTGCTACGTCGAAATGCTAATTGAAACTAAACAGACGCTAAGTTGCCGCCATATGTTTTATTTACAACCGGAAGTCTCTAACTGGCTACACATATACACAACACTATTATTCCATACTTTATTTCTTATTTCTTTATTTCTTTGACAGAGGTGGGAGTAAGCACGAGATCATTTCATATTGCTTACTTTTTTCAGTCTTAAAAAATGTCTAGCTTAATTAAAATATTTATTTTGCAAATTATTTTTATTGTCGACTTCATAAAAAAACCATCAAATGTTTCGTTAGTTTGAATTTATTGATTGAAACTCTCGCTTTGCCATACGTTTTGTAAAAGTTAACATTACTTTTATCCCTTATTTTTAAGGTGGGCGTGTTCCTTGGAATTTAAACATTTGGCAAAAAATTCAAATTAAAGTACCAACAATTTTTGTTTGTTTAAAAAATATTCATAATTTGGAAAATTAAACACAATAGACTTTTGTTTTCCAAAATGTATTGTTGGACAGAAACACGCTTAGCTATAGTGATTCGAAAATTCGGTGTGTATTTGTTTATGATACGCATCAGCTCTTGCTAATAATTTTTAAAAACGGTCGACGGGTTCTCAGCTAGTTTTGTTTCTAATTTGAATGTCTAGTAGAAAGGAGGGAGAACGAATATTTACAGTAGTAGATCCAAATTAGTAAAATAAAATAGACTATCTCCCGTGACTAAAAGCCATTTTCATTTGTCAGATATCGCAAACTAGTGAATAGTTGAGCCGGGCAGGTTGCCAACTTTGCATCTGATTGGTGCTATATCCTTGTCATCAGTTTTTTCTAGTGTAAATAATCTGATTTCGTATATATCCTACCGATGTACTCCGCAATATGAATACAGGGGGTAACCTCTGCTAGGAGTTCCCACAGCAGGTGTTTCTAACCACAACGAGGCTGCCTGACGTAATGGGCGGGTTTCACATTTTGTGGAAGTTGTCAAAAGTTTTAAAAAGCTAATTTGTGACACTATTCCATACTGACCTGTGACGAAACATGCATTTCTAACAACATAAGGATGTCTTCTAAACATAAAATATCCGCTAGGATTGATAGCGGGCGTGCTGAAGTTAAAAGCAAGGTTTGTTTGAATTTCCCAGTAGTCCATCTTAGTAGCCCTTAGTCCCACAGCTGTAGCTCCAAGTCAGCTGCTTACTTTTACTCCATATCTGTCAGTAAGAAACTGCTTCTTAGAGCAGATTTGCAAAAACTTTCGACTCAAAAGATTCCGTACTTTGTGGTACTTTGCAAATAATGATTTTCAGCCATGGATGACGTTCCTTTCAGTCTCACCTGTTTGGATCTACTGTAACCATTCTTCTTCCCCCCCCGTATACAGGGCTGGTAAAAATTTCGAAATTTTTTAAAATTTTATGTAATTTGAAATTTTTGAAATATTTCAGAAATATTGAAATTTTCGAAATCTTTCAAAGCACTTAGAAAAAAACACACATTTCCAGGCTGTGCGTAATATCTGTTCCTTTAATTTAACAAATACCACTGTCATTTGCATAGAGAGATTAAATTTCTGAATCGCATACCGATTAAACACATAAATCGGTTGATTGCATAAAATCATGTATTTTTTAACCGGATAATTGCGTACCGCTTTATCGTAAAACCGGATAGAGGCAAGGCTTTTTCTCGTTCAAATGGGAAACAGGGCTTATTTGCAGAATTAGGAATGACTATTCAAACACTGCTAAATTTGAAGTTAACTCACTCACGGGCGTGAGATGCCCCCTGTTTGTTTAGCTAACATATTGCCTGCTATTTTTTTTACCTATTGTGTACATATCGGACCTCTTTCCCCTGTGTCGTTAAAAGTGAGCCCCCTTTCAGCAGTTGCTATAAACCCTCCGGTCTCCCTCCCCACCCCTTAGAAACACCCGCTGAGATACCCGGAGTAGATGTGTCAACGGTGCTATAGGACAGCAATTACTGACTAAGTTAGGCCCCAACCCTTCGGATTGGGGCCTATAGGTTTGGGGTGTCCGTCAGTCCGCCCGTCTGTCCGTCATCGCTTTATACCCCTATGAATTTGGGGGGGGGGGCGGTTGGGGCCTGCTTGTGTTTCACAAATACTTACTTGTTACTCAAAAGTCACAGACTGCGCAGGATTTCTGTGGCTGACACTGGCTATTGGTTATTATGTTAACTGACAACTTAAGATGAATGTCCGTTGATAGGTATCCGTCAGTATTTGGTATTCTTGATGTACAACTTATTTATTATTTAAAAATTTCAAAACGTGAAATTTTTTAAATTTTTATAGTGAAATATTTCAAGAAATATTTCATCGAAATATTTCATACCAGTCCTGCCCGTGTATGTGCTGTCATGATATTACGATTGACGAAAAAGAGAAATCATGAATAATCAAGCCACCACACATTGAACCAGTTCAGTGATAGTGGTACATTTCATAATCTGCAAAAGCAATCCCCTATGGCTCGACCCGAATAGGCGTGCTGTCTCTGGGAGTTTGCTTGTCGTGTCATAGTGATTTATTTTTATTCCTTTTCACTATTTTTTTACAGTATTAAATAATATCTTATGACGCAATTTCCGCTTCTAATGTTCATTATGATTTTAGCATATTTTTTTTCATATCACGTGAAGGCTATGTTTACTGCGAGTTCTCCCTTCCTGTGAGGTTGCTCGTGTTGACTGTATGCAGCATGTTAGTATCCTTTAAAACCGCTAATCTGCGTGGAGTCTAGGTCTTTGCTCCCCCCGTCTTTACACCACCGGTTTTTACCCCCCTAGGCCTTCCCCCCTTATTAATGACCGCTGGTATATATTTATTATTCTCCTTTTAAGCCTGTGATTTCATAAATGAAATGGCGATTGCAATAAACCGAGTTGAAATAAAGTAAAATTTTTAAAATTGCTGGAAGGAGTAAAGGCAGGGGATTGAGGATTAGGGGGGGGGGGGGGGGGGGAGGTAAAGGCCTGTTTCCCTCTGCGTGGGGCAGGGAGAGATGATGGCGGAGTAACTCCACTGTGTTTCGGCCTTATAGAGAACTGTTACATATATGTCAATTACATTAAATACCATGCACAATGTATTTTAAACTGATAAAGTTACACTTTGGTTTTATTTCAGTTTGAAGCAGAGTTCAGGCGGTTTTCCCTTTCACGGACGAGAAGACTGACCTTCGAAGAATTTTATCACATGATCGAGAAATTACACAATTTAGGAAAGATACCATTTCTGGTAACTTATACAGATAAAGAGGGCGACTTACTGCCAATAAACAACGATGACAATTTTGCAAAAGCGCTAGAAACTGCAAAACCAATTTTGAGATTATGTATCCAACGAAAAGGTAACCAATTCATATCTTATTTTTACGCCCCAGGCCGCAAAACAATAGCCTCAACTTTTTGTTGCTGTTCAGTTTTCTATTTGTTTCCAGAAGTGCGATTTATTTAACATATGGTGAACATTTCATGAGGATTTAAGTATAGAATAAGCAACCTATTATCAAACTTTTACTTCAGTCGCCCTTTCCTGTGAACACAAATGCGGGGGGGAGTATTTTTAGAACATTCTACTACCAGTTTTCAATTACGTGCTCAGTGTTTTGCCCAGGAGGGAAAGAAAGGGAGCTTAAAATCCCCTCTGTAAAAAATAGGGGTTTTTCCCCCTTGGTGGGGGATGTCGTAGGAATCCTACACAAGATACAAAAGTACTGATGTTCAATTCATCTATTCTAAACCGTAGCCATTTTGTTTTGTTTTCAGCAGAAGATTTTGGGGGGTTGTTCTCGTAAATATGAAACGATTCCACACAAATTGTGGTGTGTAAAATGACCAGTGGTCACTAATTAAACTGTAATGTTCATCCGACAGTCGAACAACCCCCCCCCCCCCCCCCCCTCGACAATACAAGAAGTTCCAAAAAGGGGACTAAAATGGTGAGAGAGAGGAGAGAAATCTCCTAAATCTCACTCTGCTTCATGTATAGGGCTCATGCGCCGTCAGCACCTTAAAAAAAGGCCTCGTTATTTCATGAATCCATTTTTAGTGGTAGAGGGTATTTGAAGCTTTATTATTGTTTAATTGACAAGCGCATTAACTATATGCAACCAATGTACATGAACTCATTGCTATATTTGACCGAAAACAAAAAGAAGCTAAAAAAAAAAAAAAACAGTGTGACAAATCTTTTATTGAAAATCTTTCATTGAAACTATATGATTTTCGTCACAGAAAATAAAATACAGTTTATAGCCTCAAAATGAATCAATACATGTCGATATTTGGTGCTTTTCCCACTTTTCAGCATACCCAAAGGGTGTTATTCTGTTGGCCTTTTAAAACAGATTGTATTAATACACGTTCGGATCCCTTACTCGATGCGAAAACGAAAGCTCGCGTAGGCGTTGTTTAGAACATTGTGTACAGGTGAAATTGGCGCCAGAGTAGGTCGAATGGTTCTGCCCTCAGTTCGCTCATCGAAACACAGTTGATACCAGTAAGTCAAGATGGTATACCAAACTGTCCTGGGGCTAATTTTTACAATCGAAAAGCGTTACTCGTGATAAATACTTAACATAAAAATATGAGGAATCCCCAGCTGGATGTATATTATGCGAAGAGCAGCGCGCCCCATGTTGTTCTCCTTCATGTATATTACTTATAAAACAGTGGAAAATCAAATAAATCAGAAAATCGAGTAAACTTAAGCGTATGGGTTTCAACACATTTTTCTTTTGAGGGGGGGGGGGGGTATTTTCTTGTAAACTAGAGAGCAATGAATGGCATAAATTTCGGTGCAGAAGGATTTTATGGTTCCTATGGATTCGTAGGCTGTGTTGTTACCTATCCCCGCCGTAGTTGGTTCCTGACAACCGATGTTTTCCAATTCTGTCAAATGTTCTATAAAAGCGGTCAACTCATAATCGAGTCGTGTGGAGCCATGGCCAAAAGTTCTGCCTCGAACGTTATTTTCATCGTCAAATTCTCTGGTTACTACCCAAAACCCCTCCCTCAACCCCAACCACCGTCAATTTAGTCGTGACTATAAGTTAACATTGGGTGAAAATTGAGGCCTGTCTCTGGCAGTGGTGTCGGACTGACTCAATGAAGATAAATGTGAACCAGAAAATATAACGGAAAAAGCAAGGCAGGCTCCCTTGTATTTTAAAACACTGAAAAATCAGGGCATCGTAAGAACTACAATTTCTGTATTTACTTTACCGTTAAGAAAGTAGGAGACATCCGATCCTGTGTTGGGGAAAAGTCAGAAATTTTTAAAGTTCACAAACGGATAGGTCACATATTGAAGGTGAACAACGTCTTATTTTTGTTCGGAATCGTGACAAATTGTCAAGATGAGAATTTTGAGATTGTTGGAATTTAGCGTATTTTCTGCGTCGAGTCCAAAATTTTAATTGGATTGTTGTGAAATTTCACATACGGATAGCAGCGTTCGCGATGATGTCGTTTTTTTACGCGGTTTTCGACACCTTTTAACTAAGAAATTTAGCGTTTACACAGACACGCGCTGACTCGAGTTTTAAATGGTTATGAAATATAATATTCTTGGTTACATTATTTGTCGCAGCATTTAGCATCACAATATACATTGATAATATACTCCATTCACCCTGTTTGAATAGAATGTAGGAAATAATCTGGGGCGAGTATTCCGTAAAAAAAATCGCCGCGGAGCTGCTTGTGACGCGGATTTTCAGACCCAACCGCGCCACACAATTTTTCGTGACGCGGTTTTTTTTTTTTGGAAGGTCAGTGCGACC
This sequence comes from Protula sp. h YS-2021, assembly GCA_949752745.1. Lineage (NCBI taxonomy): Eukaryota > Metazoa > Annelida > Polychaeta > Sabellida > Serpulidae > Protula > Protula sp. h YS-2021. The sequence goes on along the minus strand of OX457027.1, from coordinate 21,145,359 downwards.
GCTGCATTTTCGCATTATTATTCCGATCCATGAAAAATTGTCATAATGATGGTAATTTGAAATTTTTCTAAAAATTAGCATTTGTCCATATAATGGAACTTGGGTTCGCGCTATATCTCTGAACCTGTAAGTTTCGGATTCTTTTGAAATTTCATATACGGATAGGTTACATATTGAAGGTGAGCAATTGTAACGATCAAATAATTAAAAAAAAAAATGAAACAATGTTTTTCTAAGAAATGTGACTGTGCCGTCCTTGTTTACTTCCTAACGTAGCTGTGAGTAAGTGATGCAAGGTCAAAGGCTACGTCTGGTTAGGCGAAAAAATGTGATTCTGCTTCCTTTTATTTTTGGAATGTCTTATAAACTATAGTTTGTAGGCGAATTATTAATAAGTTTTTAAATCCTGAAAATTACTGATTCTGCAATGATTAGCTTCCGATTTCCTATTTCCGATTCCAGAAATCGATTGGTAATTTCTATGTAGGCGAATGACATCACTTTGTGTCCGTGCTGATCCGTATAAATAATGCCCAGTTGTTCCATTTTAATCAGTCTAAAAATTGAGATTCAATTGTCTTTAACCCGGCTGTACCTGAAAGAGGGTTCTGTGCCAGTTAAGGTTAAGACCAGGCTATACCTGAAAGAGGGTATTGGGCCGTAAACGTGACGGTTAAATTGGAATAATAGGCTTTTAAAGGGCATAAATTACGGTAAGCAAATTCATGTTACTGTATTGATAATATGGTATTCTAAAGAGAGAATGTTTCATTTTATAGTGAGAATATTTGTAATCAAAGAATTTAATAAGTTTATAATTGAATAGTTTAGCAGTAATAAGTGTTTAATCAAATATTGATGGAATTAATAAGATTTGTGATTAATCAATATTGGAGAATTAATTAGTATAGTGTTTTAAAAAATTAGAAAATTACTAGTTTAAATAAGTAGCAAATACGTGTGTATTTCAGTCAATCGGCGTTATAACGGCGTTTCAATAGGCGTTTCGGCGTTCAGCGTTACGACGTTACGAAGTTAGACGTCATTGGTTGGCGTTTAATAATTGGCATTAGTGTAATCAATTGCTGTGATTAATTTTAATGTCCTTTCAACGTCGCATTGCGTAATAAAGTGCTTAGTATTTAAATCAGACAAAGTCTTTAATTCCGATTTAACTATTGGCATATTTATTTGTCATCTGAATTACGCGTTGTTAACGTAGTTCAGTATTGGCGTATAAATGTGTCATCACATTTCTTATTGACGTAATTTTAAAAGGTTTTGTCAATTCTTATTGACGTAATTTTAAAAGGTTTTGTCAATTCTTGTTGACGTAATTTAAAATAGTCAATTTGGTCAATTTCTTATTGACGTAGTTTAAAAAAAAAAAAACGATCGTAATTAAAGAATTGCGATAAAGACGGCGTTTAAGAAATAAACGTCATTTAAGCGTAGTTTAAAAAGGTTTTAATTACGCAAAGCGATTTAGAAGGCATTAAATTGTCATGGCAACGGAAGAGGGAGAAAAGATGACGACACGCAGCACTGTTGAAAGGCAGCTGTCAGAGAGAGGTGTGGCTTATCAAATGGATGCAGAACAGACGCTCTTCCACGAAGCCGAGCGGAAGGCTAAACAGCTCGATGAAGAGATGAAAAGTGCCTTTCCCCCAGATATGAGGCGTGTTCAAAACATGCACGCGCAATTCATTGCCTCCTTAGACAGATACATGTCAAAGGCCAGTGAAATACTGGAACTGCTGAAAGGAGAGCAAAAAGAGTCCTTTTTAAAGGACTACGAGTCCAGACGCCAGTATTTGGCATCAATTCAAAACTGTGCCAGCAGCTTCCTGGTACAGTGGAGAACCGAAGAAGGGGATCCCACGCCAGAAGAGCAAGATAAAGGCGAAAAGTCCCAGAAAAGGAGGAGAATACTTCAAGAAAAACTACAGATAGAGAGAGAAGAGTTTGAACTCGAAGAAAGAAGAAAGATCTTCGAATTCCAGCAGAGAAAGAGGGAGCTGGAACTGGAGGAAGAACTTTTGGGTACTGCTACGGCATCTCAGGTCAGGAATCGGTCAGCTAGTAGAGGTAATCTTGTACTTTCAGACGACCGGTCTCGCAGTAGATGTAATTCTGTAGTTCAAAGGGAAAGTTGTAACTTTGATGGTAAAACAGGAAACAGAGAATTTTCACCTGATCGATCAGTGTCTCAAAATTCTGTAGTTTTAGAGTCAATCGTCAGGCATTTGAGAAAGCCGACCTTCGATTTCGAAAAGTTCGATGGTAACCCTTTAAAATTTGTTAAATTTATGCGGCAATTTAAATTGAATGCTCTGCCATTTTGTGAGTCAGACGCAGAGAAAATCGCGTTACTCGAGCAATATACTACCGGTGAGGCAAATCAAATCGTAGCCGGTTTTACCCACCTCAGTGACAATTTGGCATTTGAAAGTGCTATGCAAAAACTAGAAAAACGTTATGGAAACAAAGAGTTGATTGCTCAAACGTACATTAGCCGTGCGTTAGAGTGGCCTCAACTAAAATCTAACGATAGCAAAGAGTTAGATAGGTACGCTCTATTTCTAACTGAAATTAATAGTGCGATCCAAGACATCGATGAGGTGAAAATTCTCGAATACCCAGAAAATATGAAACGCTTGATAGCAAAGTTGCCGTTCTATTTGCACCATAGTTGGCGTTCTTACGCTGACAAAATTCGAGAAAAGGAAAACAAATTAACCTTCCAAGACTTGACTAAGTTTGTCGAGCACGAGGCAAAGAAGGCCAATGACCCAATTTTTGGACAACAAGCCTTTCAGTGCATTGGCATTATAAAAGAAAAACAAAAGAAAAAGAAAGGCAGCAGTTTTGCTACAAGTGAGAGAGGAGAAAACAGAAGCACCACAAAAGTGTGTTTGTATTGTAAGAAGGACAACCATGCTTTAGCTGGTTGTCTTCAGTTTGCAAAATTAGAGATGACTGAAAAGAAAAAGTTTATAAGAGAAAACAAAGGTTGTTTAGTGTGTTTGAAACAAGGGCACATAGCAAAGAAATGCAAGTCAACTCTAGCTTGCAAGAAGTGTAACGGTAAGCATGCGACTAGCATGCATGAAGAACGAAAAGGCAGTACAGTTGCCCCGAGCGATCAAAACACAGAAAACAAACAGACAACCACTACACGTAGTGATACACACGAATCACCAGTGTCTTGTGGTAATACGGGAGCCGGAGAAAATGAATTCTGTACTCTGGCTATTATTCCCGTTCAAATAGCCTTGAAAGGAAAGCTTAAGTCTCTCCAGACTTATGCTTTCCTAGACAGTGGCAGCAGTGTTAGTTTTATAGATGCAAATCTGGCTAAACAACTGGGTGCTACTGGAAGGAAAAGAAAGGTAACTTTGGACGCCATGGGCAAAGAATATGACGTGGTATCTGAAGTTATCAGCGGAATAGAAATTGCCGATATACAAGGCAATAACAAAGTGGAACTTCCAAATGTCCTGACCAAAGACAGAACGCCGGTAACACCGGAATATATTCCCAGAAATAATGATATCAGGGGTTGGTCTCATATGAAGGGAGTGAACCTTCCAGAAATAAACGCAGACATCGGGTTGCTATTAGGCAACAACATTCCTGACATTATGTGTCCATTAGAAACTAGAAGGGGCCCAAAGGGGAGTCCACTAGCTATAAGGACTCAGATAGGATGGGTGGCATATAACGTCATCCGAAAAACAACTGAAGGTAAGTATTCCGTCAACAGAGCCGCAGTCATTGAGGCTAAAGAGGTAGGTGAACTCGAAAGACTTGAGAAACTGTATCAAGATTCAGTCAACATTGATTGTCCAGAGAAAACTATCAATGATAAGAAAGAAAATTCACAAGAAGACAAAGTCTTCTTAAAGAAGGTGAGTACCTCTATAAAAAGAGACGGATATTTTTACGAAATAGGTCTCCCATTCAAAACTCAAGAGGTTCATCTGCCAAACAACTTCACGCAGGCACAAGTCAGGTTAGGGCATCTTAAACAAAAGATGCGAAACAATGAAGCGTTTGCCATTAAATACAAGCAGTTCATGGCAGATGTGCTAGAAAAGAGGTATGCTTAGAAGGTACCAGAAAACGAAATAAATAGAACTGACGGGAAATTGTTTTACATTCCCCACTTTGGCGTATTCCACCCAAAAAAGCCAGACAAAATTAGAGTTGTGTTTGATTGTGCAGCAAAATTCAATGGAAGGTCGTTAAACGACAATTTATTACAAGGACCAAACCTTACAAATAACCTAACAGGCGTTTTACTTAGGTTTCGAGAACACCCAGTAGCTATCATGGCTGATATTGAATCAATGTTTCATCGGGTACGCGTGGCGAAAGACGATCGAGATTGTTTACGTTTCTTGTGGTGGCCAAACGGTGACCTCGACAAGAATCCAGAAGTTTACAGAATGTGCGTGCATCTATTTGGTGCAACAAGCTCACCAAGCTGCTCGTCGTATGCACTTCAAGCAACGGCGAAAGACAATGAAAAGGAATTTGATTCTGATACAATACAAACGTTGCAACGTAATTTCTATGTCGATGATTGTATCAAATCAGTAGAAAACGACGAAAAGGCCGCAAATTTGTTTAAAAATTTAACGAAGTTATGCAGTCTAGGAGGCTTTCGCCTCACAAAATGGGTTTCAAACAGCAGAAGAGTGCTGGATTTGATACCTGAAAGCGAAAAGGCAAAAACAGTCAAAGATTTGGATCCAAAGACCGATATTTTGCCAATCGAGCGTACGTTGGGGGTGTTTTGGTGTGTTGAAACGGACAGTTTCTGTTTCAAAATTGAAATTCAAGACAAACCAAGAACAAGACGAGGCATCTTATCAGTTACCAGCTCAATTTATGATCCACTAGGTTTGGCATGTCCATTCATACTTTCTGCCAAGGTGCTACTTCAAGAATTGTGCAAGAAGGGGTTTGGCTGGGATGCAAAATTATCAGAAGCAGATTTGGCTGTTTGGGAAAAATGGCTTTTAGAAATTAAAGGTGTGGAAAACTTCAGAATAGAAAGGTGTTTCAAAAGTGAAACACAACAAAAGGCAAAATTTGAGCTGCACACTTTCTGTGATGCATCAGAAAAGGCCTATGCAGTGGTAACGTACTTACGGGTAATTACTGGAAATAATATCAAGTGCTCTTTAGTGATGGCAAAATCTCGGGTAGCTCCATTAAAGAAACAGTCAATCGTTCGATTGGAGCTAATGGCTTGCACACTGGGGGTACGGTTGGCAAAGCTCATACATGATGAGTTAGACATCACTATAGATCAAGAGTATTTCTGGACAGATAGCATGTCCGTTTTAAAATACATAGCGAATGAAAGGACCCGGTTCCACACTTTTGTGGCAAACCGGATCAGTGTTATCAGGGAAGGGTCAAAGGTATCCGACTGGCACTATATAAACACAAAAACAAACCCAGCGGATATTGCTTCGAGGGGTTTATCCACAAAACATGATAACCTGGCGCAGAAATGGTTCAAAGGACCAGAGTTTTTGTACGAAGGAGAATGGTCAGAGGAAACTTATGACCGAGACCTAGAAGATGACCCAGAGGTCAAGGTAAGTGCATATGTAAGTATGGAATCAAAACGTGAAACGGAAGAGAAACTATTTGGAAAGTTTTCGGACTGGAGAAAACTAGTAAGGGTTTTCTCCCGAGTGTTGAAATTTATATTCAACACAAAGTATTGGGTGGCAACGCGCCAAAGTGTGGTGACAAAGTCTGCCGAGCAATCAAAAGTCGACCAATCGGTTCAAGTACTCAAACAAACAAAGGCCAAAACCGAGCACGGTTTGAGTAGTAATGACTTGCAAAACGCAGAAATGTTCATTTTTCGATACGTCCAAGAATGTTATTTTGGAGAAGAGATAAAAGCAGTAGAAAATGGACTCTCAGTGAAGAGGTTTAGCCAAATGTCAAATTAGACCCCATCTTTGAAAATGGAATATTGCGAGTGGGCGGAAGGTTGTCACGGGCTAATCTTGAGCATGACGTTAAACACCCAATACTCCTCCCACGAAGGTCGCATCTTTCAGAACTACTGGTGCGATACGCACACCAACAGGTAGGTCACTTGGGCAAAAACACAATAGTCTCATATTTGAGACAGAGATATTGGATTCTTGGGGTAAATACATTGGCAAAAAAGATAGTCTCAAAATGTGTAGTCTGTAGAAAATATAGAGCAAGGCCTCTAAACCAAAAGATGGCGGATTACCCAATTGAAAGGGTGACGGCACACGTTCCAGTATTTTCCCGGTGTGGGGTAGATTATATGGGTCCGATAGAGATTAAAGTCAAAAGATCAAGGGTTAAACGCTGGACAGTAGTGTTCACTTGTTTAGTCAGTAGAGCAGTTCATTTAGAAGTAGCTGCTTCATTAGACACAGATTCATGTATAAATGCATTAAGACGGTTCATATCAAGACGAGGTCCAGTAGAGGTAATGAAATCGGACAACGGAACAAATTTTGTAGGAGCTCAACACGAGCTCAAAGAAGAATTCGCCAAGTTAGACAAGGAAAAGGTGTATCAGTTTTGTCTGGAAAAGGGGATAAATTGGCAATTTAATACACCATCTGCCTCGCACTTCGGTGGGGTATGGGAAAGATTAATAAAGTCAGTTAGGCAAGTCATGTATGGGTTGACCAGAGAACAAACCTTCAAATTTGATGAAGAGGGTCTCAGAACATTAGCTTGCGAAATAGAAAATATCCTGAACAATCGACCCTTAACACAATTGTCAACCGATGCTAATGACTTGACCCATTTGACTCCGAATCACCTGCTTTTGTTACGATCAGGGTCAAAATGTCCTCCTGGTATATTTGACAAAGATGATACATATTGTCGTAGGAAATGGAAACAGGTGCAATACGTTGCACAAATGTTTTGGCAAAGATTTGTTAAGGAATATATCACAATGCTGCAGGAGAGACAAAAATGGGAACGACCAAAACGAAACGTTCAAGTCGGTGATTTGGTGTTGTTGGTGGACAATAGTCCAAGAAATTCATGGCGTCTAGGAAGGGTTATAGAAACTTACACAGATAGATTTGGATTTGTTAGAAGTGCACGGGTCAAAACTCAATCCAATGTGCTCGACCGACCTGTACACAAAATGTGTTTGATACTAGAAGGAGATTGTAATGATGCTTAAAATAAATATATGTGTGTTTGACAAGTTATGTTTTGTAATAATTATTTAACCTTTGTTAATAGTTTAGTGTTTTAATTGTTTATTTAACAATGTAAAAGGGATCCGGAATGTAACGGTCAAATAATTAAAAAAAAAATGAAACAATGTTTTTCTAAGAAATGTGACTGTGCCGTCCTTGTTTACTTCCTAACGTAGCTGTGAATAAGTGATGCAAGGTCAAAGGCTACGTCTGGTTAGGCGAAAAATGTGATTCTGCATCCTTTTATTTTTGGAATGTCTTATAAACTATAGTTTGTAGGCGAATTATTAATGAGTTTTTAAATCCTGAAAATTACTGGTTCTGCAATGATTAGCTTCCTATTTCCGATTCCAGAAATCGATTGGTAATTTCTATGTAGGCGAATGACATCACTTTGTGTCCGTGCTGATCCGTATAAATAATGCCCAGTTGTTCCATTTTAATCAGTCTAAAAATTGAGATTCAATTGTCTTTAACCCGGCTGTACCTGAAAGAGGGTTCTGTGCCAGTTAAGGTTAAGACCAGGCTATACCTGAAAGAGGGTATTGGGCCGTAAACGTGACGGTTAAATTGGAATAATAGGCTTTTAAAGGGCATAAATTACGGTAAGCAAATTCATGTTACTGTATTGATAATATGGTATTCTAAAGAGAGAATGTTTCATTTTATAGTGAGAATATTTGTAATCAAAGAATTTAATAAGTTTATAATTGAATAGTTTAGCAGTAATAAGTGTTTAATCAAATATTGATGGAATTAATAAGATTTGTGATTAATCAATATTGGAGAATTAATTAGTATAGTGTTTTAAAAAATTAGAAAATTACTAGTTTAAATAAGTAGCAAATACGTGTGTATTTCAGTCAATCGGCGTTATAACGGCGTTTCAATAGGCGTTTCGGCGTTCAGCGTTACGACGTTACGAAGTTAGACGTCAGTGGTTGGCGTTTAATAATTGGCATTAGTGTAATCAATTGCTGTGATTAATTTTAATGTCCTTTCAACGTCGCATTGCGTAATAAAGTTCTTAGTATTTAAATCAGACAAAGTCTTTAATTCCGATTTAACTATTGGCATATTTATTTGTCATCTGAATTTGGCGTTGTTAACGTAGTTCAGTATTGGCGTATAAATGTGTCATCACAGCAATATCGTATTTTTGTTTGGAACCATGAAAAATTGTCAAAATAACGGTATTTTTAAATTTGGTGAACCCTGACGGCATAATGAAACGTCGCGTCCGAGTTATCGGAAACTATAGGTGTGATTGTTTGAAAAATTATATTTTTGTTCGCATTCATGAAAAATTGTAAATGTGACAGAATTTTGAAATACGGCGAATCTTGGCGTTTTGATATAATTTTGTCTGCGAAATTTGACGTATCGTTGATGTTGTCTTCAAAACTATTCTTCTGATTTTATAAATTTCACACACGGATAAAACAGATACTGAAAATTGCAAAGATATCTTTTTAAGTATAAAGCTTGGCTTTTGTCTAAATTAAAAAAAAATGCAAAAACTGTTAAAATTGTAAAAAACGTGATGAAAAGTGGCAGCAGTGGCGCTTTGCAAACCGACTTTAGCACCGATTTCATAGTCTTCCGCTCTACACGGGGGATCGTGTTCCTCTGAGGTTCTAGTTTTCCGGGTCTGTTTGATGTGTTGTTCTTGTCTTCTCTTCAGTGACGATATTTTAGGATAGGCTGAGATTTCTACTGACATTTATACTACGTTGGAGCACTCTGCAGCGGACTCTGGAACCAATGAGAATGAATGTTGTGATTTGCTAAGAGAAATATTCTCCAGAATAATGCAATTAATAACTGTACTATCCATTGATACTGACTTTCCGTGTGTAGCGTCGAGAAATTACGAAGGTGTGAACAAGGGTATGAAGTGGTAACAAATTTACGAAGCGTTCAAAAAGGTACGAAAAGGCAAAGGCGCGGAGTGCCCAGGAACCAAATAACGTCGTAAGACATGTTCCGTTAGTTGAATAAACATATATATGCCAGGCCTTTGTAGAAACTCGTGTGAAGAACTAATAAAATTCTTCTATGTTATTTGGTTTGTGTGCGATTATTGTCACTTCTTTTGTTACACTAAAACTGAAACCAAATATTCGTTCAGCTGATTACAGTGAAGAAAAATGTGTTTCTTTGTACGACAGAGTCGTCTGAATAGTATCGATATGTGGCCTGCAAACGCACTGAGTGTGTTCAGTTATAATTTTGATTTCGATGTAAAATGGCAAGGCTTGCTTGGTGAATTTGCATTCCATTTCAAGGCAAGTTATTATAAGTTGTTACTACATGGTAAATTAAATCAGTTTTACTATACCTGTAGGATATTTTAAATATGCATCTGAACATCTAGTTGAGTGATTAACTCGCTGAATCACACCTTTAAAAAATCACCTGTCACACTACGGTGATTTGTCAGTCGCGCCACACATACAACTCACAAAAAAATGTGTCTTCCGATTTTTGGTTCAGAGGTAAATCCCGTCAAGATATGCCATCGCTGGTCATAGTTGCTCACATCGTACATGTCAACAGCGGATTTGTGAAATCGGCAGCTTTACAAAGTGGCTGAAAAATTTTCAGTTTTTAGTGGGTCTGTCAATAATTGTAAAATTAGTATTACATCATAAGATAAATATCTAGATTTTAATAACCCTCGAACTAAAATGTTTCACAGTGTCTTTTTTTTTAAGGAATAACATTTCTATACAGTTTTTTTTTTTATAAAAAATAATAATGTGCAAACTTCAGTTTTTTCCTTTTTAGCCCAGCTTACGTTACACATGCATCTCCTCCTACATTTTTGATCTGATGTCATTTATTTTTGGTATGAGGCACCCCTAAAGTGTCGTGCATACGGCTTGTGCTTTTTTAGTCGATCGGGCAATTTTTGTATTTTTGGGGAATTTTTCAAGCAAAAATTTAGAAAATAATTCAAAATGCATCTACTCCTACAATTTCGATTCGATGTCATTTATTTTTGGTGTGAGGTATCCCTAAGGGGTCGTGCATACGGCTTGTGCTTTTCTAGTCGATCGGGTGATTTTTGAATTTTTGGCGAATTTTTTAAGAAAAAATTTTAAAATGCATCTCCTCCTACATTTTTGACCGGATGTGATTTATTTTTGGTATGAGGCACCCCTAAAGTGTCGTGCATACGGCTTGTGCTTTTTTAGTCGATCGGGCAATTTTTGTATTTTTGGGGAATTTTTTAAGCAAAAATTTAGAAAATAATTCAAAATGCATCTACTCCTACAATTTCGATTCGATGTCATTTATTTTTGGTGTGAGGCATCCCTAAGTGGTCGTGCATACGGCTTGTGCTTTTCTAGTCGATCGGGTGATTTTTGAATTTTTGGCGAATTTTTAAAGAAAAAATTTTAAAATGTATCTCCTACATTTTTGACCGGATGTGATTTATTTTTGGTATGAGGCACCCCTAAAGTGTCGTGCATACGGCTTGTGCTTTTTTAGTCGATCGGGCAATTTTTGTATTTTTGGGGAATTTTTCAAGCAAAAATTTAGAAAATAATTTAAAATGCATCTACTCCTACAATTTCGATTCGATGTCATTTATTTTTGGTGTGAGGCATCCCTAAGGAGTCGTGCATAGGGCTTGTGCTTTTCTAGTCGATCGGGTGATTTTTGAATTTTTGGCGAATTTTTAAAGAAAAAATTTTAAAATGTGTCTCCTCCTACATTTTTGACCGGGTGTGATTATTTTTGGTGTGAGGCACCCCTAAAGGGTCGTGCATACGGCTTGTGCTTTTTTAGTCGATCGGGTGATTTTTAAATTTTTGGGGAATTTTTTGAAGAAAAAAAATTTAAAATGTATCTCGTCCTACATTTTTAATCCGAAACCTCTCAAAGATCCGATGACCCTAAAAGGTCGTGCATACGGCTTGTGCTTTTTAGTCGATCGGACAATTTTTGTATTTTTAGGGAGCTTTTAAAGAAAAAAACCTTCAAAATGCATTTTCCCCTACAATTTTGATCTTTCTCTCTCTCTCTTTTTTTTTTTTTTTTTTTTTTTTGGTTTGAGGCATCCCTAAGGGGTTGAGCATACGGCTTGCGCTTTTTAGTCGATCCGATAATTTCTGTATTTTTAGGGAATTTTTGAAGAAAAACTTCAAATGCATTTCCTCCTACAGTTTTAATCCGATTTCATTTATTTTTGGTATGAGGCATCCTTAGGTGGGTCGGGCATACGGCTTGTGCTATTTGACTCGACTTGGGAATTCTTGATTTCGATAGGGAATTTTTGATGAAAATACCTCAAAATGCATCTTCTCCTGCAGTTTTGATCAGACATCATTTATTTTGGGGCAGAGGCATGCTTAGGGTGTCGTGAATACGGCCTGTGCTTTTCGAGTCGATCAGAATTTTTGGGGAATTTTTGAATAAAAAAACTTCAAAATGCATTTCCTCCTACTGTTTTTATCAGATTTCATTTATTTTTGATACAAGCCGACTTTAGGGGGTCATGCATACGGCTTGTGCTTTTTGAGTGAATTGGAAAACTTTTGAATTTTTTTCGGAATTTAAAAAAAAAAAAAGAATCTTCTCCTGCAGCGCATAAACGCAAGTTAAATGAACTTGCGCAGTAGTCAGATTTAACAACCGCACATCGACGCAAGTTAAATAAACATTCGCATTGGTCCGAAATGTGAACCATTGACAGAAGATAAACTTGCAAACTGGTCCAAAATAAGCACCGCGCATCAACGCAAGTTAAATAAACATGCGCAATGGTCCGAAAAAAAAACTACTCGTCGACACAAATTGAATAGACATACGCAGTGGTCCGAAATGCGGATCGAGCATCAACGCAACCTAAAGAAACATCTGCACTGGTCCGAAATGCGAACCGCGCATCAACGCAAGTTAAATAAATATGCACACTGGTCCGAAAAAAAGAACCGCGCATCAGCGCAACCCAAAGAAACATGCGCACTGGTCTAAAATGAGAACCACGCATCAACGCAAGTTAAATAAACATGGGCAATGGTCGGAAATGCGAACCGCGCATCGACGGATGTTAAATAAACATGCGATCCGGTCCAAAATAAGCACCGCACATCAACGCAAGTTAAACAAACATGCGCACTTGTCCGAAAAAAGAACCACAGAAAGTTGAATAGACATGCGCAGTGGTCTGAAATGAGAACCTCGCATCAACGCAAGTTAAATAAACATTCGCAGTGGTCCGAAGAAAGAACCACGAATCGACGCAAGTTGAATAGACATAAGAGTCGGGCATCGACGGGACTGAAATAAACATGGATTCTGGTCCGAAATGCAATTCGCGTGTCAACGCACGTTAAGTGAACCTACGCACAGGTCCGAAATGCGAACCTCGCATGAACGCAACCTAAAGAAACCGGTACACTGGTCCGAATTCCGAACCGCTCCTCAGCGCAAGTTAAATACACATTTGCACTGATCTAAAATAAGTACCGAGCACCAACACAAGTTAAATAAATATGCGCACTGGTCCAAAATGCGAACCACGCATCAACACAAGTTAAATAAACGTGCGCACTGGTGGAAAATGCGAAACGTTTATTAACGCAAGCTAAATAAACAAACACACTGGTCAGAAATGGGAACCGAGCATTAACGCAAGTTAAAAAAACATGCGCACTGGTTAGAAATGCGAACCGAACTGCGCATTAACGCAAGTTAAATAACGTGCGCACTATTCAAAATAAGAACTGCGTATCAACGCAACTTAAATAAACATGCGCACTGGTCCAGAATAAGAACCGCGCATCAACTCAAATTAAAGAAATATGCGCATTGGCCTGAAATAAGAACCGCACATCGACACACGTTAAATAAACATGCGCAGTGGTTCGAAATGCGAACCACGCGCCAACGGAAGTTAAATAAATATTTGCACTGGTCCAAAATAAGCACCGCGCATCAACGCAAGTTAAATAAACATGCGCACTGGTCCGAAATTCGAACTGCTCATCAACGCAAGTTGAATAAATATGCGCACTGGTCCAAAATGCAAACCGCGCACCAACGCAAGTTAGATTAACATATGCACACGTCCAAAATAAGCACCGTGCATCAACGCAAGATAGATAAACATGCAAACTGTTCCGAAATGCGAACCGCGCATCAAGGCAACCTAAGGAAACTTGTACACTTGTCCAAAATAAGTACCGCTCATCAACGCAAGTAAAATAAACATGCGCACTGATCCGAAATAAGAACTGCACATCAACACAAGTAAATAAACATGCGCATTGATCCGAAAGAAGAACCGCACATCAACACAAGGTAAATAAACATGCGCACTGATCCGAAATAAGAACCGCACATCAACACAAGGTAAAAAAACATGGGCGCTGGTCCGAAATGCCAACCGCACATCAACGCAAGTTAAATAAACATGTGCACTGGTCCAAAATAAGCACCGCGCATCAACGCAAGTTAAATAAACATGCGCACTGGTCCGAAATTCGAACCGCGCATCAACGCCACTTAAATAAACGTGTGGAGTGGTTCGAAATGTGAACCACGCTCCAACGCAAGTTAAATAAACATTTGTACTGGTCCAGAATAAGTACCGCGCATCAATGCAAGTTAAATAAACATGCGCACTGGTCCGATATTCGAACCGCGCGTCAACGCAAGTTAAATAAACATGCGCACCGTGCAAGTTAGATAAACTTGCAAACTCTTCCGAAATGCGAACCGCGCATCAAGACAACCTAAGGAAACTTGCGCACTTGTCCAAAATAAGTACCGCTCATCAACGAAAGTAAAATAAACATGCGCATTGGTCTGGAATAAGAACCGCGCATTAATCTTTATTAAGTTAAATGAACATGTGCACGGTTCCAAAATGAGAGCCGCGCATCAACGCAAATTAAATAAACATGCGTACTTGTCTGAATAAGAACCGCGCATCGAGGCAAGTTGCATAAATATGCGCACTGGTCCGAAATGCGAGCGTTGTTTGAAGGTATCTATGGCAGACTATCCAGTCTACCAGAGATACAAAAAATCTGTTCCCCATTTTTCACGTAAAGAAATCTTTGTATGCATTTATCGGTCTATGTGCTGGTCCGGTGCTAAATTAATTATTGAGCTAGCTCTTTGCCGTCTCATCTTTTGAAGCCCGATATTTCAGGGAAACTCCTTCGCTCATGCACGCTGGAATGGGTCTTATTGCTTTTCGTAAGCTGGGACTTTGTCCTTGGACAAACTTGTTTTGAGCAGCTGATCGCTGGTTTTCATTTACATGCCTTTGTGTACTTTTCGCGGCATGCATTTGGGTTACTTTGATACGTTGTTACTTAATCGTAGTGTTCTCGCACTCTGACACTGTCGACAACAGCTCCATGAAACAGTCTTGTTTATCAGATTTGACAGATCCGTTGAAATATTTAAGCAAAACCGCTGATTTAATAAATCCGCTGTAGTATAGAATCTCTATATAAGCCTAATCTTGGTCCTCTGCTTCTCGATAGTCTCGTCGGTGTCGACCAATTCAAGCACCAATTAAAATCGGTCATGATGTCAAAGTAAACTGGGTCAACCGGGTAATTTTTTGTGTGTTAGGGTAGGGATATATACCGATATTCAAGTACTGCAAAGTTCATGAGCAAGTATTAGGCAAATAAATGTCATAAATAAAAAATAGATAAAACATGCTTTCAGAAAGTGTATTTGCCAAGTTATGGGAAGTCTACGTTTGGTGTAACTACCAAGATATTTCGCTGATTACCAGGTTGACTTCACCGGATTTTGAGAATATTATTTCGCTTATTTTATTTTTGTGCCAGTAAAGTCTTTTCGCGGTTTCGTTTCGAATTGTTCGAGAAAAAAATTCCCCCTAAATTTGGCGTTAACGTGAATGAGAAGCGTATTTATTTACACTTGAATAATGCCTGTAATATGACACCTACTAAAGCTGATAACAGTGGGAATATTTACATTGTTTGCGTTCACAGTCATCGCTTTCAATAGTTATAAGCTGAAATGTTTTCGTGGTTGGCTTGAACTTTTTTCCTCGTATGTCTTTTTAAATGTGCTTTAAATGGCCCGCTAAATGCGCAACACTGATGTGAAAATATTTAGAATCGTTGGAATATGAGTGGGTAAAATATAGCTGGCCTACGTGAAAATGAAGATACAGTGTGTCACCGATTGTAAAATGCGCATATTCTGGTCCCGGTGCGGTTTTTATCTGCTCTGCTCCTGTGCTGTGCAGTACAAACGTACTACTTGCAGTTAAGTGTTAGATAAGATTAATAGACAGATAAAAATCTGGCTCAAACCGTTTAAGTGGAATGCCATTGAAAACAGATAAGCCTTGTTTATATGCCCACGAATTATTATTACAGTGTCTATTCTGTGAACTGCATCTCAAAAGAAGGGCACGGAAACGATGGGAAAAGTAGGGGATACAAGGTTCGCGTTGGCGGGGTTTTTGTCCACTTTTTGGGCATTTTTAACGAAATGACTCACTTTTTCGGAACCCACCGAGTTTTCTGGACCCAACTGAGTCACACTTTCCTTTTTTTGGACTCACATTCCTGAGAAACCAGCGCGAACCCTGGGATCCCTTAACTCGGTCTTCTAATCCACTGGATGGTTTTAGCGAGCTAATATGCGGATGCTGGGGAGGAGGCTGTTGGTTGACTTTGAATCTACATCCCTATGTTTTTCTTTCTTTCTTTTTTTTTTTTTTGCGCATACGAGAAGGGTTTTAGAATTTTTTAAAGCAGAAGAAAAATTGTGTTGGTGGGAGATTGGTCACCCGCGTTTGTTTTTGTCAAAAGTTATATCTGTCGTCGATCTCTTAATCATGGCCTCAGAAATTCACGCGATTGGAATGTTTACTGTGTTGTTTATTTTTTGCTGATCTAATCACTATTTCATTGCGAAGAGCACTCGCAAGGGCAGCAAATCTTTCTCCCAGGTTAAAAAATGTCATTTATATGTTTCGCATTCTTTTTGCTGTACTCTTTGTGTAATTTACATTGTATGTATGCATGGCAGTCTCGATGCAAGTCTTCACATTCCAAGATTCAAGTTAACGTAACGATTTAAGTTTTCACAGGCAGTAGCTAGACCATCAATTTTTCCTTACTTTTGTCCCGTTTTGTCTAGCCCTTTTTGCAAATGTTGAGTGGCAAAGATACCCCTCCCCTCCCTTCCCATTTTGTGAAGCTGCTTTATCTTTGATAATGAGTTTTATCATGATTTTGAATCATCTGATTTATTTAAGCTGACACGTCATCTGCCAAACACGTTGACAAGCATCAAATAAAACCGTTTCAGTTCTGTTAATTTTTCTGATTTACTTATGTTGACAGGCCAAAGCTTGTGGGAACTCAATGGTTATGGTACAGCTCAACGTAAGAAAAATCCTATAATAAGCAAACTTATCAGCGAGTCTAGACCCCAGCGGCCGGGTATTCAAATCAGCGCACCCGAAGACTTCCGGAGAGTGTCGGCAATCATCGACGTGGATATCGTGCCGGAGACGCATCGTCGAGTGAAGTTAATGAAAAATGGCTCTGATAAGCCACTTGGATTTTACATTCGTGATGGCACCAGCGTGAGACTGCATGCCAACGGTGTAGAGAAGGTGCCCGGAATTTTTATTTCTAGACTGGTACCTGGCGGATTGGCAGAGAGCACGGGACTGCTGGCGGTCAACGACGAAGTGCTAGAAGTGAACGGCATTGAGGTGGTTGGGAAGACGCTCGATCAAGTCACGGACATGATGGTAGCCAATAGTTCCAATTTAATTATTACAGTCAAACCTGTCAATCAGAGAAACAATATTTCCCCTAAGCGTGGTGGCAGCGGTCGCCAGTCACAAAAGTCCACTGCTTCTTTGCAAAGTACCCAGTCTGGTCAGTCACTTGACAGCGATGAGATACGAGAATATGAAGAGCATGACGAGGTGAAAGACTACACAAAAAGCGCACCAGCGGAGGAGCGCAAGGAAAACGTGTCGGCGAATCAGTCCGTTAGGTCCAAGGACTCGGCAAAAGCGAGCACGGGGAGCAGGGCGGGAAGCGTGGCGGGGGACAGCAAGCTTGAGGATTCGGGGCGGAGCAGTCCCATGGTCACATTATAGTGTCTCGCGCGGTGCTCACCACGTGCCAAAAGGTATACAGGACACTGGCGCGGTTTGGTTTCCACTGGCAAATGTGAAGTTGCTAGTTAATTGGGAAAGAATTTGAAAGTTACATTGTTTTATCCCAAAGGAAGCTAATAGTAGTTTCAGTAAATAAACAAGATTTCGATTAAGTTAATATTTGTGTGTAGATTTGTTTGAGGTGGTTTGTCGTAATGGGTTACAATTTTAAAAATATATTTCTAATGTTGGAAAACTCGGCAACATTACCAGCACGGGACAGTGCTTCCTGCGTGCATGGCACAGGTGTGTGCACGAATGCGCTCAAACTGTGAACTTAATAATACACATATCTGTGGATATGATACGCTGTTGTATGCGTGGTCTTGCTCGCCAGAAAACCGTTGCCGCGCCTTTGTATGTTGTGTCTGCTAGCAAACTTTTTTTTAACATCATGTGTCGTTTGCCCTCCAGAGATGTACTGTGATGTAAAGTTTGCTCTCATTTTGTACCAAATTTGATTATTTTTTTTTATCTTTTAATGTATTGCAACTAGTAAACTGAGCTTAAAATATTTTTCAACACAATTGAAATTTTTTTGTGTGGTGGAGCATCTCTTCATTTTTTTCTTTGTTAAAGTAATAAAGAAGATAACATTTAAAAAAATTAAGAAACAGTTCAAAGAATTAGCGGGCTGTGAAAAAAGTTTACCTAAACATGAAAAAATATAGCATTAACTTCGGAACAGTTTTATCTTATCAAAGATTTACAAACAATTCAATGTCGGTTAGATTTCCTACTGATGAAAAAATTCATAAATATGAGCGGCGTGGTGGCTAACCCAACTTATTTTCAATTTGTAAATTCGACGTACTTGTCAGCTTGTTTCACACCAACAAAATCAAAAGTTGTAACGTATATTCGTTGTACAGTGATAACGAATCAGCAATATCCTGATGGAATGGCGTCCATCGTTCAGTTTTACGGCTTGACAAAGGCTCCAGAGCCCAGTGTAAATGCGGTTTCGCGTGGTGTGGTGCGTGAAATAGACATAGCTGTTTTACGAGTTATCAACGTGGCTTTTGAGTGTTTACGCATATCACATTGTGTGATTGATAATAGACTGATACCATTACAGATAATGAAAGGAAATGCAACGAATGTGAACAAAACATAGATATTGCATGCAAGAGATATTTTAGATATACTTATTTATAATGTGCGCATTTCATTTTTTTCTCACGAAGTGCTGTTTAATATCAAAAGGGTCCACATAATTAGTTTTTATACAAGATTGCTAAATAATGTAAAATATGTATAAAGTTAGATCTGAGTTTAAATGAGTATTACCGAACTCTATCATGTTGGTAGGCGTTTGCAAATTTCGTAGATTTTTGGATGGTATGTCAGACAATCGGGGGTTGGATGGGCGGTAGTCAGGGCGGGGTATTCGTAGCAATTTTTGGCGGGCGGGCTGTCAGCGAAATGCTATACATTAATGTCGCTTTTGACCGGAGGAAGCAAAATTCTGGGAGGTCGGGGGAACAGTTTCTGGCGGGCGGGTGCCTGTCATTGATGTCGAATTGTCTGCCATGGATAGGGGTTTCAAACTGATTAGGAGTACCAGTAATTGATACATGCACTTCGTTACATACTACTTACTAATTGGAAATAATCTGTACACCAGCAGTCTGTCAGTTTTGAGAGGCTAAAAAATATAACACATTTATTACTTAAATGTGCACATGTTCGTGCCGTATCAACTGATAGTTATTCAGCTCTTGTATTTCTCCGATAACAGATAAATTAATGAGTAGGAAAATCAACACATGTTTGTAAGGGGTGGGGGGGGGGGGGGTCAGTGCCGGATCGCTCAGTCGTCTTTCAGTCAAAGAGGTCGTCCTGTGAATCCTGTGAATGTTATTTTCTGAAAAATATTGTCGGTTATGCAAAATGATTTCTTGCCGACAAACATCGCTTATGCCTCGTTTTTTTTCTCAGCAATCTAATGCTGTTAATTGAAACGTCTGGTGAATTTTAGTATTTTCTGATCGATTTTAGCCCTTTATGAAAAACTGAGGCATATAGCGTGACTTATGGTGGACCATAAATGATGCTATAAATTGATGTTTGCTTTCAACTTGTTTCCACGAGCTCTATGAATATTTTACTTATTAAAAATTTTCACAGTGATAAAATGTTTCCTTTTGGCCACAAGTGATACAGATTTTCAAATCTCTACATATACTATGCGATCTTGATATAGCACAGAAATATCTATGTTTTATATGTCTATTGCCCGTGCTATATTTCTAGTATTTCCACTGCATGTATGGGATATCATTTGGATGTGATGTTTGATGAGTGTCTTGCACTACTCAAGGCAAATTTAATTTTAAATAGAAAGATAAATTGATCAGAGTAAACATTCGTTTTGGCGCCCATGTTGAAGGACCTTCAAAGTTAATTGATTTCTGTAATGCAGAATGTTTCTGTTCAGTGTCCAGGTGTGTTTTTCTTTTGGGGGGGGGGGGGGCGGAGGGGGTGAAGTTTATACTCCCCGAGCAATAAACAAACCTTTTTTTATTGGCATGGGCGTGATTCCAGGGCGCCCATATCCGCCGATACACACACACTGCTCGAGCAGTTGAGACCTAGCGATGAACATTTTTGTAGATACACCATTCCTGATGCTTTTCACTTCCAGTATCGCATTGAAATTGGGTTAGGTAATAGCAACCATTTTAAGCGGAGAAGACTGCGTCGTTTGGACTTGACATTGTTTCCAATGATCTTAAGCATGAACTATACAAAATGCATATCAGTTCGACCTCGGATGTCTTCATTGCTTTGATGAAATTACATATTACAGACGTGTATCTTGATTACGCCTCTTTGTAACGTGATTTTTTTTTTTTTTTTTTTGGCCTGCATTGGGTGCTTTGGGGCTATTCGCATTGTTTCAGTCGCATTATATCAATCGAATTGACCCAGTGTATGGGACAGCGCAGGGGTTTGGAAAGGTCGTGTTCTCGGAGAGTAGTGAAAGCAAATATTCTCCTGCAGCTCCGCGGCATTTTCCGCATATTGTTATTTTCCACACATTGCTGTTCTGAATGGTGTATTTTACATTATTTGATAGATTTCAGGTCGTTGAATTCAGGAGCGTTGCGTTCATTTTGAAGGTCAATTACATTATGAACATGGTTTAATAATTCCTAGGTGAAGCTCAACTTCAGTTAGATTTGCATTGCAATTATTTACGACTTTGAAATAGTTGTGTAATTATCTCCATATGAGGGTGTTAAATGATAGGGTTCAATGCATTTTTTTTTTCACATAGTGATTTAATAGTTGTAACTTCCAAGGTGCTTTTGCGGCCGCTAGATGTAGGGTTGTAAGTGTAAATAACACGTAGTTTTTAACGCATGTATTGTATGGTCAGTCGAAAGTCTTTTTCTCGAAGTGGAAATGCTCTTTGACAAACTATGAAATGCCATAGAACTTTAGCAAAGCTTTTAAAGAAATCACATCTTTTTTAGTTTATATTTCAGTTTTATTATTCATAAGATTGATCTAAATTTACCTGTACAGTAGATAAAAGTGTAAAATATAGTTCTATATTGTCACTTTACAAAGTAATAACACATTTTTAATGTATTTTGAAAGTATTGTAATTATAATAAATATATGATGCACTCACAAAAATGACTTAATCTTTAATTGCTTTCACGATCGCGTGGATATCAGGTGTTTTAAACAAGTGGTGTGACCAACAAGGTTCTCGAAAGTCATTTGTTATCTGGTAGATGCAGACAAAAAATAAGTCTGTAAATTTGGCACAAATACATTCAAAACAAGCATACAGTCTGAGACAATGTGTTCAGCCAAATCAGTCCACTTCAAGGTCTTTTTCACGTGCCAACTTCCGGAGATATTCTTACTTCGTTTAAAGAGAAAATTCAAATCGGGTGGGCTGCAGAAAATTGGGTGTAAACTGATCGGGGTGTTGTTAGTGCAATGACCTATTGTCAGTGTAATTGGTTTGGCACAACACATCCATCTTAATACATGATAAAAATCACAGATCATGGTCATTACGCAAACAGCTCAGTTTAAAAAAAAAAAATCATTAATAAACTAATTATCACTACTATAAAAGGGCACCAGGAAATTTGGCACTACAAGCACAGCTCGTTTGTTTTATAAGTCAGTTCTATCTAAGTATTCTCTGTAAATTTTCAGATTGCGACATCTGATATATTCAAGTAATTGAAGCAGGCATTTGTCTGCAAATCTCGAATGCATTTTTTTATGGCAATTTAATCAATTTCATAAAAAATATTCTTACATGATATGGAAATATATATAAGCATCGAACAAACAATTCGAGGAAAGAAAGAAACAATTCTGACATGGAGCTTCTACTCAATTATGTGGCTGGTTCCATTCTTAAAATGAGTCCACAATTTTTCTGTTGGAGAATCGGTACGTACATTCCAAATGGATGCAAATGCTTTTTCACTTGACCTGTACTTAGTTCGTCTGACACTTAAAATGTCCCACGACATCACGGTCACACACTGATGTCAGTCACTCATTTGGAAATCATGTTGAGGTATTACTGAATCCAATTCAACAAATACATATCATTATACACTTGGAAATATGACAAATTAGAGAAAACTATATAATCTTTTCTGCAGTTCACATTTTTTACCCTTTTTTCTAAACCCCACCACTCGACTGATGCTTTTAACCTGCTTTTGAACATAATCCTAATTAAATTTACTTCATTGCCCATGTAAATGTCTCAGTATTATAGGACAGACATTCCTCTTGAACGAGGAGACGGCTGGCTCAATATGAAGAGGGAATAAATTATTCCGAATCACACCTTTATGCCACCAAAGACAGACATACGGAATCGCTGTATATTCACAGCGATGATTGATAGAGTGACTGAAATAAGTTAAAAAAATGACTTGAGAAATCACAGCGGCTTTTCCAAGAACTCTCAATTAACTTTCGGTATTATAATGTTCCAACAGTCTGCTGCCGTGCACTTTGATTTGATTGTACATTTTGGGTTCGCGCTGTGCAGTCCAGATCTCGTACGGTAAGCCATGGTAGCCGCCTTCCTGTTGTTTCCTGGCCAACAAGCTGCGGATGATCTCGTGTGTGGACTTCAGTGAGCTGACGCCAGGTTTCCCGGTGCCTTTCGTCTTGCTGGCTTGTTCTTGGTCGGCTAGCCATTTGTCATAAGATTTCTCTGCTGCCTTGGCCTTCAGTTCTTCAGCCTTTTTCCTGTTTCGGGAAAAAAAGGTTAAATACATTGACAAATTATATATAAAATATTTACACAAGTGATGCAAGATAAATGAAATACACTAATTTTATGGTGAAATAAATAAAATTAATAGATAAATAAATAAATTAAACACTGTGTTTATAAATAGAATATGTTTATGCTCTTTTTTGTTAATTAACAACACAATTTCAAGACTGTTGTGAGTTAAAAATGTAATTACGTGACTGTTATAAAATATTATCTCTCTCTTCTGGAATATTCCAATTTTTACACAACAATCTACGGTAAATAGCGACCAGCTTAAATGTTGTTGCTGCATTCACAAAATGAAAAAAAAAAAACAAACAAAAAACAAACAGAAACAAAGTCACGCTGTTTTTTCTCCTCAGATTAAAAGTAACATTTTTTTGGGAAGTATCACGGAAGAGAATCTCTGCCGGTTAAGAAAGAAAACAAAGTCTAAATATCTAAATTTAGACAAATACACTTGTTCACAACAACACTTCAAAACAGACTCTACTTCAACAGCGAAAAAAAACATTAATTTTTATACAATTATCCTCATCAGTACTACGTAAATCCATTGAATCTAAAAGCACATTCAAAATATTGACAAATTACTGCAAACAGTTTTCTATAATTTCAATTACTGCATTTTGAACACATCACAAAATTTTAAATTGGATCGTGGGTGACTCACCCTTGCGCAATTAGCGAATGCTTAAACTGACACAAGTAAAGCAGTTATATTGTTACGTTTTTGTGACCACAGTTTGGCATATTAAAATAATCCCAAAAAGGGCATCAGACATAACACCCGTCCCACTGTCATTTAATGTTAGTATTGCGTAACATTTAATAAAAGTTCTTTATTAAACAGATAACATGTTAGATCACTATGATACAATTTTTTTATGCTTTTCTCTCACATTTTTCGAACATTTCGCTCTTAAATGTTAGGGGGGAAAAAGACATCAAGTTAGAATTGAGCACTCGTCAAAAAGAAAAAAAAAGACAGGCAACCCCCTCCCTCCTCCATCGTTAGTATTAATTTATGCAGTACACGAATCATTTATAAGCAAGCATTAAAGTTTGTTTCTCATGAGCCCAGAAATGCAACAGTGTTCAGATTCACAACACCAAGACTCACCACTCCTCTGCCTGTTTGGCAAGTTGCCTAGAAAGTTTTAATCATTAATAAAAATAATTTTCCTTCTAAACAGTTTTCCTTATTTTATATATAATTTCAAAAGATGTAAGTTGTACTGTTGAATATGTGCTTTCAGCTTTAGCTCAATAATAAAATAAAAACAATGTATCTACAAGACCAATTAATTTAAAATGCATTCTTTCAATGCAGAAGATTTCGTTCAACACTTAGGGTATGCTCAGCTTCCCCAAACTTTTTGAATTGTCAAAAGCCACAATTGTCCAAAAAAAAGTGGACGTCAATCTGTTAGATAGACTCCACAGGTTTTCTCTAGGTCCTGTCTGATCCCGTGGTGAAGAAAAAACGGGAAGGTATTGCAGTTCTACTCTAATAATGACAGTTAATTGTGCGTTTGGGAAGGGGCTAAAAGCGGAAACATCTCAACGAGGGTGTAAATTAAGAAAAAAAACAACCCACTTTTGTTCTTCAATTTCTTTCTTCTTTCGATTTTCTTCGCGCTTAATTTCCAGCCGTGCTGCGTCCTCTTTCTTTTTCTTTTCCAGCCACACTTCAAACGCTGTTACCTTTCCTTTGGACTTCTTTCTATATTGTTCAAAATCAAACGTAAAAGATTTACATAAAGAAATGAAAAGAGAAGAAAGCATAAAAGAACGAAAAAGAAGGGAAAAGGAAATAAAATAAGAAACAAAGAAAAGTAGAAAGAACAGGCAGACTAGAAAAGGAGAAAGTCAGAAAGATTAAAAGAAAGGAACAGGGAATTTATTTAAGGCTTAGGCATGACTAAAGTATGTTTATCTTAAATCTTTGCAAAAGTTAATCTTAATCGACCATTTGGTAGGCGACTCAATTGGTCAAACAGCACAAGCAAACAAAGTCTTAATATAGAGTGGGTACTACTTGGTACGAAATCGGTTAGTACGACCCGACCCGTTCCTGTATTTTTGCAATTGACTCCCACACAAAAGTACGTCTTATCCGATAATCATTTAGTACCAAGTGTTTTTAGCCAAAAAAATTATCGAAGGGGTTTTTTCCTCAAAACTGCAGAGTAAGAGCACGCATTGTTTTGTCCGCCCCGAATTACTCGTGTCAGATACTGAATGAGACAAAGAAACTGGTCTTCGGTGTCAGTTACACTGGTCTTTATCAGGCCTGAGTTTCAAAACTAGACCGTTTTCGCTACCGAGTAGCGAAAATTACACTTGGGGGCCACAAAAAAATACTTGTCTGAACTCTTAAAATGCAGAATTGACCAAGAACGAGCAGGTGAAGGTCGCCAAGGTACCTCTTCCCTTACATCTTCTCTTTTAGGCCAAAACGATCGAAATTAAGCTTAAAATCGCACTACCTCAAACCGTTTTGAAACTTCCTGTTTTCCAAATTGACCATGACGGAAGTGGTCAAGGTAATCGAAATAACCCTTACATAAAGCCTTTTAGGTTCAAAGGGTGAAATAAGCTCAAAATCGCTTTTCTCTAACCGTTTTCGAGATAATGGTCAGCTTCCGATTTTGAAATTGATCATGACAGAGGAGGTCAAGGTAACCGCGGTACCTGTTACATATGGTCTTCTAGGCCAAAAGCGTCACAAATAAGTTTAGAATTGCTCTATCCTTAACCGCTTTCCAGATAACGACCCACTTTCGGTTTTCAGCTTTGACCATGGCCGAGGCGGTCACAGTCACCGAGACACCTCTTACATATCGTCTTTTACGCTAAAAGGGTCGAAAATAAGCTAAATTGCTCTATCTCTAACCGTTTTCGAGATAATGGCGCGCTTCCGGTTTTTGACATTGACCATCACCGTGGAGGTCAAGCTCACCGAGACACCTCATACATATAGTCTTTTACGCTCAAAGGGTCGAAAATACGCTCAAAAATCGCTTTATCTCTAACCGTTTTCGAGATAATGGCCCACTTCCGGTTTTTGAATTGACCATGATCGAGGAGGTCAAGGTCACCGAGGCACCTCTTACATATTGTCTTTTAGGCCCAAGGGGTCAAAAATAAGCTCAAAATCACTCTACCTTTAACCGTTTTCGAGGCAATGGCCCACTACCGGGTTTTTTACTTTGACCATGGCCGAGGAGGTAAGGTCACTGAGGTACCTCTCACATATAGTCTTTTAGGCCCAAAGGGTCGGAAATAAGCTCAAAATCGCTCTATCTTTAACCATTTTTGAGATAATGGCATACTTACGGTTTTTTTCTTTGACCATTGCCGTGCAGGTCAGGGTCACCGAGACACTTCTTATATATCGTCTTTTAGGCCCAGAGGGTCGAAAATAAGCTCATAATCTCAAACCAGTTTCGAGATAATCGTTTTCTAAGGTCGTGGTAAACAAACGTGAGGATTTCACGACGTGTCATCACCCTCTATCAGCGAGCCAAATTTCATCTCTCTTTAGCAATTGAGAAAAACCGAAACGCCTCAGTCAGCTTCAACTTGCACATACATAATGTAATCGCTCTCACTGCAAACAGTCGGGCGATCAATATGCCTTGGCTGTTAATTATCATACCAGTTCTTTTAACTGCGAAATCAAAGCGTTTGCCTGCCTTTTAATGCGTCAGTGGCAAAATTTCAATGTCCATTTTTACATATTAAATGTTAATGAATTTCTTAAAAAATTGAACTGGACCAACTATACGTCCTAATGAATTTCTAAAAAAAACTGAGCTGCACCAACTAGACATGCTATACTATGTCTCTGCCAAATTTGGTCTTCCTCGCCACAGCCGTCTCAGAGAAGTTCGGGTGACAAGGTTTTGGCGGAAAAAAGGAAAGATACGGATACATTCTACCGAGTCGTACGAAAGCAATAAGCTAGGAGATTGAAAATCCCCAAGTGTAAAAACTGAGCTGGACCAACTACACATCCTACATTATGTCTCTGCCAAATTTGGTCGTCATAGCCCTACCACACCCAGAGGAGTTCGATTGACAAGATTTTGGCGAAAAAAAAGGAAACATACGGAAACACTTTTCCGAATCGTACGAAAGCAACAAACCAGGGGATTGAAAATCCCCAAGTGTAAACATAACCGTACTTCTTAGCCTTTGCAGTCTGCGTTGCTGAACTCAGAATTGAGGAACTCGATGCAGATTCAGCTCTTCGCTCCTCCCGAATTTTCGGCAGCCCTGTAATATAATTTATTACAACACAGTTTTTTTCTGCTATTTTTCGCTAAAACACACACTGAGATAAATGCACGTTGGTTTTAAGAACTGATGAGCGGCTTTGACGTCCTCTTATTTCCGTGATGCTTCCCCGCCCCACCCCCCACCCCCCTTCTTTTTTTTTTTTAATTGCTTTGTTGTCCGGCAGCATTTGTCTTGACCGACGAGAACACAATACTGTAAAAAATATCAAGAAGGATACAGCTATCTGCAACATGATTTTGTGCCAATGCATTATAAGAGCAAAAAGGCCATTGGACTGGAATAGTATGTGTACTGGAGTCAGGGACTTTCGGAAAGATCGATACACTAGTCACTACCGAGTTGGTACACTGGTCTTCAACAATTGCTTTTTGCGAAACATTATTCACAGTGACAGCTGTAACAATACAGTGTGTACCGGGAAGTGAATGCGGTCTTATCTTTTTTTCTTCATTTACTGACACGTAATACAAGTCTCACTTACTGCCTTTGTAATGTGACGATTCTGATGATTCCGAATCTGTTTCATATTCTTCGGACGACTCCGTGGCTTTTGACTCGGTTATTCGTTGCAGGTTCTCCTTCCCATACCCTTGGAATCCGGGTCTTTTTGGGGCACTTAAATGCGAGCCTTCAAATTCTCCCGGAGGAAGAATCTGAGTAAAGTATATTTGCTGGTGTGTACCTTTAAGCCACACCGGATTGGCTGAGTCATAATACTGATGGGCAAACATGGGCACGTATATTTGTGAGCGGCTTTGTTTCGCTCGCTGCTGCCACCGGAATAAGAACAGGTGGCGCTCGCACCCCTTGTGACCAAACTTGCCCGCAATTGTTAGAGCGTTGTCGGAAAAATTATCCTCAGCATCAATATCCGCACCTAAAAATAGAACATAAGGCGAATAGCAATATGAAGCGCTGGTGCCTGTCGGGGGGGGGGGGGGTGGGGGGTTCAGTTCAGTAGAATATATCTCAAAACCAACTTAGCAACGGTCTTTTTTACCAGTTGTGCCATTTTTTAAATAAGCCGTTTCGTACAGATATTACAAGCAAACTGTCAAATCAGGCAACAGAGAAAGTTCCTGAAAATTTCAAACAGTTCGTAAACTGCCTATCCCAGAAGAGCAAGTTCATCGTTATAAAGAGCAAGCAAATCTGGACTAGGTTATTTATCTATTATGATCAGCAACTGGAAAATACACTAAGCTGCTGACTGAACTAGGCAGTTTGCAAATTGTTTACAAACTGACTGAAATTTTTCAGGCATTTTGTACCTGCAAAACATGACTCTAAAATTGGTATTAGTTTTAAAAAAAAACTTGTGTGTAATTTTTGCAACGAGTAGGAGGGTTATTTTTAGCAGTAAATTTAGTATATGAACTCAACATATCAAAAAAAAAAAAAAAAAAAAAAAAAAATCGAAAAACAAACAACCAAAAAAAAAAAAAAAAAAACGCCTACCATATTCCAGTAACAAATCTAGAATGGTTCCATGGCCCATCGCTGAAGCAACGTGCAGTGCTGTTCTTCCTAACTGTGTTTTCGCATTAACATCGACACCTGAGTAGCAGCATACAGTAATAAAACTGAAGTTGCAAAGACTGTTTTCCCGTCTCGAGTGGGCGGCTTTGTTTTCTGGCTTGCCGCTACTTCACGCAGTATTCAACCACTTTGAACGTTACATGTCTACACACTACCTCGAAGAAACTTCATCTTTAGTCTAGATTGTTTTCTTCAGGTTAGTAAATTTCCTTCTCCTTCTGTGCATTCTTTAAAGTTCGCATATTTTACAAATTTTAAAATAATTAAAACACGAACTGCTTCACAACACAATGAACTAGAAGTAAAAGGTACCAACTGTGATTCAGCATCTATCAACGTCAGTGCTAATCCGCAACAACTGGAATATTTACAAACCTTCTGAAATAAGCTTTTCTACAAGCTTCAAATGCCCTCGGTGCGCTGCTAAGTAAAGAGCAACAAAGGCTCGATCGGCCAGGTGAGCCTTTCTTTTAGAGGGCATCATGTAGTCTAAATTCGGCGTTGTGTAATCTGATGACTGAGTGACACCAAGCTTAAACACCTAAAAGAGAAAAGACAGAGAAACTAATTGTTTTTTAGTGTGCCAGGTCAGCTTCTTTTGTCTTCCAACCGTTTTAAAACATGTTATGCTAAAATATGAACATTTCAAAAAAAAAAAAAAAAACCAAAAAAAAAAAAAACAAACAAAAAAAAACAACAACAATAACAACACTTAACTACAACTCTATCCTTCGCCTTTCAATTAACGACATTTTATTACTATGATCCCTCACCAAATTTAATAAACGTAGTTTTTTTTCCGCAGAGACATGAATTATTTTTAAAACAACCTGTTTACATTCCTGCACATTTAGATTAAAATACCACCCTTTCATTCGTTGATATCAAAAGCAGAGACCCTTTTTTAAATAAAGTGCAGCTGAAGCGAACATACACAGAAAGAATTCGGCAATCACTACCCCAGATAATAAACAAACATGCTATTTTAATTCTCCAAGGCTTTGGGACACTGATACATCTTTGCCTTTGAAATACCTGCTCTATGTCATTGGATGCCACGGCTTGGATGAGAGATGACCACAGCGCCCACACTGTCATAGTGAGCTGTGCTCCGCCCACTATATCATTTTGTCGGACAGTCGTGCTATCAAGTAAATCACCTGACAGATCAAGAAACACATATTATGCATTGAATAGTTCTTAACTGACCAAAATAAGCCTGTTTGATATGCTAATTATAATGCAATTTACAGGCAGTTGCAAGCTTTGGCAGATGTAGATTACAGAAAGTCTTGCCACGTTACATATGAAACAGTCACTACATCTTGTGTGCAATAATAATTTAATATCCTTTATTGTTATTTCGCTTTTTAAAATACAACTGATAATCACATAAACTACGTAATTTTTCATCACAATGTGTTATGCCATTAACTGGTTTCTATGATTTCCGGACCATACCCCCCCCCCGGATGATACCCCCCCCCCAGACCATACCCCCCTCGTGCCAATACCCCCACCCCCCCCCCCCCCGCAACTAGAATATTTCCAATTTTCAACGTTACAAGAAAATGAAAAGAAAAAGTACAGCGACATGTTTTATTTCTCTCCAACACTATGTTTAATCTTTACATCGACATATCGAGTCTGCGTCTCATTCACAATAAAACCTGCAAGTTCATAGTCCACATCTTTCAAAACTGAATATTGTGCGCTATTCCACGAAGGCAGTCAGTCCAGTATGTTGCGGTTTGCGAAGTCGCCAACAATGTTCCTAATTTTGTGACTCCGGATAGGTCAACCAATAAATTTTGTGACTCAGGCTAGCACAAACTGCAGCAACTCCGTTGGGTAGCAATCAATTATGGAACGTATGCATTAAATTGCATTTATAAACCTTTTAACTAGATCATAGAGGATTTTTATGTACAATAGCTTTTATCAATGGATCACATGAGATGAGTTGTAAGCGTTGTGGAACTGCAATTATACCTCCTTTCAACTACATCATAGCGAAATGGCTTAGCTTTTAACTACAGATCACAGAACTCTATTAGTTTGCTGTTCGTTAATGAAAATCTTTAAAATGAAAATTGGAAAAAATGATGGTGGGGGGGGGGGGGGAGTGGGGGAGGGGGGGAATTGGCACTGGGGTATGGTCTGGGGGGTACTGTCGGGGGGGGGTATCATCCCGGGGGGGTATTGTCCTAGACCCGGTTTATATGCGTATATTTACCGTATGTGCATTCGAACAACCTAAACATAAAGTTATCTGGGGTAAAAGAATATAACCCACAACGCCGCTATAATTTACTGCCACTATTAAGAATTCCGAAATTCAAACTTCTCGAAGAAATACCACCACAGCTGGTCTCATGGGGTTTCGATGGAAAACATCGCTATCGAAAATAATGGAGAAAATAAAAGAGTACTTACATTCATCTAGGTATCTGATACGTTGCATAAACTTTGGTATGCCTGTTGCAAATTCTGCGTAACTCATTAGTTCAGAAAGCTTCATGTCATTGTGAATATTTTTTAAGGTAAATACTTCTCCTGCAAAATAAAGTCAACTTTTACTTTATAAAGCATACGGTAATGCAAGAGGAGCGGGTGTTCATAATATTACGAAGGCTAAAATTTATTTGCTTAGAAAAAACTTACGGAGAAGGAAGTAAAATTTGGACACTTATTTTGCGATGCATTTCGCGCGACTGCAAGTAAATTATTGAGATTTGCAGATGATTATACGATGATCAAGTTTAACTTCGAAGTAGCTTTTTTCCCGTATGTTATTACATTATGTAAACAAATTTTTGTGTGTGGTTAGACACCGCATCACGCACACAGAGTGATTCAACGCCAACACACATCGTAACTGGAGTACAAGCTCACAACTTGCAGAAAACAAAGTTATACGCTTTGGGAGTCAAATGTAAGTAATGTCTAATTCAGAAACATTAAGCATACAAACCTGTTGGAGACAGTTTCACAGTTATGTTGAAAAATCGATCTCTTGAGAAGGCATTTGAGCCCATGTTTCTACTTTGAGCCCTCATCTTTGTTCCTTTGGTCTCAATCTCTTTCAATCAATTCAACTAGAACCAAAAAAAAAAAAAAAAAAAAAAAAACAAATAAATAAACGTATACCCGACACTATCCAAGTTCTACTATATAATACCAGAAGTGGTGTAAAACAAGACCGCCAAGTGACGGAGCCCAGGTGTGGTTCGAAAAACAGCACACCGACTGGCACTGCGATTTTTCTAAAAATACGGAGAACAGTTGGAAGAAATTTTAATTCCATGATTTATTCTATGTTCTCAGCAATATTTTCGTTCTGGGCAGCAAAGTCTAGCTTTTGTTCATTCAGACAGCAACATCGTAGCTATAAAAAAGATGCCCCCCGAGCATCAATGTAAAATGTTAATTTTTTTTTAATTTTGTCATTTTTTAAAAAGATAAACACTGGTCTGTTAATGCTGATCGATTTCAAAATAAACTGTAATATTTTGAAAAATAATATAACGCTGCAAGTCAGCAACACACACACACACACACATATATATATATATATGCAAAAGTCGTAAAGCTCACAGCAAAAACTGAACTCAGTGTCAGTTGATATAACAAGACATTTCCACGTTATCAATGCCTGACATACGAACAGTCTTTCGTCTATATGGACACGGCTATCTTGGTTGCTTCAAAATTTCTACACTATGGTCTACTGATATTCATGTACCACGTGACTCTTTCCAACCAACGGCATTGCTTGTTACAATCTAATTTACATGAAACTGCGGCGGACTCTCAACTCAGTCAACCTCTGTCAACTTCATCAAAAATAAAGTGAATAAAGATATATATTTTTAGAGAAAATTTGGAGAAATCTGAAATGCCGACAATTCACCAAGTTGGCGATAACAAAAATAAAACATTCCATAAAACACTCCATTGAAGGTCCAATAGTAATTTTCTGAGAAAAAATCTTTTCTCCAGGTTAACGTTCCGAACCCCTCATTATCTCCGACAATAACAATGAATACACAGTTCCAAAAGCCTACTTTACCATGGTTTGGGAGTTCAATAAACAAGCCAGTTCACGGTTTCGAGTTTGCATGCAGAAACAAATAAGCAATCTATATTACAAGTTTGTTTTCTCTGCCATAATAATCCTACAATGTGTCAAAACATAACTGGAATGTGGGAAAATTTATTAACGACTTTATAAGAATGGGTTTCTGACACACACACACACACACACACAAAAAAAACAGCTCTATATTTCAAAGTAACGTTCACTTATTTCTCCATTCAATTCTGTGCTTCTTTACATATCCCCCCAAAACGGATCCTGCTCTTCGTCATAAATCTCATAGACGAAACTGCGAATCGGCTCGCGGCGTGCTAGTGTAAAGCTGGGTGCTTAACCGTGCGCCGGAAGTTCGACGGCTTTGAGATTTGACTTCAATGGTCATTTTATGGGACCTTGATACCTTTCTGTCCCAGTAAGATTGAATGGATTGGCTGAGACTAATTTCAGACCCGATCCTGAAAAGCTTACCAATAGCCTCAAATTGATCCCTAATAATTAAAAAAAATCGGACGAGGCTAAGATCAATTTGGATCGTACTTATCACAGCGACCGCTCGAGATAGGAATACGATCTCGTTCGTTGAGAACGTTGCCTAGTACGGAGCACAGTTTAGTTTCGTGGTGACGTAGACTTACGTAAAACGTCACAAGGCTATTGCTCGATCAGTCTTGATAATTAGTACCAAGAATATTCAAACTGATAAATATTTTGATTGCGGTTTATACTGCAATCAATTTATATTACTGTGCCAGAGAGCGGTTTCGTATGTTTCATACTCATCAGGCTTAGTGAATAGGGATTTTTATTGGCGGTCTTGACTCATAGAGTCTAAAAATCAATGTTAAACGATTTTCTCGTAACTAATTGTCACATTAGTCACAATGTGTCCCACAGGGAGATAGCGCTACTAGGCATCAACCTTAAGTCGAACAGTTCTCAGTGTTGTAAGTACTACACCAATCAAGCTATAAGCCTGAAGGTGAAGACCCGTGGGTAGAAAATGCGGTAGATTCATATGATTGACGAGGCGTCTACGCTGCCAAGGGTCTTAGAATGACAATAGAATTGAACTGGATTCAACGCTTGAGGACCGCTTTTCCAAGTGGGCTCAACTACACAGATGGATAGCCGTTTTCCCTATCATCGTGGGTATTAAAATGCTTAGCCTCGTCAATCATATGATCCCTAATAATTAATATATACTTTTTGCTAACGTGGATACAGAATTAGTGGATCCATTAATGACACCTTTAACGTTGATTTGTAAGGTCATTTCAATGCGAGGAATAAGCAAATTCGCACTTTCGGACCTTTTCGATGGAGATTTAGTTTTCACTGCATTTTTTTTTTGGGGGGGGGGGGGGAAACTATAAAGAAATGCTAAAGAAAAACACCAAGATTCTAACTTTCTTTCAACATGCACACTTTCAAATTTGGACGGCATTCATGTGATCTTTTAAAAGCTATTTAATTTGTTATTCTGCCACTTTTATTTATATCCTTGTGGGTATTCTTGAGGACGAGCTCACGTCACAACCTTACATCCACAAATGAGAATTAACATTTTCATCACGTGATAAAAAGTGCCAGTGCTTGCGTCGGGGCAAAACACATATTTTTTCACTGTTTCATACCAAATATAACAGGGTATTTTTCTGGTTCTGGGCCGATTGCATGCATTTTGACCTAATTGTCACATGCCAGGAAGTTAGTTCTTTAAATAGTTTTTACGGTTTAGAAAAATTCTATTACTTAACTTAAATATCGAAGAATTTGTATTGGTTTTAAACAGTGCGATAAACTCCAAATATCGCTCCTTATGCCTTCAGTTATCCACAATGCATTACATGAAGGTGTCCGTAAGAACGCGTCTAGCTAATTAGAATGTTGCTGATTAGGGCAGTTTTTCCTGTCATTTCTTTGCATCTTTATCCCAACCCGATTCAGACGAAAAACGTTTGCTTGGCCAAGCTATAATTACATCCCATTACTGAAGTGTGATCCAAACGAACAATAAGCCAATTCGCACTTTTGACTTTTGCCGAAAAATTTTTGCGTTTCGGCTGAATTCAGGTGGGATACGGATATAAAGAAACGATAGGAAAAAAACGGCAAAAATCAACAAAATTCCATTTTGCCAGAAATACAGTCACCTATTGGTTATTAAAGGGACTGAATAATATGTAAAATAGTTTTTAAAAGATCATATGATGGCTTTATGAATTCGGAAGTGTGCATGTTGAAAGAAAATTAGAATTTTGATGTTTTCCCTTATCATTTCTTTATAATTTATCCCCCCAATATTTTCAGTCGAAACAACACCTCCACCAGAAATATCCGAAAGTGCGAATTAGCTTATGGTGAGCCGCTTTCTGGAGCTAAATGAGCACGTCTTCGAAAATGGCCCGTATTTACGAAACAAACCCACGAAAACAATTCAGAGGAATTCTCATTACAATCTATACATTCTTATTTATAACTTCTTCAGAAATGTGGTTTAATTACACACCACTGGGTGAACAGACAGGGTGTATCCCTATGCTGGCTAAAGATAACTTCCGCGACCGCCATTTGTAAACAAAACAGTCTCGCATAAAAAACATAACGACCCCCAGATCATTGATTGAAAAAATCAATACAGTTAAGAAACTATGGAATATATTTTATGTGTCCTTTTTTGTTATCTTAGCCTCCATTCTGATGTCTTACTTCGATTTATTTGTTTTATACCTATACAATTTAAAAACAGATCACGGCTGTAAGCATAACATTCGAACAGAATATAACAAGCCCATGGCCAGCGTTGTGTGCAACAGCCAATCTCTACGACTGTTCGAGCTGTTGTACATAACACCTTTTTACTGGAAAAACCCGGTGAAGGCTCAGCGAAAATAGTACTAATAAGATAAAAGATGTTTTTAAATATCTATCCGCAATGTGTTTATACATAACAGATAGATCCCCTCAGATGTCAGCTGTTTTATAACAACACATGGCCAGAGGATTTGGAACGCCAGTGCGGGATAGTCAAAGAATATCCGGACAATGAGATGTAATTTATAACAATGGCTAGGGGCGAGGTAAAAGGTTAGACAGAAAATGTAATGTGGTAAACTGGGAGGGCTGTAATGTGATTTTGGTGTGAAAATCTAATCAGCCTGCAAATATTTTCTGCAACTCTCTTTTTAAAAAATGATTTTAAAGCATCTCATTGCAGTATACCAGGTTGTCCTTTTTTATGTATTCTTACCTTGCTATCAAAATAGCCGGCGTCGATTCGTGCTTAATCGTGCATCGGACTACACTACAAACACAGGCTATTTTTTTTTTTTTGTATCCTATCTCCTTTTCCTATTCAACAAACCATTAGACTTTCATGCTTTGTTATCGTTCATGTGCGATATAAAATTATTATTGATAAAAAACAACATTGTAGTACATTTTACCTCAAAATTTAACAAAACAATTAAACGGATAACCCACCACACTCATGTAAAATTTCGACTTTCTACCTATTCATATTTTTGAGTAGTTGTTTAGGAAAGATTTGCAAAGAAAAGGAAAAACACGTTAGGTATACTGGGAAACAGAAACTTACCAAGTCTAAATAGTGACGTAAATTATCAGTATCAATATTCACCAGATGTTTAATGATAACTCTTTTTTACTCCATGCCTTTTGCAAAATTAAAAAATATATATATTAGTACTAGTTCTAGTACTTGTAGGATTTATTTGGAATATTTAATTTCCTAACACATATTTTATGTATAAAACATCAAGTAGACGAAGAAGCCCTTTTTAAAGTACTGCTAAAAATTCAAACATTATATTGACCAATTAAGTGTCAAATGACACCCAACTCGACCATATCTCTCGGGTTCCGAAATAATCGTCTAATGTAACACTTTATTAATGCCTTCCCAAAAGATTTCAATAAAAATTGGGCTTTTTATCAATTCAATTTTTTTTGTCTCATACTGAAAAGTAATAACCCGAAAAGCACCAACTAGCAGCACACGGTGATACACCCTACTCTTGTCTTGTTCACTTATAATGATAGTTTTGGAGTTAACTAACTGCTGGAGTTAACTAACAAAGACTACAAGTCAGGTACAAAAGGAAACAGGAGGCCAGCAGTACTATTTTATCCACAACACCGCGGTGCTGAAAACTTTAAAGTTTGGTCAAGGACGTTTGCTGTGGCAAAGATGTTGGCTTCTACTTTTAAATTGGCCTTTAATACAACGGTTCGTATCAGAGACATGCATTATTTTAACAAATGAAAAGTTCTAGGTCGAGCGGAAACAAGTGATATCAGAATATGTTTCTGGAAATTGAACACAATTGGTGGCGGTATTATCGCTCAGTTGATGAGCCCAGTTAGCGTTGTTATAAAACAGCTGACGCCTGAGGAAATCTCTCAGTTATGTATAAACAAAGAGCGGACAGGTATTTTAAAAAGTTGTCCCACTTTACAGAGTATTATTTTCGCAAAGCGGATGGGTATTTTTAAAATAGTCGTCTCTTATTACCTCGTATTTGGAAGAAACTTCCCAAAGCTATAACTGATAGCAAAAGTCTTCATTCTTTCAAAAGAAACTGTTAAAGTGTGCTGCTCTCTGAGTGAAGAGAATCCTATTAAGTCTGTTCAAATATATTCTTAGTATGTTCTCAATGAGTATACACTATGTATTTTGCAGTGGGACACTTAAAATATTATCTGAATCGAAGTATGTCCAGTAGGTGAAGTAGTCCCAGCGGACCCTTTCTATCTTCCTAGTCAGGGCTTTTTAAAAATTTCATGAAATTTGAAATTTTTGAAATATTTCAGAAATATTGAAATTTTTGAAATATTTCAAACCACATTAGAAACAACACACAGTTCCAGACTATGTGTAATATCTGTTCGTTTAATTTAACAAATATCACCGTAAAAAATGCAGACAGATAAAACGACAGAATCGCATACCGGCTAAACGCACAAATCGGTTGATTGCATAAAATTATGTATTTTTAACGGGATAGTTGCATACCGCTTTATCGTAAACCGGATAAAGGCAAAGCTTTTTCTCGTTTAAATGGGAAACACCGCTTAATTGCAGAATTAAGGGTGACTATTCAAACAGTGCTAAACTTGAAGCGAACTCGGGCGTGAGTTGTTCCCTGTTTGTTTAGCTAACATATTGTCTGCTATATGTTTGACCTATTAATAAAAATAATGTACATATCCGACCTCTTTCCCCTGTGCCGTTAACAGTGCCCCCTCTTTCAGCAGTTCCTATAAACCCCCCTGCCTCTCTCCCCACCCCTTAGAAACACCCGCTCAGATACCCGGAGTAGATGTGTCAACGGTGCTGTAGGCCAGCAACTCCTAGCTTTGCTACTCAGAAGTCATAGACCACGCCTGATTTCTGTGGCTGCATTGTTTACTGATAGAGTTATGCCAACGCGGTGTATTAACTGACAACTAAAGATAAATTTCCGTGGATAGGTATCCGTCAGTATTTGGTATTTCTTATTTAAAAATTTCAAAACATGTGAAATTTTTGAAATTTTTACAGTGAAATATTTCATGAAATATTTCAAGAAATATTTCATTCGAAATATTTCATCCCAGCCCTGTTCCTAGGACAGAAAGGGTCACAGTTCCTCCAATAGAAATGGCCATTGATCTCAATTTTCGAGGCTCTGGATCTTTCGGCGCACGTTCAAGGACACTGAGGCTCGAACTAGCAGGCTTTTGCTTTAAAAGCACACTGAGGAGCACTGCAGGGTTGGCAGGTTTCTCCCATTAGGGTTTTTACCCTTGGTTAAAACCGGGTTTTTACCCCAGGGGAGAAATACGTTTCTCCCAAAGTTTCTCCCGTAGTTTCTCCCCTCATTTTATTTATTTATTTTTTGTTTTGTCTTGCTTAACGTTCACCAGAGAATACACAAATGTATGATCGACATTTGTTATTCAGGCTTTCACTCTCTTTCTTTTACTACAAGCCTGATACAGCGTGTGCAAGCTTATTTCCCTAAAACCCCAATTATCGCCCATTTTGGTCAATTTGACCTCTTCCGGATGACTGAATCCGACCAAAAGTACCAAAGGTCACATCCACAGGTCGAGACCTTTCATTTAAGCTAACTATCAATGCTCTATGACCAATAGAACCGGAGATATGGCGTGTACAAAAAAGTGATGACGGACAGACGTACGGACACCCCAAAACTATAGGCCCCAATCCTAAGGGTTGGGGCCTAATTATATAGATTTTGGTCAAAATGCGTACTGTGGATTTTTACGAAAAACTTTTTTCTGCTGCAGTAAGCTTTGAGAATCGAATGAGTGAGTGTAAAATATATGACAAATTTGACTAACTAATTGACATTTCTCATGAATCAATGTCTGTTTGTATAGTGAACAGTTTAAGAAAAATCTAAAGTGTTAAAATATTAAATACTGTGGAATAAAATGCAAATTAACGTTGAAATAATTTTTATGCCCAACGTTTCTCCCCTGTTTCTCCCCAATTTATCCCCGGGAGAAACATTTCTCCCTGGGAGAAACCCTAAATCCCGGGTTTTTCTCCTATTTTTCCCATGGGGAGGGGAGAAATACCTTTCTCCCTGGGAGAAACCCAACCCTGCTGAGGAGTACCCTGGCGCATTATTTTCGACCTCAGCGAAGCTCCCAAACTACAAGGCAAGGAACATTCAAATTGACCAGCACATCGTAATTGGTTATTTTAAAAACTCGTCTGTTGGCTGAAGAAAATTATTATGACCCATAATAAGAATCATATTAGTGAATGGCATGGCTTAAAGTTTGTAAATAAACATGGAACGACCGCCGCAAACGCTTTTGTCGCATTAAAGAACACATTTTCAATTTTGCCAATTACGATGTGCTGTTCAATCTTATGTTTCTCTCCTTGTAGAGTAAAGCGTGGTTTTGCAACTGTGGATTCACTGTTGTTGTGGGCGATAATGAGGGATTCGATATCCTGATCTCAAGAAAACACATATTTTTCTCCGTTAAAAATTGTTATCTGACCATAAAACTTGTGCGCCATGATTTATGATTGGGCCATTTATGTGATGCACCCTTTCGCCGTTCGCCCCAGTTGTGCGCCGAGATTTGAAAATTGACATCAATGACCTTTCCTATTATAGGAACTATGACTCTTGCTGACATAGGAAGACCGCAAGTCATCTAGTACTATAGGTGATGCAAAAGAATATTCATATCTGTACATTACGAGCGTGAGTAGTTCTAGACAGTGAAATAATTTAGCTTAGTTCTTCATCAAGAAGGAAATGGCTGGCAGGGCGAGCTGTCGAATAAGTTAAACTTCCAGCTCAGCGCTTCCAATCTTCAAACATATATTGATTTTATCTTACCTTATTTTTTTTAGCCCAGCTTACGTTACACGTAAGCTGGGGTATTCCTATCGGTTTGCGGGCGGTGTCCGTTAGTTAGTTAGTTAGTTAGTTAGTTGTTTATTTAGTAAACTTTGGTTCAAAATGCATCTCCTCCTACAATTTTGATCCGATGTCATTTATTTTTGGTGTGAGGCATCCCTAAGGGGTCGTGCATACGGCTTGTGCTTTTCTAGTCGATCGGGTGATTTTTGAATTTTTGGCGAATTTTTAAAGAAAAAATTTTAAAATGTATCTCCTCCTACATTTTTGACCCGATGTCATGTATTTTTGGTTTGAGGCACCCCTAAAGGGTCGTGCATACGGCTTGTGCTTTTTTAGTCGATCGCGCAATTTTTGTATTTTTGGGGAATTTTTAAAGCAAAATTTTCGAAAATAATTCAAAATGCATCTACTCCTACAATTTTGATTCGATGTCATTTATTTTTGGTGTGAGGCATCCCTAAGGAGTCGTGCATACGGCTTGTGCTTTTTTAGTCGATCGGGTGATTTTTGAATTTTAGGGGAATTTTTGAAGAAAAAAATTTAAAATGTGTCTCCTCCTACATTTTTGACCCGATGTGATTTATTTT
This sequence comes from Protula sp. h YS-2021, assembly GCA_949752745.1. Taxonomy (NCBI): domain Eukaryota; kingdom Metazoa; phylum Annelida; class Polychaeta; order Sabellida; family Serpulidae; genus Protula; species Protula sp. h YS-2021. The sequence goes on along the minus strand of OX457027.1, from coordinate 21,104,703 downwards.
TGGTATGAGGCACCCCTAAAGTGTCGTGCATACGGCTTGTGCTTTTCTAGTCGATCGGGTGATTTTTTAATTTTTGGGGAATTTTTGAAGAAAAAAAATTAAAATGTATCTCGTCCTACATTTTTGATCCGATGTCTTTTTTTTTTAGCCCAGTTGGCTTTTTAGCCAACAGGGCTATACAGATGGGGGCAAGTGTCGTCCGTCCGTCCGTCCGTCCGTCCGTCCGTCCCGCGACCGTTAAAAGTGGAATAACTTTTTTATCCGATTCTTACCAAATTTTAAACACGAGTTCCTAACCCTTTACTGCATTAGGAAATATTTTTATTTTTGCGGTTTAAACCATTTTTGGCGATTTTATTGCCAATTTGGGCGAAATACGAAAAAACCTATCTAGTCCCTCATTTTTCATCGGAAGATTCCGAAATTTTTTATGAAGAAACTAGGACTAAGGGGTAAAAAAAGTACTTTTTTCGATTTTTGTATTTCGCCTTATTTTTGAATCTACTGAGCTTCAAAGTTTGCAACTTCTAAAAATTGGCAAATTTCCAATTTTTTTTTCTTAACAAAGTAGTTAAAATGGAATATTTTTTTTTTTTATCCGATTCGTACCAAATTTTTAACACGAGTTTTTAACCTTCTACTGCATTAGGAATTTTTTTATTTTTTGGTTTAAACCATTTTTGGCGATTTTATTGCCAATTTGGGCAAAATACGAAAAAACCTATCTAGTCCCTCATTTTTCATCGGAAGATTCCGAAATTTTTCATGAAGAAACTAGAACTAAGGGGTGAAAAAAGAACATTTTTCGATTTTTGAATTTCGCCTTATTTTTGAATCTACTGAGCTTCGAAGTTTGCAACTTCTAAAAATTGGCAAATTTCCATTTTTTTTCTTAACAAAGTAGTTAAAGTGGAATATCTTTTTTATTTTTCATCCGATTCGTACCAAATTTTAAACGCGAGTTTTTAACCTTCTACTGCATTAGGAATTTTTTTTTATTTTTTGGTTTAAACCATTTTTGGCGATTTTATTGCCAATTTGGGCAAAATACGAAAAAATCTATCTAGTCCCTCATTTTTCATCGGAAGATTCCGAAATTTGTTATGAAGAAACTAGAACTAAGGGGTGAAAAAAGTACATTTTTCGATTTTTGAATTTCGCCTTATTTTTGAATCTACTGAGCTTCGAAGTTTGCAGCTTTTGAAAAAATGGAAATTTCCATTTTTCTTCTTAAAAAAGCAGTTTCAATTTGCAGAGGGGCACAATATGTTACATGCAAGTACTTTTGGTTGGACTTTTCAGTAATTTTGTTGTCAGTAGGTCATTTCTATGATATTTTCAAGTGGGCGATAATAGGGAACATTGGGAGATAAAGCAAGAAAGTTGTAATTTTCGCTTTAAAAGTGCAGGGATCAATTCTATGTCCCGAAAATATGATAAATATGATATTTTTCGGATGGGCGATAATAGGGAATATTTGTCGATACTGCAAGAAAGTTGTAATTTTCGCTTTGAATGTGCAGGAAACAATTCTAGGACCCGAAAATATGATAAATATAATATTTTCGGGTGGGCGATAATAGGGAACATTTTGCGATAATGCAAGAAAGTTGTAATTTTCGCTTTAAAAGAGCAGGAATAAATATGATATTTTTCGTGTGGGCGATAATAGGGAGCATTGGGCGATAATGCAAGAAAGTTGTAATTTTCGCTTTAAAAGTGCAGGGATCAATTCTATGACCCGAAAATATGATAAATGTGATATTTTTCGGGTAGGCGATAATAGGGAATATTGGGCGATAATGTAAGAAAATTGTAATTTTCGCTTAAAAAGTGCAGGAATCAATTCTATGACCCGAAAATATGATAAATGTGATATTTTTCGTGTGGGCGATAATAGGGAACATTGGGCGATAATGCAAGAAAGTTGTAATTTTCGCTTTTCAAGTGCAGGAATCAATTCTGTGACCCGAAAATATGATCAATGTGATATTTTACGGGTGGGCGATAACAGGGAATATTGGGCGATAAAGCAAGAAAGTTGTAATTTTCGCTTTAAAAGTGCAGGAAACAATTCTAGGACCCGAAAATATGATAAATATAATATTTTTCGTGTGGGCGATAATAGGGAACATTGGGCGATAATGTACGAAAGTTGTAATTTTCGCTTTAAAAGAGCAGGAATCAATTCTATAACCCGAAAATATGATAAATATAATATTTTTCGGATGGGCGATAATAGGGAACATTTTGCGATAATGCAAGAAAGTTGTAATTTTCGCTTTAAAAGAGCAGGAATCAATTCTATGACCCGAAAATATGATAAATATGATATTTTTCGTGTGGGTGATAATAGGGAGCATTGGGCTATAATGCAAGAAAGTTGTAATTTTCGCTTTAAAAGTGCAGGGATCAATTCTATGACCCGAAAATATGATAAATTTGATATTTTTCGGATGGGCGATAATAGGGAATATTGGGCGATAATGCAAGAAAGTTGTAATTTTCGCTTTAAAAGTGCAGGAAACAATTCTATGACCCGAAAATATGATAAATATAATATTTTTCGTGTGGGCGATGATGGGAACATTGGGCGATAATGTAAGAAAGTTGTAATTTTCGCTTTAAAAGAGCAGGAATCAACTCTATAACCCGAAAATATGATAAATGTGATATTTTTCGTGTGGGCGATAATAGGGAACATTGGGCGATAATGCAAGAAAGTTGTAATTTTCGATTTAAAAGTGCAGGGATCAATTCTATGTCCCGAAAATATGATAAATTTGATATTTTTTGGATGGGCGATAATAGGGAACATTGGGCGATAATGCAAGAAAGTTGTAATTTTCGCTTTAAAAGTGCAGGAATCAATTCTATGACCGGAAAATATGATAAATGTGATATTTTTCGTGTGGGCGATAATAGGGAACATTGGGCGATAATGCAAGAAAGTTGTAATTTTCGCTTTAAAAGTGCAGGAATCAATTCTGTGACCCGAAAATATGATCAATGTGATATTTTACGGGTGGGCGATATCAGGGAATATTGGGTGATAAAGCAAAAAAGTTGTATTTTTCGCTTTAAAAGTGCAGGAAACAATTGTAGGACCCGAAAATATGATAAATATAATATTTTTCGTGTGGGCGATAATGGGAACATTGGGCGATAATGTAAGAAAGTTGTAATTTTCGCTTTAAAAGAGCAGAATGCAACTCTATAACCCGAAAATATGATAAATATGATATTTTTCGAATGGGCGATAATAGGGAATATTGGGCGATAATGCAAGAAAAATGTAATTTTCGCTTTAAAAGTGCAGGGATCAATTCTATGTCCCGAAAATATGATAAACATGATATTTTTTGGATGGGCGTTAATAGGGAACATTGGGCGATAATGCAAGAAAGTTGTAATTTTCGCTTTAAAAGTGCAGGAATCAATTCTATGACCCGAAAATATGGTACATGTGATATTTTTCGTGTGGGCGATAATAGGGAACATTGGGCGATAATGCAAGAAAGTTGTAATTTTCGCTTTAAAAGTGCAGGAATCAATTCTGTGACCCGAAAATATGATCAATGTGATATTTTACGGGTGGGCGATAACAGGGAATATTGGGTGATAAAGCAAGAAAGTTGTATTTTTCGCTTTAAAAGTGCAGGAAACAATTCTAGGACCCGAAAATATGATAAATATAATATTTTTCGTGTGGGCGATAATAGGGAACATTGGGCGATAATGTAAGAAAGTTGTAATTTTCGCTTTAAAAGAGCAGGAATCAATTCTATGACCCGAAAATATGATAAATGTGATATTTTTCGTGTGGGCGATAATAGGGAACATTGGGCGATAATGCAAGAAAGTTGTAATTTTTGCTTTAAAAGTGCAGGAATCAATTCTATGACCCGAAAATATGATCAATGTGATATTTTACGGGTGGGCGATAACAGGGAATATTGGGCGATAAAGCAAGAAAGTTGTAATTTTCGCTTTAAAAGTGCAGGAAACAATTCTAGGACCCGAAAATATGATAAATATAATATTTTTCGTGTGGGCGATAATAGGTAACATTGGGCGATAATGTAAGAAAATTGTAATTTTCGGTTTAAAAGAGCAGGAATCAATTCTATAACCCGAAAATATGATAAATATGATATTTTTCGGATGGGCGATAATAGGGAATATTGGGCGATAATGCTAGAAAGTTGTAATTTTCGCTTTAAAAGTGCAGGGATCAATTCTATGACCCGAAAATATGATAAATGTGATATTTTTCGTGTGGGCGATAATAGGGAATATTGGGCGATAATGTAAGAAAATTGTAATTTTCGCTTTAAAAGTGCAGGAATCAATTCTGTGACCCGAAAATATGATAAATATGATATTTTTCGGGTGATCGATAATAGGGAACATTGGGCGATAGTGCAAGAAAGTTGTAATTTTCGCTTTAAAAGTGCAGGAAATCAATTCTATGACCCGAAAATATGATAAATATGATATTTTTCGTGTCGGCGATAATAGGGAACATTGGGCGATAATGCAAGAAAGTTGTAATTTTCGCTTTAAAAGTGCAGGAATCAATTCTATGACCCGAAAATATGATAAATGTGATATTTTTCGGGTAAGCGATAATAGGGAATATTGGGCGATAGTGCAAGAAAGTTGTAATTTTCGATTTAAAAGTGCAGGAAACAATTCTATGACCCGAAAATATGATAAATGTGATATTTTTCGTGTGGGCGATAATAGGGAACATTGTGCGATAATGTAAGAAAGTTGTAATTTTTGCTTTAAAAGTGCAATAATCAATTCTATGACCCGAAAATATGATAAATATGATATTTTTCGTGTGGGCGATAATAGGGAACATTGGGCGATAATGCAAGAAAGTTGTAATTTTCGCTTTAAAAGTGCAGGAATCAATTCTATGACCCGAAAATATGATAAATGTGATATTTTTCGGGTGGGCGATAATAGGGAATATTGGGCGATAATGTAAGAAAATGGTAATTTTCGCTTTAAAAGTGCAGGAATCAATTCTGTGACCCGAAAATATGATAAATATGATATTTTTCGGGTGATCGATAATAGGGAACATTGGGCGATAGTGCAAGAAAGTTGTAATTTTCGCTTTAAAAGTGCAGGAAACAATTCTATGACCCGAAAATATGATAAATGTGATATTTTTCGTGTGGGCGATAATAGGGAACATTGGGCGATAATGTAAGAAAGTTGTAATTTTTGCTTTAAAAGTGCAATAATCAATTCTATGACCCGAAAATATGATAAATATGATATTTTTCGTGTCGGCGATAATAGGGAACATTGGGCGATAATGCAAGAAAGTTGTAATTTTCGCTTTAAAAGTGCAGGAATCAATTCTATGACCCGAAAATATGATAAATGTGATATTTTTCGGGTAAGCGATAATAGGGAATATTGGGCGATAATGCAAGAAAGCTGTAATTTTCGCTTTAAAAGTGCAGGAAACAATTCTAGGACCCGATAATATGATAAATATAATATTTTCCGGGTGGGCGATAATAGGGAACATTGGGCGATAATGTACGAAAGTTGTGACCCGCGCATCAAGACAACCTAAGGAAACTTGTGCACTTGTCCAAAATAAGTACGAAAGTAAAATAAACATGCGCATTGGTCTGGAATAAGAACCGCGCATTAATCTTTATTAAGTTAAATAAACATGTGCACTGTTCCAAAATGAGAGCCGCGCATCAACGCAAATTAAATAAACATGCGCACTTGTCTGAATTAGAACCGCGCATCGAGGCAAGGTACATAAATATGCGCACTGGTCCGAAATGCGAGCGTTGTTTGAAGGCATCTATGGCAAACTATCCGGTCTACCAGATATACAAAAAATCTGTTCCCCATTTTTCTGGGAAAGAAATCTTTGTATGCATTTATCGGTCTATGTTCTGGTCCGGTGCTAAATTAATTATTGAGCTAGCTCTTTGCCGTCTCATCTTTTGAAGCTTGATATTTCAGGGAAATTCCTTCGCTCATGCACGCTGGAATGGGTCTTATTGCTTTTCGTAAGCTGGGACTTTGTCCTTGGACAAACTTGTTTTATTCTTTGATCGTTATATAAAAGTAACCTAAGGTTTTGTTAATTGTGCACTGTATATAGCGGTTTTGAAGTTGGAATAAAGGTATTCTTATTCTATTGTCGCGGAATCCCCTCGTAGGTCTGTAGTCCTAGATGAATCTTGCTTCCTTCCCAGCAAGAGTCATAGTTCGTATAATAGAACATGTCATTGATCTCAATTTTTGCCAATCTCGGCGTACGACTGGAGCCAAAGGCGTTGTTTTAAAAAGTATGCATCATATAAATGGTCCAATTATAAATTACTTGCGATACTTATAAGCAATTACATTACAAGTCCCGGACAAAGGAGAAGGGATTGTAGAGTGGAAAATATGATGTAGATAGACCGAAACCTACTTTTCCTGATTTTTCTATTGTATATCCTTAGCACCATATATTTGGGAAAGTATATTTCATAATATTGCCACATAAAATTTTGAGTATCATGTGTTGTTAATAAAACTGGGTAACTGGCCAGGCCGATATCTGCTTTTGTTGACGCCACCATCGCGGTTTTTGTGACCTCACTTGTATCGCTGTTGATGGTCGGTTCACGTATAGACTGCCATTTTATTTTCTAAACTTGTGTATTCTTTGCCAAAGAAACGCAGTTTATACTTTTATGTTTTATTGCTTGCCAGGAATTTGCTGTGTTTTTGTGTATACATTATTTAGCGCGATCTCCTCTGTCAGTAATACCTATTTGTTCTGAGTAATTGAAAGTATAGTTTTCAACACCGTATTATTTAAAATACGAATTCTGAAGCAAATAAGAAACCAGATATGGTAAGCTATTCCGGAATAGACTACCGATAAATCGAATTATTTTCATTGTTTCATTATTTTATGTCGGAGAATAAATAAAGAAGTTATGTTCTTGCGTTATAAATAGAAAAATATGAAAAAATTAAAGTATAATGAAATTTTAAAAAAATTTTAAATTTCAACAAGTTATTCAATACTGAACTACGGACATTTTAATAAACAGCCAAATGCAAATTCAGTTTTTCAAATATTTGTATTTTCCTTTCGCCTAAAGATAAGAATTTGCATTGTTCAACTTATTTTCACACTTTGGTATGAGACAGATGAAGCATTATAGATTTCTGTGACATATGATTTATCTTTAGTCTAATCCGGAATAGCCTACCAAAAAAATATCTGGTTTCTTACTTGCTTCATAATTCTCATTTTAAATAATATGGTATTTTCCCTGAAATAATGAAAAACCCAAGGTTTTCACTCAAACACGGTATTCTGTCTGTTAATGTAAGCGAGAAGCAGTTGAGTTGTAGAGCTGAAGTCTGTTAGAAATTAAAAGGTTCCTGTGTTGTATAGAAACGATCTTTCTTTTGTAGTTTGTTTGTTTTTTTTTTTTATGTTGTTGGAAGAAGTCATACACCTGAGGACCTTTCTGATGGATATGTCGTTTCTACTGCAAATTCTTTCGTGTACATTCGTCGTCGAGGCCCTTGACATCGATAGTCATAGTTCCTAAGTTAGAAATTGCCGTTGATGTCAGTATTGTTGATCTTTTCCCGTGACACGGGCCAATATCGATATTTTAGAAATGGTGCATTACTTTAAATGACTGCTTGTGGCGCACAATTTTCATGGTCAGATAAATTTTTGTGCTGAGAAATAGGGTTGTGAGTGTGGGCTCGTAGAAACACTGGTTGTCACCCGCAGCAACAATAAATCTAAAATTCCGAAGCCACTCTTTACGCAAGTTTGAGAGTGTCGTTCAGGTGGAAAATAATGCACAATGATTATGTTCAGTGTGCTTTTTAAGAAGTCTGCTAGTTTGAATTTTGGAACCCTGGACCGTGCGCCGAAAGATTTGCACTCTGGGAAATTGACATCTTTGGTTATTTCATTTAGCGAAACTGTGACCCTTTCTGTCTTGGGAAGATTAGAAAGAGTCCACTGAGACTATGTTTTATTCCTCGGATAAGGGAAGAAATTTGCCCGTAGATTTGTAAAGATGGAGTGATGAAAATGCGTTTCTGCTCCAAACAATTTCATTCTTAGGGGGAATCCGTTGCAGCTGAGTTAGCGAGCCGCTTTATGACGTTGATGTCTACGGGAGATTCTTTATTAATTCTGAAATAAAAAATAACAAAAACACCAACAACTGCTTTCAAATTTAATAAGCTTTCGTATGAGCTTTTAAAAAATATCTTACATCTTATTCTGCTCCTTCATAGCCTTCTTGCCGTTTAGGGTGGGAAAGTTTCTTCTCGGGCGGAAGAAGCACCTGGCTTTTATCTCAGTTTTTTCTGATACAGAAGAAATATTTTCTTCCCTTCCATTTTGGGAAGAAACTCAAAAATGTTCGAAATAGTAATTAAGTGAAACATTTTATTGCTTTAAGTGTTCAAAGTTTTACACGTGAAGAAAGAATTGATTTGTTCTCAAAATAACTAGTGAAAACAAACCTTGTTGCACTTTCTAATATCTAAGAGGTGACGTAGCGGAACTTCTTTATTTCTGACTCTTTCTTTACTTTTTCCCTCATTCTTCCGTCTTTTTTTTCACTTCTTCCTTCAGCAAATGTGTCCTTATATAGCCATCCTAGTTGCCTAACGGGACATTCAACACCAAATAGACAAACAAACTTTCTAATATCGTAATGAACCGCAGAAAATTCAATCGATAACATAGTCTTGTATAAAAAAAGCTCCGGACCTTTGCCTCGAAAGTCTTCCTTTTCAGAGGCTGTGATCCAACCGAAACCCTATCTGAAAACAAAACTTCATGCCTGATATGGATTGTGTTACCATACTTGTGTGTCCGAGCAAAAAACTGCTTCTGATAGTGCTGTCAAAGTTCTGCTTTAATGATGGAGAGATTTATTGCCTCCGTCGGACGTTTTTGGTCAGACGTACTTTTCTAGTCGTCGTGGCGAAATTGTATACGTTTCTAATAAATATTGACCTATCTAGTATTTTATAAGCTATAATGTTCATTAATTTGTTCCAGAGGAGTCAAATTAGAAGTCTGCACAAAACCACTGCGGCTCTGAGCGATCATTTATTTGTGGTGAGCTGTTTCCCTACTCCGAAATTTATGTTTGAAGAACTTCGCTTTAATTTGGTGCAAGTTTTTTTAATCAGTCCTTATTGCTAGGGCGAGTTTTTTCACATTGTTTCCGTAATCGTGTAAATGTATATTAATTAAGAGGTAAAATAATATAGACTCCTTCAAAGCCGAGTTATTTCCGGTGAGTTGCCTCTATATTCTAGATGCTTGATACGTTGAATGTTATTATTAATTCATAATGATTACATGTTTTAGCTTTGTTTATTTTATTTTCAGCACCGAGATTCAAAAGAGAATCACCTCAATGTTCCCTTTGAATTCACTCCTGAGAGCAAAAAGGTATGAATTTTTTATTGCAACGCGCTGTAACAACGCCAATATTTTTATTTATAATTTTTTATCTGTCTATGTCTCATAATTCTTAGGTAATTAGACAAGTATAAATAGTTGAGTGTCCATTAAAGCCAGCTTGACAGTAACAGTGATACCATTTTCGATTTTGAGCCATAAAACAACCTGTCTGTGTTGAAAGAACAATAATTCCCTGCATCGTCGGATTGTGGTTGGTAAAAAATCTCGGTATTGGGACAGCTTGTGAACATTGGTCAGGGCCACTGGTGGAAGCACAAATAGAATGGAGTTGTTTTCGGAAAGCACTAGTTGTCGGGTATCCTCGGCTAGTGCCTGCTTTGGACGCGGAAGTCTGTTGACAACTCATTTATTCCCACCAGGGGGAATATATGCGATCGACCGCGTGTCGGTCGGTCGGTCTGTCACCAACACGCTAACTGAAAAACTGCTGGAAGGATTTTAATGAAACTTGGTATGTAGCTTCTATGGGAACAAACACAGATCGGTATTGTAAATGGGCCAGGTTCGTCCAAGGAAAGTGCACCAACTGGACTTGGAAAATTTCAGCTCTTGATTGACTATTGATGGCCGTGTTTAACTGATGGGGGAGGGGGCATGTGGGGAATATGTGGGCTATGCACACTGCTCTGGATAAACTTGGGACGAAATTTGTTCGGTGTAAACAAAGAATGAAGAAAGCGGGAAGAGTTGAGTAGTTGGTTCTGAACCGTCACATGGTGAATTTCAGAGAGCTGATGTTATTATACGCAATTACCCCGAGGGCCACGAAGCAGCTGCGGTGATACCACTTCTGGACATCGCTCAGCGGCAACATGGTGCGTTCGTGCTTTATTTGTTGGCGGTGGTCAAGTTTGCCGTTTTGTTTTGCTGGGTCATATGGCATTTTACAAAACAGTGTTGAAATCTTGCCGTCAGTAGACCTTTCTCTTAAAAGAAATTGAGGTTTTTGTGTAGGCAAAACGAAAATAAGTTTTTGTAACTGCATAATGTATCATCTTATTCCTCGGTGATAAGACAGTTTATAGTGATTCGTGATATTGTGTAGGGTGGTTGCCGATAACGGCAATGCATTACGTTGCTGATTATCTCAAGATGCCAAGAATGCGGGTGTATGAAGTGGCTACATTTTACACGATGTTCAACAGGTAATTAGTAAGCAGTGTGTTAATGCACCGTATATACATTCTTGAAAATTTTGTTTCGGAAAAGACCCGACTTAATAAAATTATGTTTCTTGTTTTATTTGTTCAAGTTGGCCAAAGCTTTACGTCTCGTACACAGAAAGGGTATAATATGTAATATTTCCCAAAAAAAGTGACGTGTTTTTTTATTATTACTTCTGAAATTTTCACAGTGAGCATCGACTGTTTTATGTCGTGTTTTATCGCTTATGTTTTATATGTTTGATTGTACAGGGAACCGGTGGGCAAATACTTTGTCCAGATCTGCACAACGACACCCTGTATGCTTGGAGGAGTGGGCAGTGACGTCATCTTAGAGGCCATCAAGAAAAATTTAGGTGCTTGAACACTATACGCACAGTCTTTAGGTTTCATGGCCATTTTTAGACCAGCCGACTATGTCGGGCTGGTCCTATCTTGTCAATAGAGGGGTATCCGTCGTCCGTATGTACGTATGTATGTGTGTACGTATGGATGCGGCTTCGTCGGGAAACAAGACGAATTGGTGTGTATCACGTTGCAATGTTAAAGTGAAACGGACCGAATTTCGGTCCGTTTCGCATTTTGGTCGGGTCGTCCGTTTCGCAAATCTGTGTAAGGGGCTCATTTTGCGAAACAGGACGTGCTCTTTCACCTGAGACCACATGCCTATTTCGCAGAAATTTACAGAGACCTTCAAAATTTCTGTGTAAAATAGTTCTCACACCAACATATAGGTGGCTACCTACCATGAACTCTGTGTGAGAAAAGCACGTGGAACGAGAGCCAATCAGAAGACGTACACATCTTTCGATCTGTGTGAAATCTATTTTTATATCACATTTCAACCAATCAGGTGCTAGCACATGTGTCAGGGGAGCGCGACCACGTGTTGGAATGGACCCGGCCCCAGGTGGTTGTCTACTTTTTGGCCTACATTTTAGTAGATTCTGGGGTGGCATATCCGTATAATTGTATTTAAAACAGGAAGAATAATATCGCAAATACGTTTTAAAGTTATTTATTGTTTTGTTTGTAGCCTATAAATCTCAAAAATCAAAGTTAAAGTTGAGGGTAAACAAGGCAACACCCCTTTTGGTAGTGGACGATAATACCAGAAAGTTTCCACTTCATTTTTTTAAGTACATATTTTTGTTTAACTGAAGCAAAGTGTCACATATTTTATTAAGCAATCGTTAGAGTTTGTTATTCTTCGTAGATTCTTGTTTTTTTTTTTAACCAAGTCATTTGTTTGACATATTATTTTCGGTTTCTTTATGTAAGCCGGTCTGTTTCGCAAGCCTCATGTACGCGTGTTGTGTGTGAATTGCAGTCACTGTAAACTCTCAGTGCAATTTATAACTTTTTGTTGTGCGAACAGGCGTGTTTCGTGTCCGTACATGTCTTATTTACACTCAATCTTTCTGTGGCTAGCGCTGAAATTGACTTAATGTCTCATTACTTGATGCCATTAAACTTGAGTGCTGTGTTCTCCAAATTCTTCCAAGTTCGCCTGGTTTCGCTGTGTAGAGGCAGATTCTTGTGTGATGCCATTTATATTTTTGGGGTGTACAAGCGTGTGTCATGTGCGTACAAGTCTAATATACACTCAGTCTTTCCGTCAATATCACTTGAAGAACTGAGTTTTGTTTCTCACTGCTTGGTGACCGTAATCTTAACTGTGCTGTCTTCTTTTTCAAATTCTTGTTATTTCACTTTGACTGAATATAATACTTCAAAAGTGCATTGTCGCTTTAGCGCAAGTAGAGGGGTGCACCGCCCCCACTCCCACCCCCTCCTGTAACAAAAGCAAAATGCAATGGTACAGCCTGTTAGTTGGAAAAAATGTTAAAACCGTTAAACTTAAGATTTTTGTAGGCGAGAACCCCCCCCCCCCCCCTCCCCTCTAATACACAACCACTGCGAAATTGGTAGCTGATAAACGCATTAAAATCGGTTTATTTTGCTCATTGCAGGACGCAATCCTTCAAAAATATATTGCTCCATTAGTGTAGCTAGTGGGAGACAATGACGTGCAACCCCCCCCCCCCCCCTCCCTTTATCAAAAAATATCGCATTAACTGAGTTTCATATCTCACTACTTGTTGGCCTTAACTTGAGTGTGCTGTATTCGCAACATTTTCTCAAATTCGACTTGATTCGCCCAGTAGATGCAGTTATTACTCTGTGCCATTTGTATCTTTCTGTGGGGGGGGGGGGGGGGGGGGGGGGGGGGGGAGGTTGCAAACGTGTTTTATGTGTTTCAAGTCAAATTCACCCCAGTCTATCTGTTAATATCGCTTTAACTTAGTTTAACTATCTCACTGTCCTTAATCTCGAGTGTGCTTTATTAAAAAAAAGCAGAGAGAGAGAGAGAGAGAAATCGATTCGTTTCACATTGACTTTACGTTTTGACACACCAAAACGGCTTGTTTTTTCGAGACAAAAATTGTAGTATTTGTACTGTTAAATTGGCGCAACAACTGGGTGGGAGGGGGGTGCATTCGGGGTAAACCCCTCCACCCTTTCCCCAAAAAGCGAAATGCACTGGTAAAGTCTAGAAGTGAAAAAAATATATATTAACACCGTTAAACCTAGACATTTTTCTCGCCAGATCCTCCTCCCCCCTCCTCCCTGCTCTCTTGCACACGCCAACTGCGAAATTGGTAGTTGATAAACGTACTAATAACGGCCTGCTTTATTGACTGCAGGAAGCAATCCTTCAAAAATGTTTTGCTCCATTGGTGTAGCTAGGAGAATACAATGACGGGCAAATCCCCCCCCCCCTCGTCCGTTTTTTTCGGAAAAAAAAATATTGCATTATCTGAGTTTCATATCTGTTCATGTTAGTTTAGCAAGCGACATGTATGCGTGTCGCGTGTGAGATGCAGTAACTGTAAACTCTCAGTACCATTCATTTTAAACTTTTTTTTTCTTGGCGTGTGCAAGCGTGTTTTATGTCCGCATATGTCTTATTTACACCCACTCTTTCTGTGGATATCGCTGAAATTGGCTTTCATTATGTCCCAACCCTTCGGATTGGGGCCTATAGGTTTGGGCTGTCCGTCCGTCCGTCATCGCTTAATACCCCTATGAATTTGGGAGACGGTTGGGGCCTGCTTGTGTTTCACAAATATTACTTGTTTCTCATTATTTGATGCCCTTAAACTTGAGTGTGCTGTGGCCACTAAATTCTCCCAAATTCGCTTGGTTACGCCGTTTAGAGGCAGGTTCTTGAGTGATGCCATTTGATATTTTTCTGGGGTGTACAAGCGTGTGTCATGTGCGTACAAGTCTAATATACACTCAGTCTTTCCGTCAGTATCACTTAAACTGAGTTTCGTTTCTCACTGCTTGGTGACCTTAATCTTGTGCTGTCTTTTTTTTTCAAATTCGACTTATTTCACTTGGACTGAAACTAATACTTCAAAAGTGCATTTTTGTATTAACGCAAATAGAGAGGGTGCGCGACTCCCCCACTCCTCCCTCCGCCCACCCCCACCCCCCCCCCCCCCCCGTCCCAAGAGCAAAATGCAATGGTAAAGCCTAATAGTCATAAAAAAATGTGTAACACCATAAAACGTAAGATTTTTGCAGGCGAGAACTCCCTCCCCCCTCTCCAATACGCAACTACTGCGAAATTGGTAGTTGATAATCGCATTAAAATGGGCTTATTTTATTCATTTCAGGACGCAATCCTTCAAAAATATATTGCTCAATTAGTGTAGCTAGTGGGAGACAATGACGTGCAAACCTCCCCCTCCCTTTATCCAAAAAAATATCGCTTTAACTGAGTTTCACTATCTCACTGTCCTTAATCTTGAGTTGCTTTATTTAAAAAAAAAAAAAAAAGAGAGAGAGAGAGAGAAATCGATTCGTTTCACGTTGACTTTACGTTTTGGCACATCAAAACGGCTTTTTTTTAGCCAACAATTGTAGTATTTGTACTTTTAAATTGGTGCAACAACGGGGTTGGTTGCATTTGGGGTAAACCCCACCCTTTCCCCAAAAAAGCGAAATGCACTGGTAAAGTCTAGAAGTGAAAAAAAATTTTGACGGCCAGATCCCCCTCACCCTTCCTCCGCCTCTCTTGTACACGCCAACTGCGAAATTGACAGTTGATAAACACACCGAAACGACTATTCGTAGTTGATTTGCTTGCATCTGTCAGCGGGCTAAAGCGAGAGATTCTCACGCACATGTGAAAGGCTGATTGTGTATTATTGTGCGCTGTTTTATTTGTTTGAGCACTACTTTTAAGATTGGCTTGCCTTTTTACTATTTACACGCGAAAAATGTCATATTTATCTTCCATATATGCTTCTCAGATCCCCCCCCCCCCTCTCCATCAAGGCCCCCGTCCTCCTTCGGAATTGCCAATTCAAACACGTATCAGAAGCTCTATTTCGCAGTAGATTTGCTTTGATCTTTGAACGGGCTAAAAGCTCGAGGTTCCCACGCTCATGACAGGCTGACTGTATATTATTGAGCGCTGTTTTAATTGTGTGTGCACTACTTTTATGATTGACTTGCCTTGTTACTGTTTGCGCGCGAAATAATCCGTTATTTTGTCAAGGTTTTTCTGCCATTAAAATGCTTGTTTGGTGATATTTTTTAGTTTGTGTTAGTTTATAAAAAATATTGTAAGGTTTGGAATGAAATTATCTGCGAAACACTACACTGTGTACATGAAGTTGAATGTTTTTTTTTTTTACTCAGTATGCAAATTAACCTGTCACGAGGTGTATGCGCGCGGCTTTGTTCTTGGTGGCGTCACTTTCAATGCCGAAAGCGTCCAGGTTACATGTGGATAATTTTTGAAAAATTAAAAGTGGATACAAAGTTAATAAGGATACGCCTGAAAGGTAAATACACAAATGTTAAAAGCGCGGTGATTTTGTGAATCACGAGAAAATGTTGTTTTAGCGTGTTTGGTGTGTTTTGTGGCACTTTTTTGTGTAAGATACTGCTGTAAAAATACAGGCTTGATTGTGAGGACGGCACATTCTGAGCTAACATATCTTTTTATTTTACGGATTTATGTGTCTAGAAATGTTCGCTCAGAAAATTGTTGCTCATTTTCGCTTGAAAATGCTGTCGATGTTGTCTTTTCTTGGATTTCTTGGTTTACAATTTTTTGTAAGTGGCCACTGCTGGAAACTAGCTTCATTTGGTCCGGGTCCTTGGGACCTAGGACTTTGAAAAAGGGTCCAAAGCTATTTAGGGAGGATCCGAACCGTGTTAAGATAACATAGGGCGCAAGAAGACCTGATTTTTTGCGGCTGAGTCGGACTCTGGGTAGCCAAAAAGGAGGGTCTCTGATCCCCGTCAATTTCCAGCCCTGTTAATACGTACACAGACTTTTGCCAATTTTAAACCCCCTACCCTGAACGCAGTCCGTATGCTTTGTCTCCCCCTCCACCTTGAACGCTTAAAAGAATAAGCCAATTCGCACTTAGACTTTTTCGGAAAAACTTTTGCGTTTCGGCTGAATTCAGGTGGGATTAGGATGTAATGATAGAAGAAAAAACGGCATGGATGATCTCTTAGAATGTAAAAAAAATAGGTCAATTTCGCGCAGTTATAGCTCATGCTGCCGGGTCATACCTAAGATTGAGATTCCTTCTTGCTACTCCGTGAGGGACTCCACGGTTAGAGAGATTTTGAATGCCCCATATCAGAATAATGTGGCAGGGGGCCCCGATATGGCCATAGCAGTAAAAAAAAAAAAAGAAAGAAAAAGAAAATCACAATGCTACACCAAATGTATCCGGTCACTTGTCGGTTAGTTTCGCTAAGATTGATGGATTGTGTTGTCGTTATTTCAAATTCCCAATATATTCAGCTAATGATCATTCTCTTATTGCTTTCACAGATGCCGCGGAAAAAAGGGTGGATTAAAAAGACCAAGGTCCTAGAACAGTTCGTTGATCTGCAGCGCTACAGAACAGGTGACGTTGTGCTTCACATGTATAGAAGGAAGTGGTGGCCTGCACATGTGGAAGGCCGGGACCCTGACGGAAGTATAGAAGTCTCGTTTTGCGGTTTTTGACTTTGCGTAAGTTCTTAAACTTTTTTTCTATTGCTTTCCTTTCCAGGTCGTGGACGTCCTGTACAACCAGTTTGATTTAGATTCCCTTTTGTTTTTGCGTGTTCTTGTGGAATGATGACGTCCTATTCGCAGAAATTATACTTTTGTAGAGTTGAAAGACCAGTGTATCGTAACATTTTTTTTTTTGCTCCTGTAATAACTGAAAACAAACTTGACAAGGACAGAAGTGACGTCCTTACAGCAGCTGAGAGTGATCCATGATTTCAAAACATTCTTTCATTTTTAGTCCGGAGAAAGTTTCCGATCCCAGGAAGCTCAAACCGTTTCCTATGGCTGTGGGAATTGGTAATATGTTATTAAGAAATGACAGATTTTTTCCTTCCCTGTGATTGGGTTAAATGTCTGTTTTGTCGGTTTGCAAATCTCCGTTTTGCATGATAGTGCTTCATAAGTTTGCAGGTTCGATTATCTAGCCGGAAGCATCAGACTCAAAAGGACTTGTATTTTTCAGTATCTTAGATGAAATGCTGAATCCCTGTATTGCCAGTTGCACGTTCTCATTGCTAAACGAACTGTATATGCGAGATTTTACTTCTTCGATTTTTTTCCTTCCCTGTGATTGGGTTAAATGTCTGTTTTGTCGTTTTATGGTTTGCAAATCCCCGTTTCCGTTGAGTTTTGCATGCTAATGCTTCATTAGTTTGCAGGTTCGATTATCTAACTGGAAGCATCAGACCCAAAAGGACTTGTATTTTTCAGTATTTTAGATGAAGTGCCGAATCCCTGTATTGCCAGTTGCACGTTCTCATTGCTAAACGGACTGTATATGCGAGATTGTACTTATTCGTATAACACCTATTTTAAAATTTTCTCTTCGGTATCTGTTCTCTCTGTAACTTGCGTGGAACACAAACTTAAATGACCATTGTGTACGTGTAATTTTTGTGCTCACGCCTTGGAATGATAAAAAAGTATCGTGTTCCTTTACGCACAGTGTGTTTTCGCATGGTTTTTGGGAATGATTTATGTGCGTCTAAACTTGTATGGAATGAAATGTGGAATGATTAAGTATTCCGTCATTTTTTTCTGCAGAAGAGGTGTGTAAAAACCCCGGGAAGGGATATATCAAGGCCTGGGCAGAAGCCGCAAAGAGGTTATGCCGCAGGGATCAGAGCCACTTGACCCATTTTGTGGGTGAAATTGTTGGGGGACCGGTTAAAGATAGTGATGACAGTTTGGATGTTAACCAAGCCTGTAGCCAGATTAAGAAAGCAGCGGAAAATATCCCTGCGCCGATTTCAGGTAATAACAGATGGACGAATATACAACATATATTTTGCTTGACGCGTATTTCTCGTTTCATTCGACATCTTTTTTTTGTGTGTCTGTGGGTGTGATCCGAAGGGCAGTTTCGTTATTTTCCTGAACCGGAACTTGTAAGACTGGAGCGAAACGGACTGTTGTCAGAATTTTGAACATGCATGTCCTGTGCGGCTAAGCTTTAAATTGTTCAAGGATGAAATAAGGACGTCATAGTTTATGACTCGGCTGTTACATTAGAATGAAACATTGGCATTGGAAGAAATCACAGAGTTCAAATTAATTTTAAAACATGTGTTCATTTCGCTTGCACAGAATAAATAGTTTACATTTTCATACAATATCCCCGTTGCAGCGATCGAAAGCCATGAGACAGAAGTTACGGCCACCGTTGGGGAGGGGGTGGCGCAATCCGAAGAACGTAGTTCGGGCAGCGATTGCGTCATTCAAGGCGTTAAAACCATGTCAAAAGAGCTTTGTGAGAGACCAGTGAAAAGGGTAGAGTCGGCTAACACACATTCATCGCAGGGCGAGAAAGACACAAAACTCTCAGCGAATGCGGAATCGGCTGTTGAAGGGGCGTCGTCTGAGAAGTCGCTGGGTAAGTGATGCTTTTGCATTTATAAAGGGTAAGAATTGTTGCTGAGATGTGTCGGAAGGTGTATCGGGATATATGTAGCACTAGTGCAGATTTGGTCAAGCCAACCAGGTGCTGACGTTTCAAAGAATTCAAAACATTTTTCGTGCGTTGTGGTTGTCGGCGAAACGGACTGCTTATCGGTGCCCACTGCTAAGATTGTAAGAGTTTTGTACAGTTCAGCTTTGAATTGAAGATGAAATGTGAAGGTTATTCCTGGGCGCTTCATGGTCTCTTCAAATTTAGTTGCTGTTTTGACTTGATGTGAAGTTGTCAGTGTCTCTGTCGTACGAATTCAGTGATTTAGCGTTTGTAATACCAGTGTTATACTTTTTCAGAAAATGTCCCCGTTGCTGCAATCGGAAGCCGTGACACAGACGTTGCGGTCACCGTTGGGGAGGGGGTGGCGCAATCCGAAGAACGTAGTTCGGACAGCGATTGCGTCATTACGGGCGTTGATATCATGTCAAAGGAGCTTTGTGAGAGACCAGTGAAAAGGGAAGAGGGGGCACACACACATTCATCGCAGGGCGAAAAAGACACAGCGAATGCGGAATCGGCTGTTCAAGGGGCGTCTTATGAGAAGTCGCTGGGTAAGTGATGTTTTTGCATTTATTTAATAGTAAGAATTGTTGCCGAGGTGTGTCGGAAGGAGTATCCTGACCTATGTAGCAGTAGTGCAGATTTGGTCAAGGGAATCAGGTGCTGGCATTTTAAAGAATTCAAAACTTTTTTCTTGCATTATGGTTGTCGGCGAAAAGGACTGCTTATCACTGCTGTGATTACGGAAGACCTGGGGGGGGGGGCAATTACTGCTGCTATCCTATTTGGATTTTGCATGTGAAATCCTGCTTAGGCATTGCTTAAGCACTGCCTTAGCAGGATGTCACGTGCAAAATTCAAGTAGGGCAGCAGCAGTAGTGGCCCTCCAGGTCTTCCGAATGTGATTGAAAGAGTTTTGTGAGTACAGCTTTGAATTGAAGATTGAATGTAAAGGTTATTCCTGGCCGCTACATGGTCTCTTTAAGCGTAGTTGGCATTTTGATTTCACGTGAAGTTGTCAGTCTCTGTCGTGCGAATCCGCAGTGGTTTAGAGTTTGCAAAACAAATGCAATCCAGGGTGTCCAGCTTTGATGTGCTGCTCATTTCGCTTATGTAGTTAGAATGTGATACATTTTCAGAAAATGTTCCCGTAGCAGCAAGGGGAAGGCGTGAGACAGAAGACAGGGACAGTTTTGAATGTAGTCCGGGAAGCGATACCGTTATTACGGGCGTTGGTGCCCTTTTACAAAAGTTTGCTAGCAAGTCAAAGAAAGAGGGGGCAGCTACACATTTTAGTAACACA
Organism: Protula sp. h YS-2021; assembly: GCA_949752745.1. Classification (NCBI taxonomy): domain Eukaryota; kingdom Metazoa; phylum Annelida; class Polychaeta; order Sabellida; family Serpulidae; genus Protula; species Protula sp. h YS-2021. The sequence goes on along the minus strand of OX457027.1, from coordinate 21,084,666 downwards.
AAACTGGCTGAAGATGCGAAATTGGGTGCTACAGAGTCGTTTGAGGGCAAATTACTTGGTAAGTGTATTTTTTTTCAACTATTGAAGCATAAGATGTTCTGTTGCCCAGCTGTGTTTAAAGTGGTCACCTCGTGTGTTGCTTATTTTTGTTTTTAGGGTTTGCAACTGCAGCCCATTTCGCTGTTCCAAATAATTTTGTGTTTGCGCCCACGAAAAATGCTCGGAAAGAAACTAAAATATGACTTAAATTCAAAATCCTTTTAACTTTTTTAGGAGTGGTGAAACCTGTACCTCAACCAGTCAAGATCTTTGAGTTGTCCCACAAGACGGAAGGTACTTACACGGTCCAACCAGGGAATACCTACCTTGCAAATGCAATGGGTAAGTCGTATTTAGCTTTGTTATCAATTAAAATACAGCGCTTTTCGCCTTGCACTTTAATCAACAAGGTAACTCAGAGTTATTTAGTGGCTTTGTTTCTTTCTCATTTTAGATGTGTTATCAAGTAAGTTGAACATAAAAAAAGTGTGCAGTGCATCTGGTTTCGCGTATATCACATAAATGCATTTACCATTTGCTTGTGTAACTCTCATGTCTGTCATTTTGTTTTGTTGTAGAAGCTGCCGGACTTGTTTGCAGGATGGTACAGAGGCCTGGAGGGGTAGATGCGGAGGTATTTGCGGGACAGGAAATTGCGACATGTGTTGTGAGGGATGTGGTAGAGGGACTGAAACCTGAAGGCATAACTTTTTCCCACATTGAACCCAGGTCTTCACTGCAAACAGTAGATACAAGTGCTATTTTGGGTAGGTTTTACGTATTTCATTTTTTTTTTTTTTTTTTTTTGCTGTATGCTTTAATACAATATAATACATTTTACGGTATGGTTGTAAACTGATGAGGACGTCAAGCAAGCGAAACCATCCAGGTTAAGTGCAAGTCTAAAACATAACAATATCGCGTTTCGCATGTTGAGTGTGTTTTATATGGAAAAGATATTTAGAAATGCATTTTGTTTTTATTTCTTTTGTTTCAGCAGATGTCTTGGCCAAAGCAAGTGATGAGGGGGAGGGGCAGGAGCAAACTAGCCATGAACTTTGTCAGCCACAAGCTACAACAGCACAAGAGCAAAACTTTTTTTCCAAATTTATCATTTTCTGAGATGTTGCGTGATGACGCCGAACCTGATCCTGAATTTCTAGAGCACTTGACGACCTGTAGTGCACCCGTAACATCTCGGCAGCGGTCTATTCCATCAACAGCTGTAAGGGAGGAGGACCTTGTGCAAGAGCAACAGCACCATGTCTTGGAAAGGTTTTGCGCGCTGACAGAAGAAACAAAAGGTGGTAAGTAAAATAGTTTTTATGCGATGTCCATTTCGCTGGTATTGAGCATTTGTGCAGTGGTAAAGTGTAGTGGTCAGAAAAATATTAATACCGTTAAACGAAGACATTATTGCTGGCGAGACCGCCCCCACACCCAAACGGCTTGTTTCACAAAATCGCAGGACGTAATATTGGTGTTAGTAGGGAGCTATTGCTATCGGTCTGTCCGTTCGTCTGTCCGTAAATTTTTTTGTCTGGGCGATATCTCAAAAACTATTTATCGGAGCTTCACGAAACTTTACAGGAAGAAAGTATATATAGTGTAAATGTGCAAACACCCGTCCGCCGCTTCATCCGTTGCACCTTGTATGTTGTTTTTATCCGGGCGGTATTTCAAAAGAGTAACTGGACCACAGTGATGTAGCTGTTATTGGCTGAAGGCTCTGCATCTCCGATGCCTATGTTTATTATTATTCAAAATTCAGTTCGTTTCACTGCAACATGTTGATACACCAGAATGAAGAAAGTGTACTTGGTGTAATTAGGGAGCTATGATGGGTTGCAACCTTCCCTCTCCCCCCCCTCACCCCGCCCCTTTCTCAAAGAAAAAAAATAGATTGAACTCAGTTTCAGCGCTCACCTCTTGGTACCCTTAATCTGGAGTCTGCTGTGGTTTTTTTTTTTTTTCAAAATTCAGTTCGTTTCACTGCAATATGTTGATACACCAGAATCAAAAATGTGTACTTGGTGTAATTAGGGGGCTACGATGGGTTGCAACCTTCCCTCTCCCCCCCCCTCACCCCGCCCCTTTCTCAAAGAAAAAAAAATAGATTGAACTCAGTTTCAGCGCTCACCTCTTGGTACCCTTAATCTGGAGTCTGCTGTGGTTTTTTTTTCAAAATTCAGTTCGTTTCACTGCAATATGTTGATATACCAGAATCAAAAATGTGTACTTGGTGTAATTAGGGGGCTACGATGGGTTGCAACCTTCCCTCTCCCCCCCCCCCCCCCCTCACCCCGCCCCTTTCTCAAAGAAAAAAAATAGATTGAACTCAGTTTCGGCGCTCACCTCTTGGTACCCTTAATCTGGAGTCTGCTGTGGTTTTTTTTTTCAAAATTCAGTTCGTTTCACTGCAATATGTTGATACACCAGAATGAAAAATGTGTACTTGGTGTAATTAGGGGGCTACGATGGGTTGCAACCTTCCCTCTCCTCCCCCCTCACCCCGCCCCTTTCTCAAAGAAAAAAAAATAGATTGAACTCAGTTTCAGCGCTCACCACTTGGTGCCCTTAATCTGGAGTCTGCTGTGGTTTTTTTTTTTTCGAAATTCGGTTCGTTTCACTGCGACATGTTGATACACCAGAATGAAAAATGTGTACTTGGTGTAATTAGGGGGCTATGATGGGTTGCAACCTTCCCCTTCCCCCCCTCACCCCGCCCCTTTCTCAAAGAAAAAAAAAGATAGATTGAACTCAGTTTCAGCACTCGCCACTTGGTGCCCTTAATCTGGAGTCTGCTGTGGTTTTTTTTTTTTTTCAAAATTCGGTTCGTTTCACTGCGACATGTTGATACACAACAATGTTTATTTTTTAACCAAAAAGTGCGATATGAGGTTTAGCATTTGCAGTTAATGTTATTAACAAATTGAAGTAACCAGCTCATGATGCAAACATATGAGAGGGGGTTACATTTCGCTGTGGTATGGTAGTATTTTGTCCTACTTGTGTAAAAATGACTTGCTTTGCATTTGCCATGATTTCTTTGTCTGAATTTCAGTGCTATTTTAGGTTAATATATTTATTGCAGAGGCGGGAAAAGATTGTGATCCTGAGGTGTTCGAGGTGTCCCTAAGAGAGTCATTCCGTTAGAACCGAATGTTGAACAACACGTCTCAGATTCATCGGTATTAAGTTCTCCCGTGCCAATGGCTCAGATAGAAAACAGTTCTCCCGTATCAGTGGCCCAGATAGAAAAGCCAAAGAGTTTCTCACTGCGAATTCGCCCTAAACAGAAAAGGCTACAGCCCCAGTCCGATGAAAGCTCTTCCGTCGATCGTGACCATGATTCAGACTACGTACCCACTCCAAAAAAGAAAAGGCTCTCAGGAAAAAAACATAAATTTAGTTCAAGTAGCAGTGATGAGGAGTCTGATGAAGCCCCTATCACATCAACTCCACGAAAGGCAGCGAAAGCAACGGTTCGCAGACCAGCAGTGAAAAGTAGCCAGAGATCAGGTGCAAAAGCAATAGTTCGCAGACCAGCAGTGAAAAGTAGCCAGAGATCAGGTGGCAAACACAGTCAATTGAAAGCCTCATCGGCGCCAGAGAAAGACAAAAGAGGGAGACAGAAATATCTTACAAAGTCGGAGTTACAGCCCAAGTCCGTCAGAAGCTCTGGCCACGCTCATGATGGTGATTCAGACTCCGTACCCACTGCGAAAAAGAAAAGGTTACCAGGAAAAAAACATACATTTACTACAAGTAGCAGTGAGTCTAATGAAACCCCTGTCACAACTCCAGGAAAAGCGGCGAAAGCAACGGTTCGCAGATCAGTGAAAAGTAGCGAGATCTCAGGCGACGAACACGGTCAGATGGAGGACCCATCGGTGCCTGTTGGAGAAAAAGACACAACAGAGGGACCGATGTTTAGTTCAAGTACCGACAGATCCGTATCTACGCCCGTCACATCGACCCCAATGAAATCACGTCGCAAGTCAGCGAAACGAACGGTTTCAACACCATCAGCTTTAAGAAGCGAAACCTCGGATACAGAACCAGCTACTGCAATTGAATCTTCAACGGTAGCAACTGCGGATAGTGATTTCGATCTACCAAGACTGGACCCAGCCAGTAAAAAAAAGCATTGTTGTTTCTTCTGTCACAAATTGATTGCACGTGTAGCCGAACATTGCACAGGCGTCCATCGAAACGAAGACGAAATAAAAGTTATAAAAGAAATCAAAGACAAGCGTTGTCGTGCATTGGAATGGGATAGAATTCGAAAATTGGGAGATTATTGGTACAACAAACAGGCCAAAAAGAAAGGGTTGAAAGACTTAATTGTCAAATACCGAAACACCATGAGGAAGAGGGAGAGAGCGACTGAAGAAAAAGAGTACCTGTTGTGTCCATACTGCAAGGCAATGATAACGAAAGAAAACTTCGCACGTCATCAAAGGAGGGAATGTAAGCAAAATGCAGATCGACGGGAAAAAGGAGAGAAAATTGATACGCCCGAAAAAACTACGCGAAAACGACTTGTTCCTGAGGCAAGAGCTAAAATGATGCAAGTGGACACCAAGTCTGAATCTGTTAAAAAGGCTTTGGCACGCATGCACCCGTGTCATACGACGGAGATCATAAAGAACGACAAGTTGCTGCTAGAGCTGATGGAATTTTTATCCGATAAACATGGTCATATGTCGAAGGCGCAAAGTATGATAACACAACCCGTCATAGCTTTGGCAAAGTTACTTAAGCTGTGTCGCGAGAAATATCCCGATGTTTTCGTAAGCAGTGAAGACCTAGTCCACCCTGGCCACTACAGGCTAATGGAGAGCGTTATTAAAATGTCCCAGGACGAAGGACCAGCATCACAAGAAGAATTCAGCCATCCATCGGCGGTTATGAGATTAGGAGGAACTCTAAGAACCCTTGCAACCGAATACGAGATGCATTGCCTACGAAATGGAGACTACTCGAAAAACAAGATTGCCTCTGTGTTCCATTCTGTGCTCGATCGTTATTACACATGTTTGTCCAGACGAGCTAACTTCCTGCTAAAGCGATGAAAATTTAACAAGAGAAAAATTCTGCCAATGTTTCAAGACATTGACAAGTTTTTCCAACACATATCGAAGAGAATGAAGGTACTTCATACGAAACCGGCGAAAGAAGACATCTATAGGGAAGTCGTGGTGTATACCCTCGCACAGGTGATAATGTTCAACAGAAAACGCAGTGGTGAGGTCGAAAGGTTGCTATTGAAGGATTTAACTGACGGTCTGAAAATTTCATCAGAGCCAGATCCCGAATATCTAGCGGGAATGCAGGAATTCGAAAAGCAGTTGGCAAGCAAATTGATCAGGATTGAGTTCTTGGGGAAATGCTCTAGACGAATATCGGTGCTGTTAACAAACGATATGCACGAAAACATCAAGCTGCTGCTGAAGCTACGCGAAAAGTACGTCCACAAGAACTCGGTTTATGTCTTTGCACGTCCTGGAAATTATAACACACCGATGGAGGGGCACGTCGCGGTAAAAAAGGTAGCAGTGGAAGCAGGCCTTACCGACTTGAACATTTTTAATTCAACAAACATGCGAAAACACCTTGCAACGATGTCGCAAGTGTTAAACTTGCCGCACGTAGAGCAGGACTTTTTGGCAAATTTCATGGGTCACGACATAAGGGTTCATAGGGATTACTACAGATTACCGGTCGACATTGTCGAAAAGAGTAAAGTGGCACAGGTCCTCATTGCCATAAACAGTGGGAAGCCAAGGGAACCATACCAACAAACGGGCTACGAAGCGTTGCCGGATGTGGAAATTGGCGAGGTGACTGCACAGGGTGGACCAACGGAAAGTAGGTTTATGTTGCACTTTACGTGCAAAATGTACTTCAAAATTTGTAAGAAAATTTGAAAAGTATAGTTAGCTGACTTTGTAACAGGGAGATGTTAAAAAACCCAAAAAATGTTTTAAGATGTGTGTATTTCAGTACGTTTATTTTCCTACTTTTTTCGACCCCGTTCCCATGTATGTTTTACAGCTGAGATTTGAAGTAACACACAGTTCAGTTTGGCGCGAAAATGACGTGTATATGTAATTGGGAGTTAATTTGATACCCGTCTATGCTGTTCGCAGGTGATGTTGAAGAATCAGACGGAGAGGGAGAAGTGGACGTCATAAGAGAGACGGAGCAACGACTGCTGGGTAAGAAACCTATTAATCGGATTTCGCTTGAATTGTGCGTAAACAGTCAGGAGTAAGGTTGTGTAAGATGATAAAGGGGTGATATTTGTAATGACTATTTCATTAAACGTTTTTTTTATTATTTTTTTTTAAACATTGTTCAGAATGTAATTATCATTTACAAGGCTGTACAAAACATGAGACAGTAGTAATAAAATGTGTGACCTTTGAATTTCGCAGGTTTTTGGTACTGCTGCAACTCCGCCAATGTTATTTATAACAAAGTGGCATTTTTTTATGTTTTTACAGGCGATCAAGCAACTCGTCCCCACTTCAGTGAAGTTGAAGTGGCTCTCATGAAGACCATATTCAAGAAAGAATTACACCACAGAGGTAGTCTTCCAACGTTAGATGAAGTGGAGGATCGAGTTCGAGACGAGGAAATGTTACTGGGTCGTTCTGTGAGAGAAATCTTCAATTTCCTGAAAGCGCAGAAGAAAAAAAGTACCAAAGCAAAAAAACAACAAACAGCAGCTCCTTCCGCTCCTGCTCCACCGACCGCTGATGCTTTAGACGATAGTTCAGGTACAAGCATACAAGCAAAAATATTAAAGAAAGATGTACTTCACATTTCGCATGGAGTGAGAGACGAAGAAAATTTTAGTGTAGATGAATATTTAAAATTGTTTTTAATTGTATGTTGTTGACCCTTCACTATGTATAATTAATTTCTCTTGCATATAAGCAAAAACATTGCATTTAGACGTGTTCATTTATGTTTTTCTTTCAGACGAGGTGGAATATGAAATTCCTTTGCCTGTCACCTCAGTATCATCACGTATGAAAAAGAAACGGAAGAAATCCGGTCACAGCCGCAGGTCAGAGAGTCCCAAGAAAACTTAAGGTAGGATTTAACAGAAAGCATTCGGTTCACATAAATTTTAGGTGGTACATTTCGCGTGGTTCTGTTAATAGCGTTGCGAAAACTATATTGAATGTAACGTGTGCTTTCGCAAGAATTGACAGTTCATTGCACTTACATTTTATAATCTCGCCTTATCTTTTGCAATGCTCGACACTTAATGTAAACTCACAAATTTATTTTGCTAGATACACATGTTTTACACTTGTGCAAATTATTTTACAGGTTCGAGTAGGCCATGGACAACAGAGGAAAAAGAGGCGGTGCATAAACATTTCCAAGGCCACATTGACCGATACAAGCCGCCAACGATGAAAGAAATCAAGTCCTGCCTTTCAGAGGAAAGTGATATTTTAGGACACAGGAACAAAGTTCAGTTGCGGGCATACCTTTCAAATTTTTACAAGAGAAATAGAAAGGCGGAAGAAGCTTCAGATCCGTTTAAAAAATAAGAAAATATTTTGGGGACATTTCGCTGTGATATCATGTTTGTGGTATTCTGTTTTGGTTTACACAAGTGCGGGGAGTTTTCTTTTTAACTGTCAGTTCGAAAGTTCTCTGTTCGGAGTGACCAATTTCAAAGTTTATGAACGTTGTGAGATTGGGTAGTACGAGTAAATAATATGTGACAGAGTCTCAAAACTTGCAAATTTTGCTGATGTTTCTGTGAGTAAGAACGTTTTGGTGTTCGCACATTTCGGATAGTTGTGTACGCACATTTCGCTTGTCAATTCGAAAGCTTTAACTGCGTTATTTGCAGTTCTTTTTTTTTTACACCAAGTGACCGAATTAAGTACGTACAAAACCATGCGAAATGTGCAAACACCAAAATGTTCTAATTCACAAACATCGGCAAAATTTATTTTAATTTGTAAGGGAGGGGGGCTGTGCTGTGACGTTCAAGTCTTACCTTGGCACGGGGTTCGTGTGTTGGACTAACTGTGTAACTCGAGTGGGAAGGGAAAAATGTTGAAGACGCAAAGCGCACGGTAGCGAAGTAGAAAGGATAAATATACACTTCCTTCGTTGCTATTCATTGTATAACATGTTTTTTATGCTTATGTTTCTGTCGTTGCATTTTCTGGCGGTGAAACGTGATGTCTTCCATGGTGTTAGTAATGTCAGTGTTTTCATGGTAACACTGGACGTAGTGTTGTAAGTCGGCATCGGGGGCCATCGGTTGTGGCGTTATTACTTAAACTCGTGCGGTTGGTTTAAACAAAGCACTTGCTAGGTAGACAGGAAAAGGTGTATTGACAAACATCCTCATTTAATATTGGGGGTGGGTGGGTGGGATTGGTGGTAGGGGATTGTCGATTTATCAAGAGCTTTCAAAAATTACGGGGCAGGTTTTTTCGTTTTCCAATATTAAGTCAGGACACCTGTCTTTATGAAATCATGCTGTTTGACCCAGCGAGTATTTGTTTTAATTTGTTTTTAGTTTAGCTGTCAGAAAGCGTACTTGTTAGAAATGAAAGTAAGGGAGGGGGGCTGTGCGGTGACGTTCAAGTCTTACCTTGGCACGGGGTTCGTGTGTGGGACTAACTGTGTAACTTGAGTGGGAAGGGAAAAATGTTGAAGACGCAAAGCGCACGGTAGCGAAGTAGAAAGGATAAATATACACTTCCTTCGTTGCTATTCATTGTATAACATGTTTTTTATGCTTATGTTTCTGTCGTTGCATTTTCTGGCGGTGAAACGTGATGTCTTCCATGGTGTTAGTAATGTCAGTGTTTTCATGGTAACACTGGACGTAGTGTTGTAAGTCGGCATCGGGGGCCATCGGTTGTGGCGTTATTACTTAAACTCGTGCGGTTGGTTTAAACAAAGCACTTGCTAGGTAGACAGGAAAAGGTGTATTGACAAACATCCTCATTTAATATTGGAGGTGGGTGGATGGGATTGGTGGTAGGGGATTGTCGATTTATCAAGAGCTTTCAAAAATTACGGGGCAGGTTTTTTCGTTTTCCAGTATTAAGTCAGGACACCTGTCTTTATGAAATCATGCTGTTTGACCCAGCGAGTATTTGTTTTAATTTGTTTTTAGTTTCGCTGTCAGAAAGCGTACTTGTTAGAAATGAAAGTAAGGGAGGGCGGCTGTGCGGTGACGTTCAAGTCTTACCTTGGCACGGGGTTCGTGTGTGGGACTAACTGTGTAACTTGAGTGGGAAGGGAAAAATGTTGAAGACGCAAAGCGCACGGTAGCGAAGTAGAAAGGATAAATATACACTTCCTTCGTTGCTATTCATTGTATAACATGTTTTTTATGCTTATGTTTCTGTCGTTGCATTTTCTGGCGGTGAAACGTGATGTCTTCCATGGTGTTAGTAATGTCAGTGTTTTCATGGTAACACTGGACGTAGTGTTGTAAGTCGGCATCGGGGGCCATCGGTTGTGGCGTTATTACTTAAACTCGTGCGGTTGGTTTAAACAAAGCACTTGCTAGGTAGACAGGAAAAGGTGTATTGACAAACATCCTCATTTAATATTGGGGGTGGGTGGGTGGGATTGGTGGTAGGGGATTGTCGATTTATCAAGAGCTTTCAAAAATTACGGGGCAGGTTTTTTCGTTTTCCAGTATTAAGTCAGGACACCTGTCTTTATGAAATCATGCTGTTTGACCCAGCGAGTATTTGTTTTAATTTGTTTTTAGTTTCGCTGTCAGAAAGCGTACTTGTTAGAAATGAAAGTAAGGGAGGGGGGCTGTGCGGTGACGTTCAAGTCTTACCTTGGCACGGGGTTCGTGTGTGGGACTAACTGTGTAACTTGAGTGGGAAGGGAAAAATGTTGAAGACGCAAAGCGCACGGTAGCGAAGTAGAAAGGATAAATATACACTTCCTTCGTTGCTATTCATTGTATAACATGTTTTTTATGCTTATGTTTCTGTCGTTGCATTTTCTGGCGGTGAAATGTGATGTCTTCCATGGTGTTAGTAATGTCAGTGTTTTCATGGTAACATGAAGCTTCAGATCCGTTTAAAAAAAAGACGCTATTTCGGGACCATTTCGCTGTGATGTCATGTTTGTGGTATTCCGTTTTGGTTTACACAAGTGGGGGGAGTTTTTTTTGTATCAGTTTTTCCATGCAGTTCACTGTTCTTATACGAAGTGACCGACTTCATATTTATGAACGTCACGGGTCTGGGTAGTACGGGCAATTTTCATGCAACGGGGTCTCAAAACCTGCCAAATTTGCCGAGGTATTAAGAAGTGTTTTGGTTCGTACATTTCGCATGGTTATGTGCGGTCGCTTATCAGGTTTCAGAGTGTTATTTGTATTTGATTTTTCTCGTTTACAGTGACAAACTGTAAATTTATGAAAGTGGCGTTGATGGATAGTACGGATAAGTTTCATGTGACAGGGTCACAAAAGGTGCAAAGTTTGCCGATGTATTTAAAAAAGAAATACTTGCGTCGTAGATTTCGCGTGGTTGCACTGCATTTCGCATGGTTGTAGATGTGTGCGTACATTTCGCTTGTCAGTTCGAAAGCATTAGCTGTGTTATTTGCAGTTCACTGCTCCTATAAGAAGTGGCCGACTTTAAATTTATGAGCGTTGCGAGATGATGTAGTACGAGAAAATGATATGTGGCAGGGTCTCAAAACTTTACAAATTTTGCTGATGTTTCTGTGAGTAAGAACATTTTGGTGTTCGCACATTTCGCACGGTTGTGTACGTAGATTTGGCATGTCAATTCGAAAGCTTTAACTGTGTTAATTGCAGGCAACTTTTCTCACACCAAGTGATAGACTTTGATACGTACAAAACCATGCGAAATGTGCGAACACCAAAATGTTCTAATTCACAGAAACATCGGCAAAATTTTCGAAGTTTGAGACCCTGTTACATACATGGTTGTGGACGTACATTTCGCATGTGATATTTTAGGACACAGGAACAAAGTTCAGTTGCGGGCATACCTTTCAAATTTTTACAAGAAAAATAAAAAGGCGGATGAAGCTTCAGATCCATTTAAAAAAAAATAAACTGATTTGGGGACATTTCGCTGTGATGTCATGTTTGTGGGATTCTGTTTTGGTTTACACAAGTGGGAGGAGTTTTTTTTTTTTTTTTTTGTATCAGTTTTTTTCCATGCAGTTCACTGTTCTTATACGAAGTGACCGACTTCTAATTTATGAACGTCACGGGTCTGGGTAGTACGGGCAATTTTCATGTAACGGGGTTCAAAACCTGCCAAATTTGCCGAGGTATTAAGAAGTGTTTTGGTTCGTACATTTCGCATGGTTATGTGCGTTCGCGTATCAGGTTTCAGTATGTTATTTGCATTTGATTTTTCTTGTATAAAGTGACAGACTGTAAATTTGTGAAAGTGGCGGTGATGGATAGTACGGATAAGTTTCATGTGACAGGGTCACAAAAGCTGCCAATTTTGCCGATGTATTTAAAAAGGAAATACTTGCGTCGTAGATTTCGCGTGGTTGCACTACATTTTGCATGGTTGTAGATGTGTGCGTGCATTTCGCTTGTCAGTTCGAAAGTATTAGCTGTGTTATTTGCATTTCACTGCTCCTATAAGAAGTGGCCGACTTTAAATTTATGAGCGTTGCGAGACGATGTAGTACGAGAAAATGATATGTGGCAGGGTCTCAGAACTTGCACATTTTGCAGATGTTTCTGTGAGTAAGAACATTTTGGTGTTCGCACAATTCGCATAATTGTGTACGTAAATTTCGCTTGTCAATTCGAAAGCTTTAGCTGCATTATTTGCAGTCCATTTTTCTCACACCAAGTGGCCGAATTAAGTACGTACAAAACCATGCGAAATGTGCGAACACCAAAATGTTCTAATTCATAGAAGCATCGGCAAAATTTTTGAAGTTTGAAACCCTGTTACATACATGGTTTTGGACGTACATTTCGCATGTGATATTTTAGGACACAGGGACAAAGTTCAGTTGCGGGCATACCTTTCAAATTTTTACAAGAAAAATAAAAAGGCGGATGAAGCTTCAAATCCGTTAAAAAAATAAACTGTTTTGGGGACATTTCGCGGTGATGTCATGTTCGTGGGATTCTGTTTTGGTTTACACAAGTGTGGGGAATTTTTTTTTTTTTTTTTGTATCATTTTTTCCATGCAGTTCACTGTTCTTATACGAAGTGACCGACTTTTAATTTATGAACGTCACGGTTCTGGGTAGTACGGGCAATTTTCATGCAACGGGGTCTCAAAACCTGCCAAATTTGCCGAGGTATTAAGAAGTGTTTTGGTTCGTACATTTCGCATGGTTATGTGCGTTCGCGTATCAAGTTTCAGTGTGTTATTTGCATTTGATTTTTCTTGTATAAAGTGACAGTCTGTAAATTTGTGAAAGTGGCGGTGATGGGTAGTACGGATAAGTTTCATGTGACAGGTGACAAAAGCTGCCAAGTTTGCCTATGTATTTAAAAAAAATAAATACTTGCGTCGTAGATTTCGCGTGGTTGCATTACATTTCGCATGGTTGTGTATGAGCGTATATTTCGTTTGTCAGTTCGAAAGTTCTCTGTTCGGAGTGACCAATTTCAAAGTTTATGAACGTTACGAGATTGGGTAGTACGAGCAAAAGGTATGTGACAGAGCCTCAAAACTTGGAAATTTTGCCGATATTGCCGTGATTAAGAAAATTTCGGTGTTCGCACATTTCGCATGGTTGTGTGCGTACATTTCGCATGTCAGTTTAAAAGTTTTAATTGTGTTATTTGCAGTTCACTTTTCTCATACTAAGTCACCTACTTTAGTACGTACACAACCATGCAAAATGTGCGAACACCAAAATGTGCTTATTTACAGAAACATCGGCAAAATTGTCAAAAGTTTGAGACCGTGTCACATGCATGGTTGTTATACGTTCATTTCGCATGATTGTGTATAAACGTGCATTTCGCTTGTCAGTTTTACCTGTTATTTGCAGTTCACTGTTCTTATACGAAGATACCGACTTTAAATTTATGAACGTCGCGAGAAGGGCGTACGCGCAAACGTGACATTGTCTCAAAACTTGGAAAATTTGCCGATGTTTCCGTGATTAAAAAATTTTGGTGTTCGCACATTTCGCATGGTTTTGTACGTACATTTCGCATGTCAGTTTGAAAGTTTTAATTGTGTTATTTTCAGTTAATTTTTCTCATACGAAGTCACCGACATTAACTTTATGAACGTCACGAGAGGGGTAGTACACCCAAGTTGTGTTGCAGGGTCTCTAAACTTGCAAATTTTGTGCATGGTTGTGTACGTACATTTCGCATGTTAGTTTGAAAGTTTCTGCTGTGTATTTTGTTTTCTTTAGGAAGCTTTTATGTGGTTTATATCTCATTGCCTCACGTTTTTTTCGGCCTATCATTAAATTTTAAGTAGTGTACATAACACTGAGCTTGAAAATAAGATAGAGTTGGTTATTTACACAAGACGGTTATATCAGTGAAGGATTTTGTTGTATTATTTTTCCTGTATTTTGGTTATATTTTAAAAGAGTTTTGTTTTTAAACATTCATCTGTATAAATCTGTATTTTGTTTTTAAACAATTCATCTGTATAATATAAATCTATGTTTTTAAACATTCATCTGTTTTAATATCTTTTGTACTGCTCTTCAATATTTTGTAACTCTTCAATTAATGTTAAATAGTTTATGTATAGAAATGAAAGAAAATAAATATTACATTGGGATTATGGTGTAAATAAAAGAAAACAAACTCTACGCTTGTTTGGCTTTTATTTAGTGTTTCCCTAATACTCTTTTACAGAAAGCACGTGGCCTTTGTTTATAAACAAAATCGGGTTGTTTACATTTTTTACACAGTCTCGATTCACATCAAACTTATAGTTGCAGATATCAAAAAATGGTGTAAAATATGCAAATTATGTAAACAAAATATTCCGTTTCGCAGGGTTCATGCTTTGTTAAATTTCTCTTAATCTGTTGTCTTTTATATATTTTCGCTTTCGGAATTGAATGTAAAAAAATCTACCGAGATTTTCATATACAACTTATGTCTGAAAAGTCCCTAATAACGAAGTTAGATTTTTGGCGTACATTTCGCGAGTTGGAGAAGAAATCGCGATTCGTCGTTTGTTTCCCGACATACCTGTATATGTGTGTATGTACGTGTGTAAACTTTTACTTAAAATGCTTCTTCTCCTCCAGTTTTTATCGGATTCCTCTCAAATTTTACACGAATGTTCTCTAGGTATACCTCTCTTTAAAAATTATTTTTTTTGGCGCTCCGCCAAAAATTGGCCAAATGGGGGGCATTTCAAATTTTTCGGTTGCCAGTTTTCAAAATGCTTCTTCTCCTTCAGTTTTGATCGGATTCCTCTCAAATTTTACCCGAATATGCCCTAGGTAGACCTTTTTTGAAAAATTACTCATTTTGGCGATCCGCCAAAAATTGGCCAAATGGGGGACATTTTTTAATTTTTTGGTGTCAAATTTTCAAATTGCTTCTTCTCCCACAATTTTGATCGGATTCCTTTCCAATTTTGGATAGTTGTTCTCAAGATAGACCTGTCGTGAAAAGTTATTCTTTTTGGCGATCCGGCAAAAATTGGCCAAATGGGGGACATTTGTAATTTTGTGGTTGCCAATTTTCAAAATGCTTCTTATCCCACAATTTTGATCAGATTTTCTTCAAATTTTGCACGAATATTCCCAAGGTAGGCCTCTTTTCAAAAATTACTCATTTTGACGATCCGCCAAAAATTGGCCAAATGGGGGACATTTTTTAATTTTTTGGTGTCAAATTTTCAAATTGCTTCTTCTCGCACAATTTTGATCGGATTCCTTTCCAATTTTGGATCGTTGTTCTCAAGGTAGACCTGTCTTGAAAAATTACTCTTTTTGGCGATCCGCCAAAAATTGGCCAAATGGGGGACATTTGTAATTTTGTGGTTGCCAGTTTTCAAAATGCTTCTTCTCCCACAATTTTGATCAGATTTTCTTCAAATTTTGCACCCATATTCCCTAGGTAGACCTATTTTGAAAAACTACTTATTTTGGCGATCCGCTAAAAATTGCCCAAATGGGGGACATTTTCAAATTTTTTTGTCTACAATTTTCAAATTGCTTCTTCTCGCACAATTTTGATCGGATTCCTTTCCAATTTTTGATAGTTGTTCTCAAGATAGATCTCTCGTGAAAAATTACTTATTTTTTCGATCCGCCAAAAATTGGCCAAATGGGGGACATTTTTTTATTTTTTGGTGTCAAATTTTCAAATTATTTCATCTCCCACAATTTTGATCGGATTCCTTTCCAATGTTTGATAGTTGTTCTCAAGGTAGACCTCTCTTGAAAAATTGTTTTTTTTTTTTTTGGCGATCCGCCAAAAATTGGCTAAATAGGGGACATTTGTAATTTTGTGGTTGCCAATTTTCAAAATGCTTCTTCTCCCACAGTTTTGATCAAATTTTCTTCAAATTTTTCACGAATACTCCCTAGGTATGCCTCTTTGAAAAATTACTCATTTTGGCGATCCGAAAAAAATTGACCAAATGGGGGACATTTTTTTATTTTTTTGTGTCTAATTTTCAAATTGCTTCTTCTCATACAATTTTGAGTATGGCCGCTCATTTTGATTTGGTACGCTGTGATGACAACTATCTTGCGTGTGACATTATCGCATTGGCTGAAAGCCGTTTAACAGCCGACGATGATAACAAAAAAATTTTAATAGATGGCTTTCATCCCATACTGAGATGTGACCAGTTCGTTTCAACAGAATGTCGACGACCTCCGCATGGCCTTGCTTTTGATCTAAAAAACATACATGAAGTGTTGTCCAAGGAGTTCATTTCAAATGCACTCTTTGAGTGTTTACACATTAGAGTAATTTTCAAAGTAATTTTCTTTGAGTGTTTACACATTAGAGTATTTTCCTTCAACTAATCAGATTGTATGTAATCCCATCACACACTCTAACACGACATTAGATCTTGCATTTGCCTCTTCTACCACTGCTTTTCCCGAAATTATTCCCTGTGTTTGGTCTTTTCACCACACGCTTGGTATTCTTGTCCCCTTATGACAGAAATTGAAAGAACTAGACCGGATTTCGCTACACGTAGCGAAATAGTACCAACTTGCAAGGGCAGAGACACAACATATTTGGTCAAAGACACATTTTTCAGTGTTTCAAAATAATTGTCAGCTTCCGGATTATTATCTTGAACGAGGCCATCGAAGTGAATATAATGTAACCTCATTTGGGCACAAAAAAATCAAATTCAGTTTTCTAACCGTTTTTGAGATACTGGTCCACCTGCAGATTTTGACCTTAACCATGATAGAGGAGGTCAAGATATCCGAGGTACCTCTTATGTAACGTTGTTTAGGCCCAAAGGGTCGAAAATGAGCTCAAAATCGCTCTGAGATAATAGTCAACTTCCGGTTTTTGACCTTGACCGTGACCCAGAAGACCAAGGTCACCGAGGTACCTCTTATGTAACGTTGTTTAGGCACAAAGGGTCGAAAATGAGCTCAAAATCGCTCTATCTCTAACCGTTATCGAGATAATAGTCAACTTCCGGTTTTTGACCTTGACCGTGACCCAGAAGGCCAAGGTCACCGAGGTACCTCTTATGTAACGTTGTTTAGGCACAAAGGGTCGAAAATGGGCTCAAAATCGCTCTATCTCTAACCGTTATCGAGATAATAGTCAACTTCGGTTTTTGACCTTGACCGTGATCCAGAAGGTCAAGGTCACCGAGGTACCTCTTATGTAACGTTGTTTAGGCACAAAGGGTCGAAAATGAGCTCAAATCGCTCTATCTCTAACCGTTTTCGAGATAATAGTCAACTTCCGGTTTTTGACCTTGACCGTCACCCAGAAGTCAAGGTCACCGAGGTACCTCTTATGTAACGTTGTTTAGGCCCAAAGGGTCGAAAAAGAGCTCAAAATCGCTCTATCTCTAACCGTTTTCGAGATAATAGTCAACTTCAGGTTTTCGACCTTGACCGTGACCCAGACGGTCAAGGTCACCGAGATACCTCTTATGTAACGTTGTTTAGGCCCAAAGGGTCGAAAATGAGCTCAAAATCGCTCTATCTCTAACCGTTTTCGAGATAATAGTCAACTTCCGGTTTTTGACCTTGACCGTCACCCAGAAGTCAAGGTCACCGAGGTACCTCTTATGTAACGTTGTTTAGGCCCAAAGGGTCGAAATTGAGCTCAAAATCACTCTATCTCTAACCGTTTACGAGATAATAGTCAACTTCCGGTTTTTGACCTTGACCGTGATCCAGAAGGTCAAGGTCACCGAGGTACCTCTTATGTAACGTTGTTTAGGCCCAAAGGGTTTTCAAGATGGGTCGGCCTGTCGTTAAGGACGCGTGAAGTCACGTGACCTTTGACCTTGACCCTCAAGGTCAGGGTTAGTGATGAAAGTTTACCCTTTACTTAGTACGTTTTATGCATTCACACTGGGATTTGAGCACCTTTATGGCTACTTTTCGTGATTAATAGGTGTTTCCAAAAATATTTTGACCTCAATTTGACCTTGACCTCTGATGTGCAAGGTCAAAAAATTTTACGGATTTGACGACAACTCATTACCCTCTATGTCTCTGCCACATGCCGTCTTTTTACGACAAACCCTGTAGGAGGAGTTTTCTGGAAACCACTTTGAGGTCAGAAAAACTTTGACCTCAAATTTGACCTTGACCTTCAAGGTCAAGGTCAAAAAATTTTGCGGATTTGACGACATCTCGTCACCTTATCACTGCGCCAAATTTCATCGTCCTACGTCAAATAGCTTAGGAGGAGTTTTCTGGAAACCTCCGTGACGGAAAAAAAAAGAGAAAAAAAAAGGAAAAAAAAAGGGCAGAAATTTCGAGAAAAACTACAAACTTATTCCCATTTGCAAACGAAGTTTGCAAGTGGGAATGACTCCTCATCAGCCACAACTACACCGAGCAAGTGAGCGAATATTTTCTCCATTCAGTTACGGCTTTTTTCGTAACCGCTGTCTGCTAATTTGATCATGATTTTGTCTGTGATTCTTGGATATATATTCTGTAGGTCACGGCTGGTCACCATGTCCCTGGACATGCTTGTTTTTTAATTCGTGTTTTTTCTGTGTGGAATGGGGGGGGGGGTGGCGGAGAGGGTGGTGGAGAGTAGTAGAAATCAGCCCTGATGTAGAGGAGATTCTTTTCTAAATAAGCTTGTGCGTATAACGAGAAGCTGCTGTAAGCATTGTTCAGTAATTCTTGTGTTGGACATTTCAGTGAAAGCGGTAGTCTCAGTTATTTCCAGGTGTCACACACTAGGGTATAAACACGGATATGTTTTTTTATCTTCGAATTTTTCGGATTTTAGGTATCGATGTGGGCGAGACAACGCAGGATAAAATGTTTACACTGATTGAAGTAGAATGTCTAGGAGCGTGTGTCAATGCCCCTATGGTCCAAATTAATGATAATTATTATGTGAGTAAATTTTGCTATTTTTCACCAATAGCCTCAACATTACGTGGGTAATATTGTGCTTCTGTAAATGAGTACACTGTTGCTTCAGGGATTCATGTCACACGTGATAGTTTTACCGCAGTTGATTAAGATTTGCTGTGTATTTTAACCTTATCTGAATTGCTCCATCTGAAGCAGATAAACTAATTGAGATAAATATAGACATTAGAAATTCCCAAGGATCTTTTTGAAAATGTTTTGAACCTTTGTTACAGTAGCAAACACCGGTGTTTGTTCTTGGGTTATACTTGTTGTGCTTTAAGTATTCACACCTTACTTCATTTCTTATCGCATTCTGTGTTTCTATGAAGTCAATCAGGAATTGAATGAACTTTGGTTATTTTACAGGAAGATCTTACTGTTGACGATATGAACGAGATACTAAATGACTTAAAAGCTGGAAAAACTCCCAAACCGGGACCAAGGTAAATGGCTGTCTCGCTCTTTATTTCTTGTGTGTAATCAACAAAAGTGCGTGATTTTGTCAAGAAATGCAAATTTGGAAATTGAACTGTTGGTTTGTGTTTATATACTGTTCATGTTTTTTGGACGTTTAGTGCGAGATGGATTGAACTATGGTTTTATAACTGAATGGTATGCATAATTTTCAGGAGCGGCCAAAACAACAGGTTTGCATCTGAGCCGAAAGGCGGGTTGACCTCATTGACTGAACCCCCAAAAGGGCCAGGATTCATGTGCAGACCGGACTTGTGAACGAACTGTGCTTTAGTGGAATCGCATGGCTTTGTGAATAAAATGTACTTTACTGACTGCGATTACAGATGATTGTATATAGGGCTAAGACATGGAAGAATGCTCGCAGTCACGCGTTAGTTATTTCTGATAAGAGTTAAAAAGAACAAGAGACTCGGTGGCAGTAAATGTCAAGAAACGTTTGTGCAAAGCTATATTTTTTTGAAAGGAAGAACGTGATACAAGGAAAATATAGAATTCAGTCACAGCTGCGTTAAAATGTAAATGTCAATCATTAATATGGTAGCAAAACTCACCGTCTGCGAAAGAGACTATCTCACGTATTTGGTCTGCGAGTTCTTACGTGAAGAATGTTACGATATTCATTATATGTTATGTTTTGATATAATTAGAGAATATTGCAGTTTGTCTTATTATATTCTCAAGTAAATAAACTGTTGGAAAATTATTGGTGTCTGACTCATCACATGGACGTTTTCGCCCTCATGCATGTATGAATGTGAGAATACGATTACTTTTTTTTCGCACTCCTGCAAATATGACTGTGTGAATACGTCTACGTTTTTGCCCTCATGCACACATGTATGTGTGAATATGTCTACGTTTCTGCCTTCAAGCGCTTGTGTGTATCAATAAGTTAACGTTTTTGGCCTCGTAAACGTATGTATGTATGAATAAGTCCACGTTTTTGCCTCCATGCACATGTATGTGTGAATACGTCTACGTTTTTGCCCTCACGCACATGTGTGTATGAATAGGTCTGCCCTAATGCTCATAGGAATATTCAACATCCTATCGGGCTAGCATTTGTTTATCACTTCTAGGAAGACTTTTGTACTTTAATTGTAAAGTGCTAATGTGCTATTTTGATGGGATCACTTTCCCATTTGGATAGAATGTTTCACAAATGCCCTCTACAACGCTTTTGGTTGTGTTGCTGATTTGCTAATTTTTAGTCCAGCCGATTATCTTCCATGGGCTATACTCGTCACTTGTGCTCCCTTGTTTAGCGATTTGACCACAATTAGCCAAAATATTGACCGAAAAAAAAAACAGTCAAAATGCAGAAAAATCCCAGTGCTCGTACTTGATGCTTCTTCACCAGTTGTCTAACCACTTGCAAGAATAGCTGAAGCGGTAAGGCGACAATATCTCTTCTTTTATAATGCCTATCGATGATTTGAAACGATAGTTTTTTTTTCATGTGCAGACTCGCACTTATTTGAATTGAGAGAACTCAGGAGGATTTTTACTTTGGGATATTAAAAACACGACCATTTGAAAATAGTTGAAATTCAAGTTTTAAAAAAATCAGGCGAATCGGTGCACTTCACAGTTCTGGCTGATCGTTGCTAGGCGTATTGTTGCACCTTGCAAACAGTTAAAGTAATTGTCCCCAAGCGTATTGTCGTTAGGCGTGAATTCGGGATATTGTCTTATATACCATTTTATCTGCCTGTAATTATGTCTACCCGACCAAGGCATATAGTGTTTGTGCGTTCTGCGTGTGTGTGTGTGTCAGTCTGTTGTGAACAAAATGTGTGCAAGATACCTTGAGAACGACAAATCGGATCGACTTCAAACCTGATCGATTTATTGCTTGATTAGGTCGGACGGTTCTATAAAGTTTTGACGCATGTCACGTGATTATGGCATACGTATGACGTCATTGAGTAAAAATCTTGTGTGCGAAATTTCTCAGCAGCTGAACATCGGAGAAAGTTGAAACTTGGTGGGGTCGTTGCTTGGAAGGTCCGAAAGATTCTGTAAATTTTTAGCGCGAGTAGAACGAACGAATGCGTCATCACGTAAAACATGTATATCAGAATATCTGGATAACGGAAACTCCTATCGACCTTCAATTTTATATGGGTATTCATTGGGTCAGTCGGGCGTTCTATCACCTTTTGACGTATGTCCCGTGATTAGGGCGGGTGTATGACGTCATTACGTAAAATCTTGTACGCGAAATTTCTCAGTCGATGAACATCGAAGAAAGTTGAAACTTGGTGAGATTGTTGATTGGTAGGTCCGAAAGACTCTGTTTGTCTCGAGCAGAACGAAAGAGTGCGGCGTATGACGTCATACGTAAAATATATATACATTTTGAACCAGACCTTGTATGCACAATATCTCGATAACTGAGAGTCATATCGACTTATAAGTTTATATGGGTATTCCTTGGTTCAGTCAGACGACTGTTTCAACTTTTGACGCGTAAAGAAAATTTTCCGTTGTTAAGCAAAATATCTCGATAGCGGAAAGTCGGATCAACTTTAAACTTGGTGCAGTTATTCCTCTGATAAGTTGCACTTAAACTTGGTGTAGTTATTCCTCGGATAAGTCGCACGGTTTTAGTTAAACGTTATTTAACTCGTAAAGAAAATCAAGAAAGCTACACAACGCCAACACCCTCCCCCCACCCCGCCTCCCCATTTTTTGGCTCATAGACATAGTTGTTAACTAGGCTGGGGTTTTCAACGTTTTCCAGAAGATTATGGAGTGTACCTGTATTCTTTAGAATGCTGCAAAACAGTAACAGTAATTACTTTAGGTCCATTGCCATTTGTTATTGCCAGAAATTGAGCTTGTTGTGCGTTTCTCATCTGCGGCTATTACGTAACATGCCTATCAGTCAGGGGTCAATGTCAGTTCAGGTGCATGATGAGGTCGATGTCTACGAGGTCATGGAATGCTATTGTCGTATTTATAGGTCTCAGCAGGTTTAGCTATTGTTTTTTTTTCGCCGCATACTTGATTCAGTTGCCAAGGTGTTCCATATATGGGAGCTATTTTTTATCGATTAGGATTGTTTTTAGTACCTGGAAGCATTTTTCTCATTTAAAGTGGGTCATCGGATATCTTGTGTTATGAGAAGCAGCTCACCATTTTGGCACTGAAATGCCCTTTCCCTTCTCCTATCGAGGTGCGTCATTTTATGCGCAAAAATGCCTTTCTAGTGCTTTTTGGCCGATGGGAATGTAAGAAGACAAGGTAGTATATCATGGCTATAACTACATTTAGGGCACAGACAGTTACCGTTACCTTAGGTAAAAGGGTTATAGGTGCGTTTACAGTCGCATATACATTAGATAGCTCGAGGGGGTGAGGAGGATGATGGTTGCCCCCCCCCCCCAAAAAAAAAAAGTCCAGACCAGCTTCAAGACCTTGATAAAAAGATGTGAAGTAAGATCCGTTTGTGGTGACCCCTTCCGAATTTGGGTAAAAAGACGTACGGTAAAACGTGCCTGTCTTGGCCAACTTACAGACCCGGACAAAAAGATAACGTGCAATAAAACTACTGTGGTAACCAACTTCAGACCTGGATAAGAATGGCCTACAGTAAAACCCGTTTTAGGGACCACCTTCAAGATTCGGATGAAAAAAGACGTGCAGTGATATCTGTTTTAGTGACCACCATCTGTTTTGTTTATTTTGAATTTTTTGCAACGAATTATGATTATGTTTGCAGAATTGAATTCACTAATGAAAAAAAGGAAAATTGTTTTTTGTTTGGGGGAATTATGGATTTAGTCGGGGAGACATCTGTTTTTGTTTAAAAAACAAGAAACTAAGTAGGTATCGATTGAAAGTGTGTAATATAAGCCTGTACTCTTATGTTCTGTGTGCGCTGGCCGCTCTAGTTATATCCGCTGCCATTTTGCCCCTTGTAGTTTCTACACATTGCGTAAAAAATTCCGCCCCAGAACACCTGTCGGGTACATTGTGAATTGCCATGAGATGTAGTGTGACTGCGGCCTGTAGATTTCAGTGCTACGACGCTGTAGCAGAAAATGTCACTGCACAAACCACAATACGCTGTACACTGTTACTAATGTGTCAACCAGCAATGCCTCGGTGCCCGGGTACCCAATTGAAAATGGGCATCCCTTGCATATACATATCACTTTGCCTCCCATAAAGCAAGTTCACTTCTCTCAAGCAAGTTCAAAATGCCGAGGTTGCTTAACGTGCAAAGACCACAAATCATTGGTCAGTTTGACGTACCTGGTCAGACAGCAGCAACCATTGCATGACGCTTTGGAGTTGCTAAATCGACAGTCACTCGTCTACGGAAGAAGTTCCAGCTGACGAACGACGTTAGCGATCTGGCATGGTCAGGAAGAGCAAGAGTCATAACGAGAAGAGAGGACCGGTTGATAACGCGCACAGCTAACCAAAATCGCTTTCAAACAGGTGCTTTACAGTGTGCTTACGTGTGTTCGTTTTAGGGTAGCGTGTGTACGTGAGAGTGTTTCAGTGCGTGTGTGTGTGCACGTGTGAAGTTCAGTGAGATTGAGTGAAGTCCACTGAAGTTCAGTGAAGTCCAGTACAATGGAATGAAGTTCATTAGGTTCGCTCATCATGTCCTTCGGATGGGATGCGATGAGATGGGTCAAGATAAAAAAAGCCATAATGGACCAAGATAGGCGGAATGGGTCAGCATATCCCGCCATGGGTCAAGTTGGGCTTTGATGTGACGAGATGAGCTACGATGTGTCACGATGGTCCAGATGAGTCATAATGGGCACGATGAATCATAACGGGCCATGGTGGGTAAAGTTGCTCCAAATGGATGAACGTGGACCATGATGGATCGAGTTGGGTCATGAGGGGCCTAGATGGGACAAGATAACACAAGACGGGACGAGATGGGACAAGATGGGCACATGGGTCAAGATGAGCCGACATGGGTCAATATGGGCTACATGGGTCAACATGGCCCGAGATGAGTGAAAATGGACACATCGGGCAAGGTGGGACATTATGGGCAGCGCAAAGGGCTAAGATAGGCAGGATTCGTCTTAAGGACCAGAGTTTGGCCCATCTTGATCTAAAAATGACACATTTTTCCATCCTGCTCACCATGGCCCAATCCGACCCATCATGGTCCATCGTGTCTCATTATGGCCCAGCTTTATCCATTATGGCCCATTTTGATCCATGTGTCCACTTTGATCCATCTCGACTGTAGCCCATCTTGACTCATGTGTCCCATCTTGTGCCATACTGACCCATCCGGCTCATCATGAGCCATGCCGACCCATCTTGTTAATTTTTTTCAGCTAATGTCATTCGCCGTCAGTTCATCACCACCAGAGGAGCTGGCGCAAGAGAAGTCAGTGTCGCCACAATCAGAAGTCCAGGATTGCTGCCAGGAAACGGCTCCTAGAACAGCGCCATAAAGACGTCCGACGAGAGTGAGCACAGCAAAAATTTAACTGGACTAGGTCCCAGTGGAACCGATGTCTCTATGCTGACGAGGCACGTTTTACCTGCATCCTGGTAACCGTGCACCACACGTGTGGCGAAGTAGTGCTGAGAGGCGATACGATCAAATGTTTCTTCGGCGCCAAGAACTGTACGGTGGCGGGTCAGTCATGGTGTGGGGTGCCATTGCCTGTAATTTAAAATCTGAGATGGTTCGATGACAGCTCGACGATACCGAGATTAAATCCTGGAGCACAATGTCCGGCCCTTAGCAGTGGCAGCTGGCGCCGGTCGTTTTATGTTGGCCAACGACAACGCTCGTCCATACAGGTCGGTGTTGATTGCGCAATACTTGAACCAACATGGAATTGAATATAAGGTGTGGCCAGCCAAGTCCCCAGACCTCAATCCCATCGAACATGTGTGAGCCATGATGAGGAAGCGTGTTACAGAACGCCAACTGCCACACCATACACTGCAAGACCAAAGGCGGTTGCTCCGAGGAGAATCGGTCAACGTGACTCCTCCTTCAGTAAACGTCCTCCTAAATTCCATGCCTAGGTGGGCCAGACAAGTGTTTGAGCTACAGGATAATCATACCCACTACCAGAGTCGCGTGCAGAGCCGCAGTCACACTACATCTGATACATGACATGGTCATTCATAATGTACCCGACAGGTGTTCTGGTGCGGAATTTATGACGCAATGTGTATTTTCGTTCTGAGATTGCAACCACGCTCAGTCCTTGATCCAGAGCTGTCCTAACCATATCGAATCAATGTTGCAACGAATGATTAAAGCTCCAGAAAGAAAAGGAACAAAATGATCTCAAGATAAAAAATTCTTGAGACCTGGAACAGTACTCGCGTGTTGACGATGTAATTATTCAGGGTCTTGAAAGCTCCAGAAAGAAAAGGAACTGAAGGATCTCAAGATAAAAAAACTTTTGAGACTTGGAACAGTACTCGCTTATTGACGATGTAATTATTTAGGGGCTTGATACTTGTCACAAATCTTATGCCAGAGCTTCTACTTCCAGAATCAGCCCAGAAAACCAGGAAAAGGCTCCGGGCGACGAACTGGAGAACTTTGAGGCCAAATTTTGAACTTTCTTCAGGGTAAGGAGATTCAAATTAAGTTGGAAGAAATCAGTGCCTGTCATAGACAGAGATGTGAAGATGTCAAAGTAAACATTGCAGTACGCTTCGTGAACCCTTGATTAAAAGTTCTAGTTCTCAAATCTGCCAAGAAACAGAAAGGCACAAAGATTTACATGAACGAATACCTGACACACACAAGAACACACACACACACACACAAAAAAAACAACACTCGTACGACATGCAAGAAGTCTAAACAAAGACAATCGAATTCAAAGTGCGTGGACAAGAAACTGTTTGGTGTTTGTAAAGATAACCGGAATTTCAGACCCACGAAAATTTATGCAGTCAGAGAAATTTGTGACTTCCAAAAGTATGGTATTGGAAATTATCAGTCTGAAGCCGAGTATCCTCAATTGATAGGTAAATAGTCCTCCTAAACTTGATAAAATATGCACACGCGTTTTGCACCAGTGTTTATGATGTTTTGCTGTACTTAATATAAAATTTTCATGTTTAAAGTTAATTGATGTCTGTGTCTTGCTCTGGTTGTTATTGTACGATTAGTGGTATTAGAATACAATATGATACCTGTAAACTTTATTTGCATCTTAAATGTGCAGCGATATCAACAAACACTTTAAATTACTTATTGGAAAGTGTCAGCAAATACCAATTGTAATTCATGTCTAAACTTGTTTCAATTTTGAAAAGTAACATGACTAATTCCCTTTTTTACAGTGTAATAGAAATTGGCGAAAATTTTTTCTATTTATATAACAACTGTACCAAGTTTATCGGTGTAGGCTATACCGATTACAAAGAACATCACTTTGAAACTAATATCGATCCCGATAACATTTTTATAATACTATCAACGATTACAAAATTATACTGTCCAAGATTTCTCCTGTACTAATGGATACATTGAATGTTTTTCAATAGTTCATTTTAACTGTTGAAGTCTAAAAGCTAAATTTGACAACGTGATTAATTACATTAATGGTATAAATAAAAAGTTTCATATAATTTAATCAGAGAACTGGTTGAGTGAACATGACTACGGAATACCATTTTCACATTTATTAAGAAATAACTGATATCTAGAATTAATTTTTTATCTCAAAGATTGATTTTTTGATATCAAAAATTAATTTTTGATCTAAAAAGACTCATTTTTGATATCGAAGTAATTTTTGCCATTTTTTATTATATTTTTGGTATCTCTAAATGTATTCTTGATAAAAAATAATTCATGATATCAATAAATATTTAGAGATATCAAGAAATATTACTTGATATCAAAAATGATTCAGTGATCTCTAATCAATTCTTGACAGCAAAAATGAAATATTTGACAGCAAAGTCTCATTTTTGAGGTCAGTATTTTATTTACCTTGATATCAAGAATTTATTTCAGATATCATTATTTCGGAATGAGACTTTTTCAATTTATATTTTGAAATCTGCAAAATGATTTTTTAATTACCATTAAGTACACAAAAACATCATGTTTGTATAGATGTCCAGGCCTTAATTTAGATAGTAGCATTGATTTTCAATATCTTGCTTAATTTAATTAAAAATAAATCTGCATTTTGTGAGGCCATTTTAATGTCAATCTTTCAAATTGTGAAAATCACCCTAAAACTAACATTTTGTATAGTAGATAATAATATATTAAATGGTATGTTGATTAGTGATGTTAGTGATCACCTCGATGCTTTTGTATTCTGAGCGTACGAACGGTATTAGATATAACGCTCGAAAGCAAGTTCACCGGCTAAGAAATATTAATGAACAAACTACTCAAAACTGTAACTGAGATAATGTACTAGCCGCGTGTGATGTGAATAGATTTTAACAGTAAATGTAAATCAATTTTATCAGTGAATTTTAAAAATTGTGTGAAAAAATTTTCCATTTGGATGCTTAAGAAATTGCAAACGTTTAAGAAACACTGGATGGCGAATAGCCTAGTGAACACCTGTCATAAAAAAGAAATTATACAAAGATTTTTTGAGATGTAAAACAACTAAAATGAAAGCAAATTCAAGAACAAAAGGAATAAACTTGATTCTGTTCTGAAATATTGTAAAACGAATACTTCTCTAGCTCATTAGAGAAACAGTATGGCAGTGTTAAAAAAATTGAAAAACTATGCACCTAAAAGAATACTGCAGTTCTCTACCTTTCCAGACACGCCTGACAGTTCAGACGGCCAAAATGTTACCAGCACAACTGACACTGTTAATGGGTTCAATGATTTTTTTTGCAAACAAAGGTCCTAGTCTGGCAAAGAAAATTGATAAAGTGGATGACAGTAGCATGTTCAAATGCATGCAAAATAAAAACGAAAGTACTATTTTCTTATGTTATTTTCTTTTTAATAACTTTAACCGCGCTTCTAGAAAAAAGTTGGGCGGGGCATCGGTGATGACGTCATGATGACGTCACGATGATTGACTGTTGTAGAACTCTTGTTTCTCAACTAGTGTAAAGTACTATGTACAAGTGAGAAAGAATTGCTAGACTTAATAAATTCGTTTGAAGGTAAAAATTCACGTGATTTTGAAGGTCTCGCCATGTGCACTGAAAAAATAATTTTCACACAAATTGTCAAGCTGTTACATACATTTCCAACCTCTCTTTTATATCCGGTGTGTTTCTCAATGGCACAAAAAAAACTTTCAGAATTCTCCGTGCCATGCCATCTCGGAAAAGTGTTACAGGAAAGTGCAAATGAAAATGTAATTAGACATCCTAACTCCACGGAAGAGTATTAGCGACACTTCAGTGTCATACTTCGTACAGTAATGCTGCGTATGAAGTACGTAAGAAGTACATATGAAGTACGTACAAGTACATGGGCACTGCTAATGAAGTACATGGGGAATTACTTTTGGCTTTAAATTCCACAGGCAATTCATATACAATTCACATGAAACCAAATTGTGTAACTTTTTTTTTAGCTAACTATGGCAGGTATCAAACTTCGACGTATCATGTTTCTGTTTCGAGTTTTTTTTAGGCGTTCGAAATTTAAGTATTTTCTTAAGTGACTTGTGAAATATACTTTAATTTAATATTCTCTTATCAAATATGTTGAGTGCTTCTGTAAAATACAGGTGTATTTTCAAGCAAAGTAGCTCAGTTTTATTTATTTGCAAAATTCAAATTAAGATACTAAGTACACATGTGAATTACATATGAACAACCTGTGGAATTTAAAACCAAAACTAATATGAATTTCCTGTGTACTTCATATGCAATAACCAGGCACTTCTTACGTACTTCATATGTACTGCTTATCTACGTCATATATACTTCTTCGGTATTTCATATGTACTCCGTACGTACGCCATAAGTACTTCATATGTACTTCCTCTGTACGTCATATGTACTTCTGATGTACTACATATGTACCTCTTACGCACTATATATGTACTTCTTACGTACGTCATATGTACTTACGTACAACATATGTACTTCTTACGTTCTTCTTATGTATTTATTGTCTTCATTTTTATGCATGTATACAGCTAAAATATGCATGATAAAATAAGAAGAACGTGGAACAATGACAACAACGAGCGAATATCTAAGGTGTAAAAGTATCGCAAGTCGGCAGGTTATAGAATACTTCAGATATACATGAATAGTAGTGCAGTACATGAGTTCAAACTTTGATGACGTCTGGAGTTGCCCAATTACAGTCGTATTTAGAATAAAATATAACATATGAGGCTACTACTGATATTCTACTAATACTGTTGTGTAAATTTCTTATAAGTTTCAGCGCAAGTTTCAAGCACTTGAAAATTTCTCTAAGACTAGGACCACAGTCCTTTGTAATTTAGGCCTCTGCTGCCTACTTCTAGTGTATATAGATCATAGGTGTAACCATTATCAGTCATATCGTTAGCTAGAGAAAGCGTATCTGTTACGTTTTCGAATTTTAGCTTCTAGCATACACTGTTCAAATGATACAGTCAATTCGAGAATTAAAACATGTTTAGTTTCGCTGTTTACTAAAACGATATCGGGTTTTTGATTTGTTTGAATGGTGTGGGGTGGGATAGTACTATTCGCAGCAAAGCCTATTTGTGGTAGATCACAATATATACTCCAATTTGGTGGGATCTGGGACTTCAATGTGTCTGGGATATAGTTGAGTATACTATTGTGCCGCATGTGTAGCGTCCCTGCTCCAACATCTTTGGGCAGTTATTTAATGTGTGAAGAAGTGTTTCATTTCCTCTGCACAACTCACACTTTGAATTTGATTTACCCCACTTCAGGAGGTTTGAGTTCGTTTGCAGCGTGTCTAGAGCCGAGTTTAGCAGAAACTTGTCTACACCTCTAGGGAGATTGTATATGAATGATTTACATGCCGGATCACCTTGCTGGTTCTCATATACATTCAAAAACTGTCCGTGTTGGATTAGGGATTTAAGGTGATTTGACCATGTGTCTTTAATTTCTGATTTGATTGATTTTACTATGGTTTTTTTTTCACTGTCGGGAGATCTAATACTTTCGACTGGGGAAATGACTGCTGAGCGGCGTTCAATGCATTTTCGGCGTAAACACCAATGGAGAACTTTTTATTCCAGTTTTTTTCACGAGCTATTTTGCTATACAATGCTTGGCTCACGATGTGGTCCGCTTTGATGCGCGATGATGCGTGGGCAATTGAATGGCACTGTGGGTAAAGCGATTGCACTGTAGGAATATCCGTAAACTGTGGTATATGCAGAATATTCGGGGATGCACTTCTGGCAAGACCTAGCCACTTTTTTAGGTGTTTATTGCAAAGCGCATCAATTTTCGTGAGGTTTGATTTCGATAATTCGTGTACTGTTAGTAGGAATCGCGATGCAGGTAATACGAAATGTTTATACATTTTTGTTCTATATTCGCCTCGGATAAGGAATTTATCGATACGATTAAGCCTGGTTTCGAATATATATACTGGTATGTTTCTTTTTGTTTGCCGTGGAATGTAACTTGGGAACCCAAGAATTTATGGGGGTCACTTTCAATGGTTTCGATAGGGTCTTTATCTAAAGTAAACTTAACAGGTGTAGGTTTGCCAGACTTTAAGGACGAAGATCTGCATTTTGAGGGTTTGAGTCTAAGTTGCATGGATTTAGTCCATGGTGAGATATCGTTCATTAGTTTTTGGTGGGTACGCGAATTTTCGTCGGCAAATGGCGTGCATATTATCTTATTTTCGGCAATTAATGCATATCCTTTATCTTTAAGGGTGTTCAGTTTTTTCTAGAATGGGATTAAAAACAATTAAAAATATAATAGGGCTTAGGGGATCGCCCTGAAAAACTCCTTTTTTAAATTTAAATGGTTCCGAATTCCAGTTTTTTTCAACGATTTTGCCAGAGATAGCACGATAGAGTTCAAAAATATACGCTGTAACTTCGGCCGCGAACCTAAAGCGTTGGAGTCCCTTTGTAATCAGCGAATGGTAACGCTACCAAATGCATCTTCTAAGTCGAAGGTCATATACAGTGTCTTTTTATTGGCTTTGGCATGGCGTATTACCTCTGACAGAACTTGATTTTGCTCTATGGTACCGTTTATTCGGTTTATAAACGCTTTTTATACAGTTTTATCGATAAAACTATTTGTTGTTAAATATTGCACAGCTCTTTGTGCCAGTATCTGATGGTAGATTTTGCCGCATGTATTTGACAGTGCCAGCGTACGTTAATTTGAGGGAATGGTATCATCTCCTTTATTGTATGGCGGTAGAGAACCAGATAATAAAATCTTGTGTAAAGTGTGGCTAGAACGCGGTGGAGGCATGGTAACTTTTTCATAATAGGGTAATTCAACCAATCAGGCCCAGGAGACGATGAGTTGCTTCGGGTTGTGAGTACTTGTTTCACATCTTTGGGCTTTATTACAGACATGCTATACGGTACTTTTTGTTGCTTCACCGGTATATAAGGGAACCATTTTAAACCAAGTTCGTCTAATGGTGCTGGGACTGTACCATATTTGGGGCTGAAATAATTATCGGCTGCGTCTTTGTTGAAGCTGACCTCTGATGGGGGGTTACCAAATGAGCCGTTGCATGCAGACTTCGAAAATTTGAAGAAATCGTCTCTAAAACCTTGTTGTTGATATGCAGCGGATTTTGTTTTGTTTATTTGTTTTGTTTTGTTTTTTTTCAACTTATTGTGTGCTCTAACAGCCTTTAATAGTTCTCTTTTTCTCTTTAGGATCAGCTTTTTTTTCTAGCTTCAGCACGAAGTGTGTTTTTTTTTATTGATTTGGCTTTTGCAAGAGTTGCCGAGTTTTTTTTTTTTTTGGATAAGACCATTTTTTCTTATTTTGTTGTACGAATTCTGGCTTACTTAAAAGATATTCTTGTGTTGCTAAAATAATATTATTTCCTCCTGTTTGAGGGTCAATAATTTCGTTGGCACTGTGGATTGGTTTAAGAATACTGTTCAGTTCATTATTGTATTCCGACCATTCGTCTCTGGACTTATCCGGTAAAATAAATTTCAAAGCAGCCCCCATACCTGTAAGCGCCAGGACAAGCTTAAGAATTGCGGATTGCGAGTCGTTTCTAAAAGCGCTTACATGGTGTACTTCCTGGTACGTTTATACATTCCGTATAAAAGGGACGCTGTTGGCAGTCTTCCATTCACCCGCCGGTCAATTGACCATCAGACAAGTGACCACCAGTCATATAACCACCAGCGAAATGAAAACAGACCATTTGACCATCAGCGGAATAGGCAGTCAATCATTTTGTTTGTTTGTTTTTTTTTTCTTGTTTTTTTTTTGAGGGGGGGGGGGGTAGGGGGGGGGCTGGTGATTAGAGACATCGGGAGACCAAATAATAACAAGCCATAGTTGAGGGCGCAGACCCCGATCTGTTGCACTGACAAGGCATATGATGAGCATTTCCTGCTGTGCAAACAAACCCGTGTCAGTTTCAAAGAGAAGGTTTTGGAGGCGTGGCAGCGTTCCGTTGTTCAGATACTTACATTTATATGCACCTATTAACACGTCATCAAACCGAACGAATCTAAAAAGGGTAAGTATGAAGCAAAAACTAGAACTGTAACAACAGCAGCAGTAGCAGAAGAATGGTGGTTCGAAAACAGGAAGTGACGTCATAGGTCACGTGACGACCCCTGGGGGGAGAAGGAGGAGATGGGGAGGGGTGAGGGGGTCATAAAAACCAAAGTTGTTCAGAATCGTCTGAAATGGATAACTATGCTGCAATCGCAAAATTTTCTTACCGGTGAAAGTCGACTTCTGGGGGGGGGGGGGTAAAAAAAAAGTTGTTCAGAATCGTCTGAAACGGATAACTATGCTGAAATCGCGAAATTTTCTTACCGGTGAGCCATTCATTCACTAAAACGTTCAGCAAGACTTGGTTGGTTGGTTGGCTGGTTGGAAGGTGAGAAGTGAGGTAAGCGAAATTCTTTGTTTTATATATATGTATATTTCGCTGATTGGTGATGTAGGAAGACCGCGCTCATTCGAACATGTGTTCGAATGGCAAGCCCATTCAAACACATGTTCGAATAAGCAGTCCATTCAAAAGACGTGTTCAAATTATTTTTTGGGTCATATGACGTCATGGCATTGTTCAACAAATTTTTTTTAAAACAAGTTGTTCAACAATTGTTCAACAAATTGTTTAACATGTTCATAAACATGTTCAACATATTCAACATATTGCTCTTGAACATGTTCAACATGTTAAACATGTTCATAAACATGTTCAACATGTTCTCATACATGTTCAACATGCTCTTGAACATGTTCAACATGTTCAACATGTTCAAAATGTTCATAAACATGCTCAACATGTTCAACATGTTCTTGGACATGTTCAATATGTTTTTGAACATGTTCAACATGTTCAACATGTTGCTGAACATGTTCAACATGTTGCTGAACATGTTCAACATGTTTATAAACATGTTCAACATGTTCTTAAACAAGTTCAACATGTTCTTGAACATGTTTAACATGTTCAACATGTTGCTAAACATGTTCAACATGTTGCTGAACATGTTCAACATGTTCAACACTATGTTTTAAGCTTTTTTCATCATTTGAAAAGTGTATGTTGAACCAAAAGGATATATAAATGCAACATCTGTTTGAAATCTTACAATTGGCCACAATGTCTTAAAAGGCACTTAAAGGATGCTCACACTTCAGAAGTGGATGAAGAATCGGATATGGAAAATCCTGTAAAACCACCTTTCACTGACACTTTAGATGAGTCTTCTATGGAAAGCCAAAGCGTCAACATGACTGACATTAATGCACATGCTTGTATACAATGTGGTGCATTATACAATAGCGAAGAAGCTTTGTTCAAACATATGGAGCAGTGTGGTGAGGGTGCTGATGACAGCAGTTCAGACAGCAGTTCTGACAGTGAATCAGAAATAGACTCTGTTTGGTATGATATGGTCCAAGAGGTCTACGATAACTATGATGACAAATTTCAAGAAAAGGTTTCAGAATATGATGAACAAGGGCTTGAAGATGCGCGTCAAATAGCAAGTGATGATCTTCGACCCATTTATAAGCATGGGCTAAAACAACTGTTTATGAGACTATTCAAATATGCCCAACGCCTAGAACAAAGCGAACATTATCAAACCATTTTAGAGGACTTTAATTACTTTGTTGATGTAGAACATTACAAGTATTCAAAGGCACTAAAGGCGGCTATAAGGAAAAACAATGCATTCTTTGAAGGGCTACTAGATAAGGAAGAGGAGGAGGATGACAGCAGTGATGAAGACGGTGACATCGACAGTGAACAGAATGAACCAGATGAAGAAAAATAGACTTATTTTATTAAACTTTATAATAAAGACTTCATAAATCTTGTAATATTTTATTCACTTAAGCGTTGTGTATTAATATATGTCTTGCTTTGCAACATATGCAGTTGCGAGAGGCTAAGGTCCCTGGCGCAGTGTGAATTCACCCGTAAACCATATATGATATATTATAATGAAGTACTATGTATTGTATGAGAAAAATAAAAAGTTGAAAAGCATCACATGTGTTTTTATTGAATATTACAAATATGCACATTATGATCAAAACAATATTTCAAATACATATTATGTTAGTACATGTGCCCACTCACAAGAACTTGATAGAAGTTTGCAAATATTATAAAAACTGACTTCACATCAACATAGATTGATAATGTTAATTCATTTCATAGTCTACATATCAAGCACACAGACAATTTTATTTGAACTACATGTCAAATGTACATGTCCATTTGGGTCAAAGCTAAGTTTCAAGTTCTTGTCAAGCCTCAAAAACTTTGCTCCAATCTTCTGCACTGAGGGTGATGAAATCATAGCATCCACTAAGCTCGTCCTACTGTTAAAACTGTATATAGCGTTCACCGTCTCGCTCAATGACTTTCGACTCAACCATCTTCTGACAGTCACTGCATTTATACACATCCATTTCCTGAAGCATAAGATCTACTGACGTCATTTGCTTCTTTAGCATATGCCAATCTTTCAATGACAACAAAATTCCCTTTTTGGTAGGATATAACCCCCAGATGTGTGATCCGTAATATATTTACGAATGTTAACCATCACTTTCTGTTGATATTTCGCCAATTTAATATATATTTCTCCATTAATGGGTATCATAACCGGTAAATCGTCTACACTCATCTTTTCCATGCACTTTGTAGTGGCAGCTTTACTCTCCGGTTCTCGCTTCATTTTAGGCTCTGTCTTAATTTTTCGCTTTTTACACGGCGACGTCGTAGCTGGTAACTCATGTCTTTTTATCTTTCTAAGATGCGGTCGCTTTTGACGCTGCTGCATTGGTAGTGACTTCACCTCAGACTTTACCATGGGCATTGCCTTAGACTTTGCTGTAGGTATTGTCTCTGTAGGCTTTGCTATAAAATTTTCTGCAGGCATTGTCTCAGGCTTTTCTGCAGGCATTGTCATAGATGATAGTTGTTGTTCACTCACTGCAGACATGTTTACTCTTCAGTATCTTGATACAGAATGTGTGTTACGTCTGAGGGCGGGTGCCTTTTATGCTCTATAGGAAGTTGTCAAACTCGACATTGGACACACTATTCCCTAATATGTTTAGATATAACTACATGTGACTTTGTAGCCAATTGTAAGATTTCAAACAAATGTTGCATTTATACCTTTCGGTTCAACATACACTTTTCAAATGATCAAAAGTCTTAAAACATAGTTTTATATACAACAAGTTGTTGAACAACATGTTTAGAAACATGTTGAACATGTTTAAGAACATGTTGAACATGTTTAAGAACATGTTGAACATGTTCAAGCACATGTTGAACATGCTCAAGTACATGTTGAACATGTTCAAGCACATATTGAACATGTTGAACATTTTTTGAACAACATGTTTAACATGTTGAACCTGTTGAACAACATGTTGAACATGTTGAACAACTTGTTAAACATTTAATTGAACAATTGTTAAACAGCTTGTTAAAAAAAAACTTGTTAAACAATGCCATGACGTCATATGATCCAAAAAAAAATTGAACACGTCTTTTGAATGGGTCTGTCATATTCTATTTATAGAAGATCCTATCTGAAAAGTTAGCCCCAAATTGTATTGGCGTTGATAAATGCTGATTCAATGTCATAAGTTAATGGTAAATTATTCACTCAATTCACTCAGAAAGGATTCAATGAAACGATTTCTTGGAATTGCCATTCCAGTCGCTTCCCAATGTTTATGCAAATTCTTCACTTGTAAAATTTAATCCCATTCAAAATGAGGAAGTTTTGAAAACACATAGTTAGTATAGTTCACTTGGAAGACATCATCCAATGTCTCTATACGTCTGTGAAGAAGGGATGTCGACATTGTTTACTCACACAATCCACCACGTGAAATGACAATATGTGTTCTCGCTCATCCCATTTATACCTTCCAGGTTTTCTCGTCAATTTAATTTCCAAGTTCCTTGCCAGATGTTAAACTCAGTTCTAATAAATCTAAAAATAGATATTGTAATAATGGGTTTGGGGAGAAATGTATGGGCACATGTTTGAATGAGCTAACCATTCGAGCACATGTTTGAATAAGCTGTCCATTCGAACACACCTTGTGAATGGGCTTGTCATTCGAACGCATCTTGTGAATGGGCAGAGCTTCTCATTCAAACACGTCCTTGAGTGATGTGTTAAAAAAAACTTACTTACTGTGGATCTAACACTTCGCTTTCAACGCCGCGCAAATGACTTGGCAGATAACACCAATGTAAAGTTTTTCCAAGGAGAACAAAAAAGGCCTGCTCTTGTCTTTGAATGATGTATGTGGCTTTTCAACTACACAGTGTTTCATGATGGGGGGAGGGGGGAGGAGGGGTCCTCACATAGCGCGTCCTGGGGGAGAGGGGGTCCCAACACGGCGGCTGCCCATTTGAGCACACCTTGTGACTGTTTGTCATTCGAACACATCTTTAAATGACGTGTTCAGCTGTTTCAATCGTACAGTGAAAAAAACTCTGCAGTTTTCCTTTGTTACAAGTAAGAAAGACGGGTGTGACAGATATTTCTGCTAACCGGCACAGGCATCTTTGTTCTAGCCGTCTGCCCGCACATCAGAGGCTTCTCACACTCACGTCTTCTCACATTTTCTCAAAGCATAGAGTTTAAAGACGAATTGTGACAGAAGTATCTCCTCACTGAGGTGGATATGTATCTCTTTGAAGAAAACTTCGCAGGTTAGCTTTTTTTATCAGCCTAACAAAAAAAACATTATACTAAATCACTTCCCTATTCCACGTAACTGATAAAAACACTGTACTTATTTATGTCATATTAAGGTCGTCTGTAGCCAATGACTTTATGCGTCTGTTGTGTATATAATAGGTATATCTAGGCCAACTGTCACTTCACGCGTATTGCCTCACATAATTGCTTGACATTTTTCCTGGTAAAACTAGAGTGATTTTTTTTAAATAACTGAAAAATACACTTCAAAAAAAAAAAAAAGAATAATAAAAATAATAAAAAAGTAGGGGAAAAAAGACCGTTCTCATGTTCAGCAACATGTTGAACATGTTGAGCATGTTGAACATGTTCAAGAACATGCTGAACATGTTAAAGAACATGTTGTAAATATTGAACATGTTTAGGAACATGTTGAACATGTTCAGCAACAAGTTGAACATGTTGAACATGTTGAACACGTTCAAGAACATGTTGAACATGTTCAAGAACATATTGAACATGTTGAACATGTTTATGAACATGTTGAACATGTTCAACATGTTGAACACGTTCAAGAATATGTCGAACATGTTTAACATGTTCAAGAACATGTTGAACATGTTCAGCAACATGTTGAACATGTTAAACATGTTGAGCATGTTCAAAGACATGCTCAGCATGTCTAAGAACATGTTGAGCATGTTGAGCATGTTTATGAACATCTTGAACATGTTTAAGAACATGTTGAACATGTTTAAGAACATGTTGAACATGTTTAAGAACATGTTGAACATGTTGAACATGTTTCTAAACATGTTAAACAATTTGTTGTACAATTGTTGAACAACTTGTTTAAAAAAAATTGTTGAACAATGCCACGACGTCATATGATCCAAAAAATAATTTGAACACGTCTTTTGAATGGACTGCTTATTCGAACATGTGTTTGAATGGGCTTGCCATTCGAACACATGTTCGAATGAGCGCGGTCTTCCTACATCACCATTCAGCGAAATATACATATATATAAAACAAAGAATTTCGCTTACCTAACTTCTCACCTTCCAACCAACCAACCAACCAACCAAGTCTTGCTGAACGTTTTAGTGAATGAATGGCTCACCGGTAAGAAAATTTCGCGATTTCAGCATAGTTATCCGTTTCAGACGATTTTGAACAACTTTTTTTTTTTACCCCCCCCCCCCACCCCTAGGGGTCGACTTTCACCGGTAAGAAAATTTTACGATTGCAGCATAGTTATTAGTTTTAGACGATTCTGAACAACTTTGGTTTTTATGAGAATCCTGTATTCGTTGATGCTTACCCCGTGAGTCACATATAAGCTTGATATTGTATAGGACAAGTTAATTTCGCATTCAAGCGAAGTTGTAACTCATTCCCCTTCTCCCTTTAGAGAGAGAGAGACAGAAAAAGAGATGGATCACGAAATCAAACAACTTAGACACTTAATCCTGGTATAACCAAGCTCACAAGAAGTGTGAACTTCTTGGTTTAGCCTACCAGGTTAACCCCGTAGTTAACTTTAGTGAATATGATATAAGTTCACCAAATGGCTTAAACTTGGGTTAAACCGCGATTAATCCATTTAACTTTTGTGAAAACGGCCCATTTGACTTTTGTGAATACGTCGGCTGCTCTATGAATATACGGAATACGCAAACTGTGTATCCAATGCGGCAAGTGTACAAACACCCTCGAAGATAGTAACACCATAATATAGAAATTTTTTAATCCAGTCTTTAATCAACAACAATAACGCACTTCATACAAACAAGAAAGCGACAATATAAGTTTCAAAACTGGGTAATCACAGAAAAAATTTCACCAAAACAGTTTTGAAAGCTATCTGCGTCTTTTCACACTTCACTGTTTAACAGAGCAACATTCATTTTAACAAAAGATTCAACTCTATTCAGGAACAAATATTTAGCCATGTTAACAAACACAACTAGTGTTGTAGCCTACTTTCCACATTCAAAAACCCTGAAATACTGTAGCTAGGCACAGACATTCCGATTATATCTTTATGTATCAGAAAACAGTCCTCCAAGGTCAAGATAGCGTTCTGAACAAAGCTATATATATACATACACCTTGCTTAAAAAAAACCGACAAAAAAAAAACGTAAACCAAAACACTTCGGATGTGGGTTAAAAACTGCATGTGGAGGGATGAAAGCATCACTGGAAGCTGTGAACAAGTGGAGATTTGAGGAGTTCACCTGCAGGCTAGACAGGGTCGTGGAACATTTTCCGGCATTGTTATCAGCGGTCTGGTCGCGGGGACCATTTACTAGCCCGCGACACCTGCATGAGGAAATGTGTGCTCTAATGGATGGGCTACCGTATGAACGTGAGTTGATGTGTATTACAATAGCAACCTGCCTGCATTTTTTTGGTAAAGAGTCGTGCAAAATAGCATGGTTGGTTGTTCGAAATGCACGTGTCGTACATGGATATTAATGACTTAAATTTATTGGGGAATGAGTTACTGAATTCAAAGTTTGGTTTCGTATTTTCTGCCAACCTGTCTTTCTATAACAATTGCACACGAATTATCAGAAATGCAGATTCTGCTTTGTCGGTATGTGATCGCATTTTCCCTCTCTTGGTCTACAGTCAAACAAGGAGCGTTGCGGCAATACCCAGACCTGGCCGGACGCCTGGCCGATGAAGAAAAACTAAGCGCAGAGTCAACAAGTGAACAGAAAAGCGCGGGACTGCTGAATCTGACTCCGTCTGAAAAGAACTACCTGAGACTCCGTAACGAAATGTACAAGCTCAAGTTTCGCTTTCCTTTTGTTCTTTGCGCCCGCCAGAATCAGAAACAGACCATAATGACTGAAATAAAAGCCCGTTATAACAGCACGGAGGAGGAAGAAACCCTGAGGGCAGTGGATGAGGACAAGAAAATCGCTCTTTATCGGATGGCGGACATCATTGAAATCAGTGAGCAGGACTTGAATGATATCTTGGCAACGTTACAAGCTGAATAAACTTTTTCCTACACAATTATACCTGTGGTAGTTTTCTTTTAGTTATGAAAGATATTAATTCCTTTTTTAAATAACTTCGTTTAATAAAAAGTGCCACCTGAACACAACCGTAATACTGTAATCTTAAGGCACTTCTACTGATTGCGCGCATTGTCTTTCATTTCTCCTTGTAATGTAAACATTGTATTATTTAAAATAAGAATTCTGAAGCAAATACAAAACCAGACATTTCTTTGGTAGGCTGTTCCGGAATAGACTGCCAATAATTAAAATGTCACAGAAATCAATAATGCTCCATTTTTCTTACACCAAAGGGTGAACAATGTAGATTCTTATCTTTTGGCGAAACTAAAATAAAAATCTGGAAAAATTGAAGTTAATGTGACTGATTATTAAAATGTCGGTAGTTCAGCATTGAAATTCCTATTGAAATTTTAAAATTTTTAAAATTTTATTTGTAATTTCAATTTTTTTATATTTTTCTATTTATAAGACAAGAAAATAAATTGTTTATATAGTCGGCAACATAAACTGACGGAATTTCTATTTTTGTGACATTCGATTTATCGGTAGTCTATTCCAGAATAGCCTACCAGAAAAAATCTGGTTTCTTATTTGCTTCAGAATTCTTATTTTAAATAATAGGGTATTTGTAGTAACTTATATATGTTTTAAAGGGTATTTGTAGTAACTTATATATGTTTTAAAGAAGTACCACTAAATACAAATAAAAGCAACCATTTTTTAAAATAATTTTTGAACAAGTTTCAAATTTAAAAAAAGTCAATTTCAATTCCACACATCCCTACAATTTCAATGTTCAAATCTGTGTTGACTGCCCTCAATCCAAAAGATATATAAAAGTCATTAGGTACTCATTTCAGTCTTTGTTTTTAGAAAAGTAAAACATTCGATTTCCGAGATTAACATTACAATTTAGGCCACTAGACGACACAATTAGGACTCGACACGATTAGGCCAAAGACGTTTAGGACCAGGTCAATTAGGCCACGGTTTCCAATTTTATAACTTGTTTTTTTTTAACGGACTTGTGATTCAGACTTGAAACGATATTGCAGTTCTTTTTATGTTGCACTTCATAAGCCAAGAGGAGTTCAATTAACCTTTCATCGCTAGCAATTGCAATCAGGAATCTTTGCTTAAAAGTTTGAAGAACACTTCTAACGTTTTTATGTTAGTAAAAACCCTTGCTTTTTGAAAATAAATAAATAAATCGGTGCTGAAGAAAAAATCACCCGAATACGGTGTGTACATCCTCCCAGAATACAAATTAAATGAATATGGTGTGTAAAATTTCGCGGCCTAATCGTCCAATTTATAGGCCTAATTGTCTCTGTTTTCGCTGTGGCCTAATCGTCTTTGAGGTCTAATGTGTTTAGTGGCCTAATCGTCCAGGTACCATGACGATCGTGTGAGAGTGCCTAGCGAAGTGTTGTACGCGGTTACAGAACGCAAAATGTACGGCAATGCATTGTCACTCGGCGCGTGTTATAACGATTCCTGCACTTGCAGCCCGCCATGTAATACATGCAATAACGCATAAAGAAATGATAGATAAGTAGGCTGGACATTCTCTTACTTCCGATGCAACAGACTTCACTGGACAGATTCACAAGGCTTCCTAGACGATTAGGCCACAGAACAAATTAGGCCACTAGACGAGACAATTAGGACTCGAGACGATTAGGCTAATGACGTTTGGGACCAGGTCAATTAGACCACGGTTTCCAATTTTATAACCTGTTTTTTTTTAATCTTTAGACTTTCAGTAGGCCGTGGTCTTAATTTTATAATAGATTTTTCATATTTTTTGCACTTCTATCCAGTTCTGTTCAATAGGAAGCATTTCATATCCACGTGATTAACTTTGAAAAATCATCATTCTTATACACAAATGTATCGCCGGGGTTATGCCTGAATCGCCAACAGAAAGAACCAATAACACATCAACATGCAAATGAGTAATTTAATTATTTCATTTGATTGGATGCATAAATGTTGTACTTAGAACACTCAGAAAAATCTGATGTCCTCCGGTTTGCAACTCAGAATGTAATTGCAGTAAAACGAACTTGTGATTCAACCTTGAAAAGATATTGCGATTCTTTTAATGTAGCACTTCATAAGCCCAGAGAGAAGATCAATGATCCTTTCAACGCTAGCAATGCCGATTGCAACTCATAAATGTTGTACTTAGAACACTCTGATGTCCTCCAGTTTGCAACTCACAATATACTTGCAATGAAACGAACTTGTGATTCATCCTTGAAACGATATTGCAGTTCTTTTTATGTTG
This sequence comes from Protula sp. h YS-2021, assembly GCA_949752745.1. Lineage (NCBI taxonomy): Eukaryota > Metazoa > Annelida > Polychaeta > Sabellida > Serpulidae > Protula > Protula sp. h YS-2021. The sequence continues at coordinate 21,041,911 of OX457027.1, read as the reverse complement.
CACTTCATAAGCCAAGAGAGGAGTTCAGAGAACCTTTCATTGCTAGCAATTGCAATCAATCGAATCTTTGCTTAAAAGTTTGAAGAACGCTTCTAACGTTTTTATGTTAGTAAAAACACTTGCTTTTCGAAAAAAAATAATAAATCGGTGCTGAAGAAAAAAACACCCGGATACGGTGTGTACATCCCCTCGGAATACAAATTAATTGAATATGGTGTGTAAAATTTCGAGACCTAGTTGTCCAATTTGTAGGCCTAATTGTCTCTGTTTCTGCTGTGGCCTAATCGTCCTGATGTGTTTTGACATAAACCCGAAAGAATTCCTCATCGATCACTGACTTGAAAAAAACCCAAGAAAAACTTACTCCTTTTTTCTGGAACAAAGTGCTCACTATTTATGTGTGGGTCCAGCCACAAAGCGTTCACAGAAAATATTGCACAGATAAAATAAAAAAAGCTCTGCTGGGGGATCGCAGTTTGGCACAGGAATGCTCTGGTCTGTGTAAATGAAACACTTAAGTGGGATAGCTGTGATCTTATCGCAGTTCCACACAACGCGGCCCCGACACGTGTGCATTCATTTGTTAGGCTAGCTTCTCCTCCATGTTGAACCCCATCAAGTCTTTCCTTGTTATTATGCCAATGACGTGGTTCTGCGCATTTACCACAGTTAAATGCCTCATGCCTAAAGTTCTGAAGATAATGTACGTCCTGTGTAACGAAAACTTCCCTTGCAACGTCACCGCTATTGGTTAATATACGACTCTAAATCCAGGCACAGATCATGATATTTGGGATCCTCAGTATAAATTCTGAGTAATTCCTCCACGATTTCTGGCCTTGATATTTTATCGATGTTTAAGTTTTGATACTTAATTTGTGGCTTTTCTGGTACATCCTCTAATTCAGATAATTTCTTGAACAGCTCTTCCTTCCTTAGTAGCACCAGCAACTCCATTCTACAACAAATAATACGCCACAAAGTGCAAGACACATATACATCATAAAAATAAGCATCGCTATATCCAGCCATTATACATATGCACTTTCAGAACTTGTCTTGTCGTTTCAGTAAAAGTTACAACACTTAAAATCTAGTCATAATTGATATTTCAAGGGACATCACGGTAAACAATTTATTGCCCTCTTTGCGCTACACCCGAGCTCTGTTAAATTATGCATTTTTACATAAATGTGAATATATGGCATCTTGTAAATACCTGTTGATGAAACCAAAGAATGCTTTGGCGCCATGTGCGTCTTGCTTGACAACAGGGAATCCGCCATGTTGGTAGGATCGCAGTAACGAGGCTACGTGATACACGCTCTCTTGCACCCGCACTACTTTTGGATCGCGCATCATGATATCACTAGCTTTAAACAACTCCAAATTCACCCTGAACAAAATACACAGCCATCAGTCAGTTGGATATAAAATGTTACACCGCAGTCCTCTGCGAATTGTTTTTATCTGCTTCAGCTGAACTGTGAGTGAATGTTTCTTGTAGCTTTTATACAATAGAGTGCCCGCCTGCTAAAATTTTTTTATTTTCTCTCCTGAATTCTTTTTAATATGTTTAATGAACCCACAATTATTCAAATTTTTACTTTCAAAAGTAGCACCAATTACGTATAAAACGTTTTCCCAGATCTAATTTTTTAGACCGAAAAAACAACAAATCAGTTCCTTACATTTTCTTATTTTCGTTCACAATGATTGGTTCTGCGTCCAGGAATGGGATACACTTGAGTTCGAGCAAGGCGTGATAGAGCGGGTGCGTGATGAAATCGCCAACCCACTTCGCCACCATGATGGTGGCCATAATAGGCAGGAGAAACTGAATATCATTGGTAATTTCCATCTGTAAAACAAGTAACTAAATGCCAGAGCTATTAAACAAAATAAACAAACAAAAACAAATAAACAAAAACAACAAAAAATCCAGAAGAAAAAACATCGTGTCATGATTTTCTCCACAAATTTCTAAAAAAAAAAAAGAAGATCCGAAGTCCCCGAGGTGATTTTGAATTGTGTAAAATGCGTTGTCACGCATAAAATGTACCTACCATAATGACAGTCAAGGACATTGTGAGTCTGGATACTCCGCCGAAGAAGGAGGCAGCTCCGACGAGAGCAAAAGCTCCAGAATCCATCCACGACCAATAGGAGTCCGAGCCGACATGGACGCCAAACATGTCGACCATAAAATAGCCGACGATCCGGCCGTATAAATCTCCTATAAATCTGTATGTCAGTGTAACTAAGGGTCAACTTGTACAATGTTTCTTGCAATAAGCCCCTAACATATTTTAGGAAAATTTAAATAAAAGCTGATAAACTTAAAATAAAATTTTAATAAATTTTAATACAAGCGTAAAAGACACAGTAACGCTAGCACTAGCTCTGTTAATGACATACGAAACTTAGATCTTTGGGATTGGAAACTGTCACAAATATTACTAATGAGAGTTCATCTGTTTATAACATGAATGTAGTAACGCCAAACAAAGTCTACAAGCAAATTAAACAAGCATGTCCAAGGACATGTCACAGCCGAGTTACCAAACAAGGAAATAGAGAAAAACTCTGAAACCAATACTGTTAGGCTAAAAAATGATATATGTAAAATGCACTTAATTCGAATTTGGAAGCTACCCGAAAAGGGACGTATCTACCGACATTTACACAATTTTACAAAATTTTTAAAATTCCACCATTTCGGTATTTTTTTGTCATTTGCAAAAAGCAAAGTCCAGGTGGAGAAGCACCTATGAAACTTTCTATTAAAATTTTATTACTGTTTGAAAAAGACTGAGACAAAATGTGTGGTTTGACAATTCAGTTATTTACTACCATCTATTCCAGTTTTTGCCAAACTTCAATGTTCTGCCATTTCGGCAGTTTTTGGCGTACCGCGAAAAAAATAATAGCCTGGTAGGCAAACCCCTGGGGAACATCCCTGCGTGACATCTAAACGATTGGTGTAAAACTGTAGGAGGAGTAGCATTTTAAAAATGGGTCAAAACGGGCACAAAAAGTGCCGCCATTTTGTTAGTTTTTCGTCAATCATCAAAAAAAGAAATAGCCAGGTGAGGGATCACCCAGGGAACATTCTTGCGTAATATCAAAACGATTGGAGCAAAACTGTAGGAGGAGTAACATTTTAAAGAATAAGTTTAACATACGCACATACATTCAAGCCCACTATAGTGATACCACTAACCCAGTCCGACAAAGTCGGCTGGGTTAAAAAAAACTGACTAACCATTAACCAGTCTTGCTATAACAATCGCAATATAACATTTTATATAAATTGATTTGATAATTTCACTTCCCCTTACTTTAACTACAAACAGAGCGACTTCACTTGCAGCATTGGAACAACAAGGCCACTTGAGATGGACGTCCCGGCCGCCAAACAGGCCACAGTAAAATAATAGGCCAGGCACATAAACAGCGCCGGATATGTGAACTGCAGGTGCGTGTTTCGTGAGAACAAGTGACGTATGGCCTCCTCCCCGGTCACAAACAGTAACGTGGCCACTGAAACAGCACACTGCGACTCAGCTACTAGCCATACATGGCGCGTTATAACCGTGTATGTTCCAAAACAAGAATGCCCATGGGCATTGTACCCAGCGAAAAAAGGAGAAACCGACAATTTTGACGAATGCACCTTGAGCAACACTAAAGATATAGCAGGCGAGCAAAACACACACAAAAATAAAGATGATCCCAAACTGGGGCTTGAATTCAGGATATCTTGCTTCGCTGATGACTTGGCAAACCACTGCTTCTAAGGCTGGCAGAACCACAAATATTGCCTATAAAACCGAATTAAGCGAGACAATGAAAAGTTCGCCTTCGCCGTGGATTGAACCCACGACTTCGTGATTATCAGCGCAGCATCTTACCTACTGGCTATCGAGTCAAGTGGTCAGGCAACTATTGAAGGTGCATCAAGAAGGAGTGACTTTTTTGGAATTTTGCCGTGTTTTGGTCAATATTTTGGCCAAATTGCCAAAAAATTCCGGCGTGATGCAGGGGCTTGAGGGGAACATTCCTGTCAAATTTCAACGCAATCGGGCCGCATTTGTGGGAAGAGTATGATTTTTTATGTATTGATCAAGTTTGGTCAAATCGCCACAAAAAAGAAGCAATATGACTATTATTCAGGACATGCTCCTGCCAAATTTCAAAACAATCGGACCAGAAATGTGGGAAGAGTAGCATTTTGAACAAGTATACCAGTGAACTGGCTAAGTTCCCCGCCGCACCTCCTTTTGGAAAAATAAAAGTTAGAATGACCTTGACATTTGACCCAAGGTCACCAAAACCTAATCAGATCAAGATCCTTAGCTTCCCGACCCAGCTGTCAATTTTAGTTGTGATCCATCCAGCTGAATGACATATCATGTCCACAAAAGCGTGCACATGACGCACAATCTGAGATATTGTGTCTCCAAGAGAAAAAGTTTCAGTGACCTTAAAAAAGTTACCTTGACCTTTGACCCAAGGTCACCAAAACCTAATCAGGTCAAGTGCCTTTGCCCACCATTCTACCAAGTAATTTTGGTTGAAATCTGCAGCCTCTGCTACTCTCGATCAAAATCGATCAATAGCTAATGAGAGTACATTTCAAAGCTGATATTTGCACTTGGCCCATTTAGCTCAGTTGCTATGATGCTCGCTCGATAAGCGATAGGTACGGAGATCAAAAACAGGTTGTGGGCTTATGATCCATAAGTAGTCGAAATTACACATTTTTCATAACATTAACAAAATCTGGCAATTTTTCAATTTTTTACAAAAATTAAAAACAACCACGCATTGCACACCTCCAATATACGCTCTCTCTGTGTGCAAGAGGAAAATAAAATCCCTTTAATAGTGACTGAGATCTGGCGGGTACAAGCTTACCACTATACATAGGGGCAATTGCATATTTTAACTTGCGTTGATATCCCGTTCGCATATCTGACCAGTGCCCATGTTTCTTTCGGTTGGGTTGATGCGCGGTGCGCATTTTGGACCAGTGAACAGGTTCATATAACTTGTGCTGACGCGCGATTTCCATTTCGGACCGGTACGCATATTATTCAAGTCGCCGATGTCCGACTCTTATGTCTATTCAACTGGCGTCGATGCGTGGTTCTTTCTTCGGACCTCTGCGCATATTTTTCAACTTGCGTTGATGCGCGGCTCTCATTTCGGACCACTGCGCATGTCTATTCAACTTGCGTCGAAGCCTGGTTCTTTTTTGGCCTAGTAGGCATGTTTGTTTAACTTGCGGTGCTGTGTGGTGCTTAATTTGGACCAGTTTGCAATGTTATTTAACTTCCGTCGATGGGCGGTTCGCATTTCGGTCCATTGCGCATATTTATTTAACTTGTGTTGATGCGTGGTTCTCATTTCAGACCAGTGCGCATGTTTCTTTGGGTTAAGTTGATGCGCGGTTCTTTTTTTCAGATCAGTGCGCATATTTAAATTGCGTTCATGTGCAGTTCGCATTTCGAACCAGTTCGCATGTTTATTTAACTTGCGTTGATGCACGGTGCTAATTTTGGTCCAGTGTGTTTGCTTATTTAGCTTGTGTCGATGTGTGGTTCGCATTTAGGACCAGTGCGCATGTTTTTTTAACTTGCGTTAATGCTCGGTTCCCATTTCTGACCAGTTTGTTTATTTGCGTCGATGAGCGGTTCGCTTTTTTCACCAATGCGCATGATTATTCAGCTTGTGCTGATGCAAGGTTCGTATTTTGGAACAGTGCACATGTTTATTTAACTTGCGTTGATGTGCAGTTCCCATTTCGGAAAACTGCGCATGTTTATTTAACTTGCCTCGATGTGCGGTTCGCATTTCGGACCAGTGCTCATGTTTCTTAGGTAGCGTTGATGCGCGGTTCGCATTTCGGACCACTGCGCATGTCTATTCAACTTGTTACTTGCGACTACGCATGGTTCTTTTTTCAGACCAGTGCGCATGTTTATTTAACTTGCGTTTATGCGTCGTGCTTAGTTTGGACCAGTTTGCATGTTTATTTATCTTCCTTCGATGCGCGGTTCACATTTCGAACCAATGCCCATGTTTATTTAACTTGTATCGATGTGCGGTGCTTATTTTGGACCACTGCTCGAAAGTTCGAAAACAGGAAGTGACGTCATCAGACCCCCCCTCCCCCCTTCCCCCCAGGAGGCATACCCTAAGTCACCTGTCATTCATCATGACGTCATTAGTCACGTGACCTGTCAATCATCATTGGTCACATGACCTGTCAATCATGTGTGATGTGATTCCAACCGTATATGAGGAATATTTTCCCGATCATTAACCTTCCGGCCTGAATGGCTCACTTGGTACAGCAGAGGACCCGTAAGCGGAAGCATGATCTGAAGGTCGGTGGATTGACATCCCCGTGGGAATTTCCACCATCTGTCTATCATACCATGGGGACCCCCCGGACATACTATGTACCAACCCCCTCCACTAGGATATGATTCAGCACTCCTATAAGAGCACATTGTGTATGCACATGTGTTTCATTCATGCTCTGGCTGCCGTTGGATACACATGGAAAACAAGTGAAAACAGTTGCTCTTGCTGTTGTACTATTGTGCTGTTGGAGAACAAGTGAAAGATTGACTGGAATACATAGGAGACAAAGTGAAACATTGGTTATTCTTTAAAAGAAAAAGGAAGTGAAAGATTGGAGACATGGAGACGAATTAGACAGAGTCGTGGTAAGTAGCCTTTTTTGTAACACTATGTAACATTATGTAACACTATGTAACATTATGTAACATGTAACATTATGCAACATAATGTAACACTATGTAACATCATGTAACACTATGTAACATTGTGTAACATAATGTAACACTATGTAACACAATGTAACATTATGTAACATCATGTGACGCTATGTGACTATGTAACATCATATGGCTATATGACTATGTAAGGAGTATGTAATTGCTATGTGAACATAATTAGTCTAACGTATGTATGTCATTATCGATCGTTGTAAGGAGCATGTAATTGCTATGTGAACATAATTAGTCTAACGTATGTATGTCATTATCAGATCGTTCAACAGACAAGCCGTAATACCTCACTTGGTAGAAGAGACGGCTCGTAACCTGAAAGTTGTGGGATCGATCCCACCTCGGGACAAACTTTTTTTTTGGTTTCTTTTTTGTTCACTTTTGTGACTCTGTGACATTATGTGACATCATGTTACTGTGACATTATGTGACTTTATGTGACTGTGACTTTTTTTTTTACATAATAGCCATATTTCTATGTCTATTTTCACTGATAATATTTAATTAGTCATATTTCAATGGTTCTATTACAATAACCACACACACACACAGCATAAGTACATGAAAGGTCTCAGGGCGTGGGGAAACCGATCGATAAATTTCAGAGTGTACTCGTTCAGAGCGTGGGGGAAACCGATCGATAAATTTCAGAGTGCACTAGTTCAGACCGTGGGAACGATCGATAAATTTGAAAACATCAAAGGCCTAGACCGTGGGAACGATCGATAAATTTTAGAGTGCACTAGTTTAGAGCGTGGAAACGATCAATAAATTTGAGAAGGAATGGGATTTTCCCTAAGTTAAGCCCAATGTTATGTTTTATGTTATAGTAGTTGGAAAATGACACTTCTAAAGCACATTTAACAAAAGTAGTTTTTGGAAAACATATAATGTATAAAATAAGTTTTAGCATTTTACCATGCTACTTATTCAAATGTTTTGAAGTTATAGTAGTGCGAAAATGGTGGTTCTAGATCAACTTTAGCAAATTTAGTTTTTAACAACATATGATATATAAAATAAGTTTTAGCATTTTACCATGCTACTTATTCGAATGTTCTAAAGTTAAAGTAGTGTGAAAATGGTGGCTCTAGATCAACTTTAGCAAATTTAGTTTTTGATAACATATGATATATAAAATAAGTTTTAGCATTTTACCATGCTACTTATTCGAATGTTCTAAGGTTATAGTAGTGTGAAATGGTGGGTCTAGATCAACTTTAACAAATTTACTTTTTAACAACATATGGTATATAAAATAAGTTTGAACATTTTACCATGCTACTTATTCGAATGTTTTAAAGTTATAGTAGTGTGAAAATGGTGGTTCTAAACCAAATTTAACAAATTTAATTTTTTTGAAAATATATGCTTTTCTTTTCTTAATGCTTTAAGATATCGTCAGAACACATCGCTCTCCGCTTTCACCTGATCATTAACAATGTCAACATTTCTTCTTCACCGATGTGCAGAGACCATGGATGACGTCTTCAAAGTGAACTATGTTGACTATGTGTTTTCAAAGCTTCCTGCTTTTGAATCGGATTGGATTTTACAAGTGAAGAATTTGCATCAGCATTGGGAAACTGTTGGAAAGACAATTCGAAGAGATGAATTCATACGCTCGTTTCTACGCGAATGTGAAGAAATACTTTTACCATCAACTTATGACATTGATTCAGCATTTATCCGCGCCAATACAACTTGGGCAGCTGAACTCATGTTAGTTGTAGCTGCTAGAATTATTTTACATTATGATGATGACATTCCATTGACGACGAATGTATCAGAACTTGTTCGATTCAACAGTGGGCGAGTTTAAGTGAATTCAAAACTATGTAAAATGTTTGAAGAACTATAAGAAAACTGACTCTGCAATTTTTTAATGGCATAAAAGGAGAAGGGTGAAGTGAAGTCATCATTCAATGCACAGCCATGGAGAAGACAAGCAGCTTTAAAATTAGTGCAAACTTAATCATTACTGTGGAGCATGGGCAATTTGGAACATTTCTTCGAATCAAACGTGGAGAGAGATGGCTTGCTTTAGCACCATCCTTATGGCAAATTGTGTGTGAGAGATTAAAAAATTTACGCGACATTGGCTTCAAACTGTACTTAACGCAAACGAAGTGGCTTGAAGTCATTTCATACTTGGATATGCGCTATGTGAGTTTTGTACAAACATCACTGTTTGAAGGGAAATAATATACGCGTTATATCAACATGAATGATGGTGAATGGGAGACATTGCTTCAGGAAATGGATAACATCAACTTAGTCTTATTCGCCAAACCTGAGCCATGTATGGAATGTCATGGGAAGAAAACTCCTATCAAGCTACAAAAGGGCAATCGAATGAAAGTGTCAAAGCTCTCCAAGAAAAGACTGGTTGAAGTTCGATTGGAGAATATGAACGCGCAAAATCAACTTGGATTTACCTGTGAATATTGTGGTGCTTACGGATATGCTGAGGATTATGATTGTCACTGCCACAAGTACAATTGCAAGTTGTGTGAACCTTACAACTTCTGCAACAAGTGCGACTCACTAACAGTATCTGCCGAGTAAGACTGAGAGTCATTTGCTTACCAGCTGTCATAGTGTGCAGACGTGTTATATGGATATGTGAAAGATGGATGTAGAAACATGTTTCAAGGAGAAGTATGTGGACTACATGATAAGTGAACTGGCGCGTTTTGGATCTATTCAACAACAACTGCAACACTTTGACATTTATTGGAAACTTGCGCATTCCACGTTAAGTGTATCAAACTTACGTGAGGATTTCATCAAAGAGTGTATGTTTTCAAACATTGACGGAGCTGAGGAGTTTTATGTGGAAGCAGCATATCACTTCGCTCGATTTGATCCAAGACTGTTTGATGAAGTGAGAGAGTGGTTAATCTACATTGCAGTATAATGACAGACATTACATTGAGACAATATATTGTGCAAAAGACATATTGTGAAGAAATGTTATTAGCTGTAAAAAAGTTTGCATGTTTAGTATGTCCTGCTTGTCAAAATGAAGAGTGTTTAGAACATATGTGTCATTCTACATGTGTCTATACATATTGGAATGAAGCTAAATATTACATTCATTTAGATAAAGTGTTAGATAATGCAAATCAACGTTGTGAAAAATATGGTGTAGATGCTATCACATTTGATGAATTAAGTAGTTGGTTAATATACATTGAAGATCAATGGACTCCAATTATTCACACCATTGTATCAATACTTGATTTGTAAGATATGTTGATTGAGTTGATAAAATAAAATTTAAGATATGTTGATAAAATAAAATTTTAGATGTGTTGATAAAATGCAAGATATGTTGATAAAATAATATGCAAGATATGTTGACAAAATAAAATGCAAGATATGTTAACAAGTGTTGGTCATTTAGTGTTAACATGTCAACGTGGAAAGACTACTTAACCAATATTTACTTTAAACCTGGTCAACCCGGGGCATTTGCTGGTCCTTACAAACTTTATCACATTTAAAAAAAATTGATCACTCAGTCACTCATTCACAAGTGAAGAAATGGTTACAGGATCAAGATGCCTTCAGTTTACTACAACCTGTATAATACAGGTATATAAGGCAACGTGTCATTACACGTGGAATTGATGACATGTGGGATATTGATTTAGCTGACATGGGAAACATAGCTTCCTATAATGATGACACCCGCTTTTTATTGGTTGTCATTGATGTGTTTTCCAAATATTTGTGGGTGCAGCCAATACCTAATAAATCACATACCAGCGTCATAGAAGCCTTTCAAAAGATTTTTCATGAAACACAACGAAGACCACGAACTCTAAGGTCAGATAAAGGAACTGAATTTAAAAACAGATGGGTAAAAGCATTTTTGAAGAAGAAGGGAATACATGCCTATACGACAAAGAATGAAACCAAAGCCAACTTTGCTGAGAGAGTCATATTTCCTACATAATCAAACTTATCGATATATGGACATCCTTCCAGACTTAGTGTACAATTACAACCATAGACTTCATGGCTCCCTCCCTAATAAGTATGCTCCTGCAGATATTCGTAAAGACAACGAATCGAAAGTGTAGAAGTATATGTATGTGGACAAGTTGAAATTGAAACCAAAGAAGAAGAAAAAACCCTACAAATTTAAAATCGGTGATCAGGTTCGCATTTCCCACATGAAATATGTATTTCAACGGGATTATCGTATAAATTGGACGCAAGAAGTCTTCATTATCACACATCGTTGTAAGATATTGATGGACATTTCTATAAAGAACTGCAGAAAGTGACAAAAGATATTGAATCTGTCTACAGAATTGAAAAGGTTTTGAAAACACGAAGAAGACGAGGTGTTAAAGAATTATTTGTGAAGTGGTTAGGTTGGCCAAAGAAGTTTAACAGTTGAGTGAAAGAAACTGATATTCGAAAATGAAGCATCCATTCACATGTTTGGTCTCTGGACCTACAGGCAGTGGTAAAACTTCTCTAGCTAGAGAAATTCTAGAACAAAAGTTAATTAAACCCTCTCCAAAAACCATTTTATGGCTCTATACAGCAGATCAGCCTTTGTACAAGGGAATGAAAGTGTGGAATTTTACCAAGGCATTCCAGACGACATTGAAGACCGTTTTAACCCGAAAAAGCCAAACTTACTCATCATTGATGATTTGATGACTAAATTTCATAGTGATCAGCAAATGAAGCGTCTCTTTAATGTTGGTAGCAGTCATCAAAATCTAAGCATTATTTTTATTGTGCATAATTTATTCCATCATGGTAGAGAAATGCGAAATATTAGTTTGAATACACATTATATCATTCTGTTTAAAAATCCTAGAGACAGTCAACAAATAAGTACATTAGCGCGACAAATGTATCCTGGAAAATCTGAATTTCTCATAGAAGCCTATCAAGATGCTACCAGCAAACCTCATAGCTATTTATTCATTGATTTGAAGCCGAAGACGAATGATCAACTACGTATTCGTACAGGCATTTTACCAAAAGATACACATTATGTATATGTTGATGAAGTAGCGTATGAACAAGAACCAAGTCACTTGACCATTCGCAGCCAAGATTTCTAAACGTATTCAAGCGAATCAACCTTTTCTTCACTTGCTCGCACGCAGCGGGCCTAAACGGCGTAAATCCTTGTTACAATAAGCTACTAAGGAGGAATTAACTAGCTTGTTTGAAATTTTTTTGAATATATTGCGAGGACATTTACCCTTAATCTCAAAAAGGTATAAGGAATTCAAGCGTGAACGTCATACCCTACGCACACTGGCAGATAAGATATCACTTCGAAGAAAAAAGAAGTTGGTTAATCAGAAAGGAGGATTCATTGGAGCTATTGCTAAATTTGAATTACCCTTGTTAGCTCAGTTGCTGTTAAAATGAAACATACTATGAAAATGGTCCTCATTCCTGATTATGAATATAAAATGTTGTTAGAAAAGAAGGGAAAAGATGGTGAAATCAAAACGAAAGTGAATAAACTTTTACGTGGGAAACGAACTCGTGAAAAGGCAATAGAAATGTCTCAAGTTCTTGGCCGTCATTTACGAACAATTCAGTCACAACAACAACAACAAAAGTCTGCTACATCATCCAAAGCAGAAAAATTAGAAAAATCCCAACAGTTTCTAAACCATTTTCAACCTATTTATCATTTAAAACTAACACAACTTCTGGCAGAACTTAAGAAATATGGTACGAGATGGACAGATAAAAAAGAACTTGTTTTAAAAACGGGTACTGTCATTACAAATTCCAACATTATTGATTTGTTGAAACAAGCATTGGTTTCTACAAGAAGAAAAGAACGACGAGAACCACCACATGGGTGGAAGCAGTTAATTGAGGAAATTGTAGACGCTAATATTCCAAAAACTTTGTTTGGAAAAAGGACAACTCGTGAATACATTACAAAAGAGATACAACAACGTCAACAAAGGTTGTTTCCAGAAGGATGGGAAACGTTTTAACATGGATTAAAGAGTTATGGTGTTGTTGTTGTGAAGAAAATGGAAATAAAAATACTATTCCTGTAAAAATTAGGTGTGTCAGTGCTTGTTGTCGAGAAGTAGTAGATACCAATGCAGATCATGTAGATAGCAAATTAGACGACAATTTAGACAGCAATGGAGATGACGAGTGTCAAACATGAAGTAATGTATATATGTTACAGTAAATCTGTGTAATCAGTAAATTCACGTAATTACTAAAAGTTTTAGGAATTACGTGAAATTACTGTCGGGGCCGGGAATTACGCGAAATTCCTAAAATCTGCAGGAATTTCATGTAATAACTGAAACAGGAGGTCAGTAATTACACGAAATCACTAAACTGTGAATTAAAGAAAAACAAAAATCAAGCCCCCTAGAGTGATACGACTAATAGTCGGCTGGGTTAATAAAACGTTTACCCAGTTAAAACGTTAACACATTGTTTTTCTTTAATTCACAGTTTAGTGATTTCGTGTAATTACTGACCTCCTGTTTCAGTTATTACATGAAATTCCTGCAGATTTTAGGAATTTCGCGTAATTCCTGGCCCCGACAGTAATTTCACGTAATTCCTAGAAGTTTTAGGAATTACGTGAAATTACTGATTACACAGATTTACTGTAACATATACATATCCAGTCTATCTACATCACACAAACGATTTAGTCATCATGGAGTCAACAAGTTTTTATATAACTTTACCTAGCAATGCTAGTATGAACTATTATCCTACTAATAAGGCTTCTACTTATCAAATTCGTTTACCTCGTACAATATATTTGAAAGGAAAATATGAAGTAGCCTTAGCTGAAATTCAATACCCACACACATGGACGACAATGAGGCCAGGAATACACTATACTCTTCATTAGAAGTAGAAGTATTTTATGCAGTTTCCATTCCATATGGTTACTACAGATCCATACCTGAAATATGTACTGCAATAAATGAAGAATTACAAAAATCTATTAATGCAAACTCTATTCAGTTAAAGTATGATAAAACTAGAGCGGCCAGTGCACATAAAACATAATAGTGCAGGCTTGTATTACACACTTTCAATCGATACCTACTTAGTTTCTTGTTCTTGTGAACAAAACTCCCCGACTAAAACCATGACCCTCCCCCAAACTGAAATATTCATTTCTGCAAACATAACCTTCATTCATTGTAAAAAACTCAAAATAAACCAAAACAGATGGTGGTCACTAAAACAGATATAAATGAGCATCTTTTTTTCATCGGAGTCTGGAAGGTGGTCGCTAAAACGGGTTTTACTGTAGGCCCCTCTTATCCAGACGAAGTTGGTCACTATAGCAGTTTTACTGTACGTTACATTTTTATCCGGGTCTGGAAGGTGGTCAAGACAGGCAGGTTTTACCGTACGTCTTTTTACCTGAATGTGGAAGGGGTCACGACAAACGGTTCTTACTTTACATCTTTTTATCCAGGTCTTGAAGGTGGTCGGGATTTTTTTGCTAACCATCATCCTCCACACTGTAGGTCCGACTATAAACACAACTCTAACCCTAACCTTAGAATGGTTTCGCATACCACCAACGCAAACTGCTGTAGAAAAAAAAGTTATAATGTAGACTATCAACCACTGACTACCATTAGAGAGGGCGCTCCAATAGAACAGAAGAATATCTGGATTTAAAGAATAGTAAACTTCATATTGTATGCGCTATTGTAAAAGCTGATGGAATACCATGTGATGTAGATGATAATGTATCATGCATTAATGATTTGTTTAATGGGTTATGGTCCAATATTGAATTATTTCTAAATGATCGTTTGGTATCACATAGCAACAATACCTATGGATATGCCAGCATCATATCTCATCTCATTCATGACTCGGAAGAAAGTCTCCATTCTGAGCGCTCTATGCGTCTCATCTATAAAGATACTGCTGGGTCAATGAATTGTCATGAGGTAGAAAGAGCTAATCATGAAAGATATGTATCAGGTTTTCATGTAAATGTTGAAGGTGGTGATCTAGCTCAAACAGGAAATAATGGTTTACATAATCGTTATTTGTATACACGTCTAAGCCGTGATTTTGCGCTTACAGGTGGTTTAAGGGTAGATTTGTTTGAGCAAGATTGCTATCTTCCCAATGGTATTAGTATGAAATTACGTTTACATAGACAAAAAGATGAATATGTATTAATGGCTGCAAATAATGGTTTTAAAGTAGAAGTGAGAGATGCGTTTTCAACCATTCGCAAAGTGAGGGTTAGTCCAGGTATTCAGTTAGGACATGCAGATGCATTGATGAAAACTTCTGCTAAGTTAATTATTACTAGAAAAGAGTGTAAAATTTTAGCTATTACAGCTGCATTTCAATCTTTTGTGAAAGATAACATCTTTTTAGGTCAATTACCAAAACGAATTGTTATTGGACTGGTTCATAATGAAGCCTTTGCTGGAACAGTTTTGAGAAATCCATACAATTTTGATCATTTTCTTCTTAACTTTATGCAACTTTACACGGATGGCAAACCAGTCCTATCCAAACCTCTCAAGCTTGACATAAATCGAGGCAAATATCTTGATGCTTTTGAAACTCTTTGCAAATCTTTTGATAGATTGAATGGTGAGAAAAGTTCCATTATAAAACGAGAAGATTGGCCTAGAGGTTATGCTTTATTTTCTTTTGACTTAACACCTGATTATGATGGTGATGATCATTATGCCCTTATCAAACATGGGAATTTGCGAGTAGAAATGAATTTTGCTGGTGCCTTGCAAAATACAGTCAATGTTATAGTATATGCTGTATTTGATAACATCATTGAAATATGTGCAAATCTTAGCATTCAATTCGACTACCAGTCATGAACACGAAGCAGATAGACGCCATCCTATCTCGCGATGGCGCGACAAAAGAATGGTTTCAAGGCATGTTTTCCATGGACCAGTTACCATCTTTACAACGCGGTGCCTATGTCATCAACACAGACGATCATGATGAGCCAGGAGAGCATTGGATGGCAGTATATTATGACGAAGACCCTGCAGAATATTTTGACTCTTATAGACTTTCAGCTATAGATAGTCGTTTGAATAAGTTTTTAAGGTTTAATTTCATTTATAATTCAGTTCCATTACAAACACCGATATCATCTACATGTGGATTTTATTGTGTGCATTATATAATTCAAAGAGCTCGAGGATATAATCCTTTTGAAATCATTGATGTATTAAGAAGAAGTGATGGTGATTTTGTTGTAAAGGATTTTGTATTTAGACATTATAAGTCATTATTTTATTGATGTTGTATTAGTTAAGTTGTATTAGTTAAGTTGTTATTGTTAATTTTATTATGGATATTGTAAATAAACAAGATAGTTTTATACAACATTCTTTTTATTGTGTTATACATTATTTACATTTCAACAAATCTAGTTTACATTAAACTTTTATTTTACAAATACATTCAATACATCGATAAACAAATGCCATTCATACCAATCTAAATTAATATATATGTATCATAGACATTACATCCACGTTTGTAAATGCTATGAAAACTAGCATAACACTGTCCATTACCAAAATTTATTATTTTAACATCTTCGTGTTCAGACAGTTTCAGTTCATATCCATGATCATTCATGTCAATGTCCATCACCATAACACACATGGGATGTGTCAGCTCAATGGACTTGGTGCCTCGCATGAGTTGCATTCCTTCCTCTTTGAATTCAAGCGTCAGGTTCTTTCCAATCCAATGCTTGTAACAGAGCGTACCATTCCACTGTGTTGAGGGTGATGTAGTCGTAGCGTTCTGTAACCTCGTCATATTGGCGAAATGTACAAACACGTCTAGACAGTTCTCAGTCACGCACTTCTAATTCATTTGAGACTGCCAGGAGAAAGCCGGGTATCCTCAACTTCTCTAGATGGTCTTTCAACACAGATTGTTCGTCAGGTGACAGAATAATATACTTTCCAAAATGTTTTAGCACAATGTCATCACATAAGTTTTGCATATATGAGAATCCATTGTAATGGGTTCATAATCCAACAAATAGTCTTCCATCTCGTTCAA
Organism: Protula sp. h YS-2021; assembly: GCA_949752745.1. Lineage (NCBI taxonomy): Eukaryota > Metazoa > Annelida > Polychaeta > Sabellida > Serpulidae > Protula > Protula sp. h YS-2021. Next base: position 21,025,007 of record OX457027.1, on the reverse strand, counting down.
CAGTCAGATCAACTATGAGCTGTCTCCTTGTCTGCAAAGACGTTTTTATGCTCGCAAGATGGTGAAGAGTGAGCAGCTTCTAGGAATCGTAAGACTGCGCGCCAATTCTTCATATCAAAGTGAATCAAATCTGAATATGGAGTATCTGGCACAACTCTATGATAATCCTCTGGATAATCCTGTAAAAGATTTCTCCAGAATCTAACACGTATGTCAGAATCATGTTCAATCACAAACACTTCAACTTTATTTTCAAGTCTACGTTTAAACCCAGGTTCAAGCGGTATGTTTTTTAAGTCTTTCCACACTTCAGGTTTAAACCGATAAGCAGAACTTATTATCTGAGAACTTATTATCACTTCATTCCTATCATTTACAGCAAGGTAAGCACCACCGTTAAACACAAGTACATTCATGATGACAATACCTTGTTATGCGCCGTCTTCTTGTCTTCGAAGCCTTTTATCCACTTCTTTCACCTGCTTCTTCAGCATTTTCCATTCAGGTATTGTCAGCAAAATACCCATTTTCGTAGGACGGTTTCTTCCAGTTACCTCATCTCTGAGGTATTTGCGAATGTTTACCACTCCTTCATTACTTTGTTTCATAATTTTAATGTACTTTCCATTTCCTAGTGAAAGCATTCCATCCCACGACTGTGGTGTTGGTGCCGTCTCCACTTTCAATTTCTTGATGGTAGTGGTAGGATTTTTCACTTTTAAGTCTTGAAGCCATGTTAACGCTTCAATGTTCACACCTCAAATAACTCTTACGTTGGAGGACCTCCCCCTTTTATAACATTGCTTTTAATGTCCATGCGCTAAGGTGGAATAGCCATCATTCGGCACATATCGCTTGTCGTCATATGCGGAGAGTGCTACTTTCCTCATCTTCTCCGAGAAAAGCTGGTGACTATGACTTCGAATAATGGGTCCTGTAGCCATCGTTTGAGTTTTCTTGAACAAACTGTCTCTATACTGCACATGTTTAATGCGTCTTTGGCAAGCTTGAGTGATGCCTTTAGCTGTATGTTTTTCTTTCCCGCCACACAATAAACTGTACATTTTCGGTCTGAGTCCAACAAACTCTTCAATGGGGACGCCTACTGTCTCATCCTTCATTTTCCCAAGCACTTTTTTGTTCACGTTGGAATGAAGGAAGTGATCTGGCGGATAGTCACTTGTGTCGAACAGGTCAGCATCTTGCTGCATATCCTTGTAAATATCTTCCGTTTCTATGTCGTAACACAGACTGTCGGTGTCGCTGAACAACAACTTGGCATTGGGATACTTGACCATGATGTAGTTGTAATGAAAGTTGAACATAAGCAATTTGCTGAGGTCGAAAATGGTGAAGCCAACTTGAATGGGTTTATCCAGAAGCAAATTCACTTTGCGCAAATGTATGGCGGTCAAATCTTCGTTGAAAATTTTGAATTTGTGAAAAGAAGGTTTGGCCACAAGTTTCTTGAACAGCTTTTCCTGGTGAACAAGTTCAACATTGATTCGCTTTCTCACATTTTCCATGGTTTTGCCAAACACAGAGTTGTTCATCAGTTTGAAGAAGTCTTTCTCAAATGGGTTCTTGGCCAATTTCTTGATGGCGCGATGTACTTTGGTGACTTTCAACCGTAGTGAGACGTACTGTTGTAAATTCCTGTAATGGAGTACATATTTCTTCTTGCCAGACAAGTTAGGAATGAGCTTTTCACTGGGTTTGCCTTTCATGTTCAGATCTTCCCGTAGCTTCTGACTGTACTCTGACAATTCTCGAACTTTAACACATTTCCGTTCTGGAGCCAATGGGTAGTGATTGTGACGATCATGGATTGAATGTGGGTATTCTAAATCCACTTCCAAAATGAATCAAATGTCATCATCGTCATCCACATCCATGAAGTCAATGGATTCTGGCTCACTCACCCACATAAATCCTCTTTGTGGCATGCTTTGCGACATGGCCCAGCCACACAAGTTGTTTGCGTCGAGGTACACCAGGTAGTTGTTTGGTAATCTGCTACGTAGGGATAATTTGCTTTCGCATACTTGTGCGTGATCACAGATATTCCTCCACGTATGCCTTGCTCAACCATTTGTCATTGATCATTGATCAATTCCAACTTCACCTTTGTCGCTTTTAACATTGCATCCCACGACAGTCCCGGTGCTGTATAGTAGTGGGCAGGACCCAATTCATACGTGTTGAGACACACTTGACGAAAATTTTCAAACACGTCAGCTAGCAGTAGCACATCTGATTTCAGGTACAGGTCGTGGTATTCACCGAATGTGGTACAGTTGAATGTATCCCACACCTTCTGCGCATGCGCATTATCTTCATCGCTAATGTCCTCTTCGCTAAGCTGACTATAAAACTTGTCCTTCGATGGTAGCTGTGTTTTAACAAACTTGGGTGGCTCGTCCACGTAATCGTAAGGGTACACTCCCTTTCTCAGCAGCAAATCTTGTTGGTCACTATCGTAAATGTGAGAGGTCATGTTGTAGAAGTTATCTTTCCCTTCCGCCGCAAGGTTGGATACCAACTTCTGTAGAGGGTACTCATGAACTGAAAGCTGTCTGTAAATTTCAGATTGCTCATGGTAAATGCAATATATTTCTCAATGGTGTTGGGAATGACTGTAATCGTTTCATCTTTGAATTTCCCAATTTCCTCCATGATCAAATGACTGTCATAGCCTCGCAAATTGTGGAAAAAACACAGGAATGATAAAAGAATCTTTATCCCCTTGCTTATCCTTTCTAAGTCGGAATTGTAAGTTGCATTCATTGTGCGCAGCTCCGCGATATTTGCCATTGATGTGGTCATGATCTCTCACACGATCTGCTCCTAGAGGCTCATGACAAATGTAGCAATCGACAGCGTTCTTGAAATTCTCTTTGTCTCACCATTTCCTTTGGTCGCTCTAAACCACGCACAATATGATCACGTTCATTCACCATATGGTCTAAAAAGACCTTTACGGCGTTGTCTCCTCGATACACGATTGGTGCACGTGTGTTGTACTGACTCACAACTACATAGGCGAAGCTGTTTGGACGATGATGTTGATACTTGTCTCCTTCTTCATGCTTTTGCGTGAAACATTCAAAGTCTGCATAAATCACAAACGGTGCTCGCTGTTGTTTGGCTACATTCTTGAACTTGATGAAGGGTTCCTTGGGGAATGACAGACGTTGCGCGCCATGCTTGCCACAAACTTCACGATGCTCATCTAAAAGCTCTTGTCGCATAAACCCGTGAAGACAGTTGAAACAATAAAGAGCTGCACCATTATGCTTTGATCGATAAGACATAAGTCTTCTGAAATTCTTGATGAGGCAGTAATGCCTTTTCTTGTCATTGCTAATCAAAAGCAAGTTGATTTCTCTCGCACTGGTGTTTCGACTAAGTTGTATCGGAACAACTACATCATGTTCATATCCAAACACGTAAATGGACACATCATTCCCCTTTTCAAACTTTGGAATGTCTGTAATCGGTGTTGGAAATTTCATACCTTCCACCTTTAATTCCTTCTCAAATGGCTTGTAATGATTCACGCGATTTGGATTTCTGTCATGAGGGTGAAGGTGAGCCAATACAGACCATAAGAAACACTTGTTGTCATCATTCTGAATGTTTATCACACCCTCTGTTTTCTTCACTTTCTTCGGCAATAGAATAAAACTACTTGCATCCAGTGGCGCTAACGTAGCTGTATGTACTTCAATGTACAGTATGTTATCCAATACCCAGCTAGAGCCTTGTCGCTCATGTTCATCAAACCTAGTAAACAATTCTTTATAGGCTTCTGGCAAGTCCTGCTCAGTCCTGGATGGTATGCTGTATATGTTGGACTGCTGATAAATGCATTATCCACTTGTTCTACCATAACACCTTCAGCATTCGCCGTCAGTTTCTTGAAGCGCGCATGAACAACAATGTACCATTTCATTCCATAGTTTAAGGTTTCCAACAAATGTGCCTTGATACGGTTCTCTGGCTGTCGCATTTCAAGCAGTAAATCTGATTCATCCTCAGACTCGAACCGTCTTTCCTGCGCGTTTTCACAAAGACTAACCCTTCTACCTCTCCCTACTTGTCCTGTCTTTTGTTTCTTTGAAACATGTTCTTCATGAGGCACATTTTCAATCTCAGCTGGTATGCATGCATGTGCCTCATAAGTATCCAAAGATGAAAAGATTTTAATGCATTCACAGCAGAGGAACGGATCAGGTCTGATAATACCATCTTGTACCGTCTTTCGTCTTTTGGCTTCAGTCTTCTCAACAAGCTCTTCATGAGCACGTTTCATCTTAGCTGGTTTGCATGTAAGTGCTACGAACAATTCCAGAGATGGAAATGTCACATTACAACCATGACAGAAGACTGATGTGTCTGAATTAGATGCCATTGTTGTTGTCACGTCAATTGCTTAAACTAATATGATGAAATATAGGTCACAATCATCCCATTTATACCGCCTACGCATGTACTGCAGAGACATCTAGCGGAGAGCAATGTGTTCTGACGATACCTGAAAGCATTAAGTAAAGAAAAGCATAATATGTTTTCAAAAAATTAAATTTGTTTAATTTGGTCTAGAACCACCATTTTCACATTACTATAACTTTAAAACATTCGAAGAAATAGCATGGTAAAATGTTCAAACTTATTTTATATATTATATGTTGTTAAAAACATATTATCGATCGGTTTCCCCACACTCAGAGACCTTTCATGTACTTATGCTGTGTGTGTGTTTGTGTGTGTCTGTGTGTGTGTGTGTGTGTGTGTGGTTATTGTAATAGAACTATTGAAATATGACTAATTAAATATTATCAGTGAAAATAGACATAGAAATATGGCTATTATGTAAAATTAAAAAAAAGTCACAGAGTCACATAAAGTCACAGTCACATGATGTCACAGAGTCACAAAAGTGAACAAAAATAAAACAAAAAAAAAGTTTGTCCCGAGGTGGGATCGATCCCACAACCTTCAGGTTACGAGCCGTCTCTTCTACCAATTGAGCTATTACGGCTTGTCTGTTGAACGATCTGATAATGACATACATACGTTAGACTAATTATGTTCACATAGCAATTACATACTCCTTACAACGATCTGATAATGACATACATACGTTAGACTAATTATGTTCACATAGCAATTACATACTCCTTACATAGTCATATAGCCATATGATGTTACAGTCACATAGTGTTGCATTATGTTACAGTGTTACATTATGTTACATAGTGTTACATTATGCTACATTATGTTACATAGTGTTGCATTATGTTACATGTGACATAATGTTACATAATGTTATATAATGTTACATAATGCTACATGATGTTACATGATGTTACATGATGTTATATGTTACATAATGTTACATAGTGTTACATGATGTTACATAGTGTTACATGATGTAAGATGATGTTATATAATGTTACATGTTACATAATGTGTCATAGTGTTACAAAAAATGTTAGAGTTACATAATGTTACATGTTACATAATATTACATAGTGTTATATTATGTTACATAATGTTACATAATGTTACATAGTGTTACATGATGTTACATACTGTTACATTATATTACATAATGTTACATGTTACATAATGTTACATAGCGTTACATAATGTTACACAGTGTTACAAAAAAAGGCTACTTACCACGACTCTTTGTCCAATTCGTCTCCATGTCTCCAATCTTTTACTTCCTTTTTTTAAAAGAATAACCAATGTTTCACTTTGTTTCCTATGTGTATTCCAGTCAATCTTTCACTTGTTCTCCAACAGCACAATAGTACAACAGCAAGAGCAACTGTTTTTACTTGTTTTCCATGTGTATCCATGTGCAGCCAGAGCATGAATGAAACACATGCGCATACACAATGTGCTCTTATAGGAGTGCTGAATCACATCCTGGGGGGGGAGGGGGGTCGGTACATAGTATGTCCGGGGGGTCCCCATGGTATGATAGACAGATGGTGGAAATTCCCACGGGGGGGGGGGGGGGGTCGGTACATAGTATGTCCTGGGGGGGTCCCCGGGGGGAGGGGGGTCCCATGATATGATATGAAAGTGATGCCCGAGGGCGGGTTCGATCCACCGACCTTCAGATCATGCTTGCGCTTACGGGTCCTCTGCTCTACCAAGTGAGCCATTCAGGCCGGAAGGTTAATGATCGGGAAAATATTCCTCATATACGGTTGGAATCACATCACACATGATTGACAGGTCATGTGACCAATGATGATTGACAGGTCACGTGACTAATGACGTCATGATGAATGACAGGTGACTTAGGGTTATGCCTCCTGGGGGGGGAGGGGAGAGGGGGGTCTGATGACGTCACTTCCTGTTTTCGAACTCTCGTTTTCCAACTACTGGGCTCATATAAAAAAGAAATGAAATCTGATTAAAACTGTAGGAGGAAATGCCTTTTGAATTTTTCTTCAAAAATTCCCCAGCAATTCCCTGATCGACTCAAAAAGCACAGGCATGCCTCAGCCCCAAAATAAATCATGTCTGCTCAAAACTGTAGATGAAGATGCATTTTGAGGTATTTTCATCAAAAATCGCCCCCAATCAAAAATTCCCTAGTCGAGTCAAATAGTACAAGCCGTATGCCCGACCCACTCATACCAAAAATAAATAAAATCGGATAAAAACTGTAGGAGGAAATGCATTTTGAAATTTTTCTTCAAAAACTCACTAAAAATAAAAAAATTGTCCGATCGACTGAAAAAGCACAAACGTATGCACGACCCTTTAGGGGTGCCTCATACCAAAAATAAATCGAATCGGATAAAAAATGTAGGAGATACATTTTAATTTTTTTCAAAAATTCCCCAAAAATTCAAAAATAACCCGATCGACTAAAAAAAGCACAAGCCGTATGCAGGACCGCTTAGGGATGTCTCACACCAAAAATAGATGACATCGAATCAAAAGTGTTGGAGGAGATGCATTTTTATTTATTTTCGAAATTTTTGCTTAAAAAATTCCCCAAAAATACAAAAACTGTCCGATCGCCTAAAAAAGCATAAGCCGTATGCGCGACCCTTTAGGGGTGCCTCATACCAAAAATAAATCGAATCGGATAAAAAATGTAGGAGGAGATACGTTTTAAAATTTTTTCTTCCAAAATTCTCCAAAAATTCAAAATTCACCCGATCGACTAAAAAAGCACAAGCCGTATGCACAACCGCAAACTAACTAACTAACTAACTAACTAACTAACTAACTAACTAACTAACTAACTAACTAACTTACTAACTAACTAACCAACTCACTAACTAACTAACTAACTAACTAAATCCGCAAACCGATAGGGAAACCCCAGCTTACGTGTAACGTAAGCTGGGTTAATAAAACCGCAATAACAGATAAAAAATAGACGTAAGCACCACTAGGGTGGCCAGAAACTTAACTCAGTTTTTCATTTGGTGGTCAAATGACTGATGGTCATGTGTCCCGTGGTCAAATGTCCCACATCCATCATTTTCATATCACCCATTGATACTTTACTTGTTTCATTGTTTCATTAGAACGACTGATAAGCGGTGTTATCGAAAGGCAAGGTCTCATGGAGCTTCTTTTGGTGATAAAGACTGACAACAATTAACAATGGATGCGACGAAGGCGATCCTAGTACTGAATGCAACAGTTTGCAAGGTGTGGGTGCTCAGCAGGAACATAACGCCTTAGGAAAAAGCCTCAAGAAAAAACATATACTGAATTAAGAAATAAAATACAGTACTAAGAATGCTTTATGACTTTACTAGAAAATTAATATCAGAAATTTAACTGAACTGCCGCCGCATTCACGAAAGTTAACTCTTTGGTTTAATTGATTGGGTTAACCCACTAGATTAAACCAAGAAATTTCGATTAGCTAAACCAGTGGTTTAATCTATATTCATCAATGAAGGTTAACCCTGGTTTAACTAAACTAACGGATTAACTTTTGGTTTAAGTTAAACATACGTCATCATTACTGAGGGAGAATGAACGGAATTCCCATGTATTTTCTAAAGAGACTGGCACTCGCTGGAAAGGAAAAAAATAACTGTGTTTCGTTTATTTCGAAAAAAAAGTCTAAGGCCGGAGATGGTACAAGTGGACGATATTATGACTTCGCACGACAAAAATGTTTGCGGAATGACCCGCAATGAGCAGCTGACGTAACAAAACAGAGGTGGTTTCGTAGCAAACGGTCGTCACAACCGTTGCTTAAAAGTATCTGCACCCTGTGTAATTCGGACCCCTAGCTTTCCCTCCCTCTACAGAATCCTGTATTCGTTGATGCTTTCCCCGTGAGTCACATGCAAGCTTGATATTTGACAGGACAAGTTAATTTCGCATTCATTCGCAGTTGTAATGCATTCCCCTTCTCCCTTTAGAGAGAGAGAGAGAGAGAGAAAAAAAAAAAAGAGATGGATCACGAAATCAAACAACTTAGACACTTAATCCTGGTGTAACCAAGCTCACAAGAAGTGTGAACTTTTTGGTTTAGCCTACTAGGTTAACTCCGTAGTTAACTTTATAATTAGTGAATATGATATAAGTTCACCAAATGGCTTAAACTTGGGTTAAACCGCGATTAACCCATTTAACTTTTGTGAAAACGGCCCATTTAACTTTTGTGAATACGTCGGCTGCTCTATGAATATACGGAATACGCAAACTGTGTATTCAATGCGGCAAGTGTACAAACACCCTCGAAGATAGTAACACCATAATTTTAGAAACTTTTTAACCCAGTCTTCTATCAACAATAATAACGGACTTCACACAAACAAGAAAGCGACAATATAAGTTTCAAAACTGCGTAATCACAGAAAAAAATTTTCACCAAAAGAGAACGGCTCTTGCAAATCGATGTGAACGAAAAAAGGGATGTCTTCGCACAGATGAGACAATAATGGCTTTGAACATGGATTTGGACAGACAAATTTTCCCACTGTCGACAGGGTTGCTTGACGGAACTCCATAGAAATAACCGATTCCATGCAGTGCACTTTAGCAGTTCACAAATAATCTTTTTTGGCTTAACTGTCCTCCTGGTCATATCTTTACATCAGGCGACCGCCCTTGATGTCAGTATATAAACATCCAGCTTAAAAGTAAATAAACAAAAAACTTCGCACGAAAACAGTAAGTTTTGAAGCTATCTGCGTCTTTTCACACTTCATTGTTTGACAGAGCAACATCCATTTTAACAAAAGATTCAACACTATTCAGAAACAAATATTTAACCATGTTAACAAACACAACTAGTGCTGTAGCCTACTTTCCAAATTCAAAACCCGGAAATACTGTAGCTAGGCGCAGATATTCCCATTATATCTTCACGTATCAGAAGACAGTCCTCGAAGGTCAAGATAACGTTCTGGACAAAGCTATATATATATACACCTCGCTCCAAAAAAAAAAAACGTGAACAAAAACACTTCGGATGTGGGTTAAAAACTGCATGTGGAGGGATGAAAGCATCACTGGAAGCTGTGAACAAGTGGGGCTTTGAGGAGTTCGCCTGCAGGCTGGACAGGGTCGTGGAACATTTTCCGGCATTGTTATCAGCGGTCTGGTCGCGGGGACCATTTACTAGCCCGCGACACCTGCATGAGGAAATGTGTGCTCTAATGGATCGGCTACCGTATGAAAGTGAGTTGATGTGTATTACAATAGCAACCTGGCTGCATTTTTTTTTTTTTTTTTTGGTAAAGAGTCGTGCAAAATAGCATGGTTGGTTGTTCGAAATGCACGTGTCGTACATGGATATTAATGACTTAAATTTATTGGGGAAAGTTTGGTTTCGTATTTTCTTCCAACCTGTCTTTCTATAACAATTGCACACGAATTATCAGAAATGCAGATTCTGCTTTGTCGGTATGTGATCGCATTTTCCCCCTCTTGGTCTACAGTCAAACAAGGAGCGTTGCGGCAATACCCAGACCTTGCCGGACGCCTGGCCGATGAAGGAAAACTAAGCAAAGAGTCAACAAGTGAACAGAAAAGCGCGGGACTGCTGAATCTGACCCCGTCTGAAAAGAACTACCTGAGACTCCGTAACGAAATGTACAAGCTCAAGTTTCGCTTTCCTTTTGTTCTTTGCGCCCGCCAGAATCAGAAACAGACCATAATGACTGAAATAAAAGCCCGTTATGACAGTACGGAGGAGGAAGAAACCATGAGGGCAGTGAATGAGGCCAAGAAAATCGCTCTTTATCGGATGGCGGACATCATTGAAATCAGTGAGCAGGACTTGAATGATATCTTGGCAACGTTACAAGCTGAATAAACTTTTTCCTACACAATTATACCTGTGGTAGTTTTCTTTTATACTTATGAAGGATATTAATTCATTTTTAAATAACTTCCTTCAATAAAAAAAAAATGCCACCTGAACACAACTGTAATCTTAAGGCACTTCTACTGATTGCGCGCATTGGCTTCCATTTCTCCTTGTAATGTAAACATTGTATTATTTAAAATAAGAATTCTGAAGCAAATCAAAAACCAGATATTTTTTGGTAGGCTATTCCGGAATAGACTGCCAATAATTAAAATGTCACAGAAATCAATAATGCTCCATTTTTCTTACACCAAAGGGTGAAAATAAGTTGAACAATGTAAATTCTTATCTTTTGGCCAAACTCGAATAAAAATCTTGAAAAATTGAAGTTAATGTGACTGTTTATTAAAATGTCGGTAGTTCAGTATTGAAATACCTATTGAAATTTTAAAAATTTTTAAATTTTATTTGTAATTTCAATTTTTTTATATTTTTCTATTTATAAGACAAGAAAATAAATTGTTTATATAGTCGGCAACATAAACTGACGAAATAGTGAAAAAAAATTCGACTTTTGTGACATTCGATTTATCGGTAGTCTATTCCGGAATAGCCTACCAGAAAATATCTGGTTTCTTATTTGCTTCAGAATTCTTATTTCAAATAACAGGGTATTTGTAGTAACTTATATATGTTTTAAAGAAGTACCACTAAATAGAAATAAAAGCAACCATTTTTTAAAATAATTTTTGAACAAGTTTCAAATTTTAAAAAAAGTCAAATTCAATTCCACACATCCCTACAATTTCAATGTTCAAATCTGTGTTGACTGCCCTCAATCCAAAAGATACATAAAAGTCATTAGCTACTCATTTCAGTCTTTGTTTTTAGAAAAGTAAAACATTCGATTTCCGAGATTAAAATTACAATTGTTTACTACATGGATTGGTCACAGAGTTGGGTGTTATGTATTGAACTGAAGCACAAGTGGAAGACCTGTGAACGGACCGTGTAGCGGTGAGTTCACTGGCCTTCTACAAGTGCTCGAATCTAATACACAGCCTGCCAGCCCCATGATCTGCAGTCATTATAGCATATATGTTACAGCGAATCTATAGATTCGCTGAAAATTTCAGCGAATCTGTAGATTCGCTTACTCACTTAGCGAATCTGTAGATTCGCTGAACATTTTCAGCGAATCTACAGATTTGCTGGTTTTTCACCTAAAAATTATACAGATTCGCTGAAATTGCCTGATCGGCCATCTTTACCGACATGGTCGCTTGTTTTCGCTAATATTTGAAAATTAATTACTTTTGAGTGATTACGTTACTCCAGATGTATTTTACACACCTTTTTCTTGGTTTGTGTGAAGGGAATATATTAAAATCGGGATTCATTCTCTGTTTCCATTGTTATTATATGCTTTCACACCGGAATAAAGTTTCTATTCGCTGAAATCCTTGTCCTATCAGTTTCTGTAAAATTGTGAGTATGCCGAGCATCGAAAATTAACACTGATTGGATAAGCGTACCGTAATTCAATTGCAACTTATATCACCCGTAAGTGAAGAGGTTTTTGTGTTACACTCACGGAAAAATAATTGCATTTTGGCTAATAGCAATTTGAATGATACTCAGAAGGGGAGTGATGATTGCAATTTATTTAGAAAACAATAGTATTAAGATTTGCTGTCATCACTTTTATGAAAGACGATAACACAAAGAGAGAAACTTAATTCAAGCCTTTGTGAATATTGATAGCCAATATTTTCGAACGCTTTCCAATATTGTTTTTCATTTGAGACTAGAAATTCGCATTTCAACACTGCATTTTAAAGCTAGTAAAATAAAAATATGTGTAATTTTAAATGGTCCTATTGCAATATATCACATTCCCCAAAAACAAGAAAAGGTGTGAAAAACACCTCTGGAGTAAAGAAGTTACATAAAAGCAATTAAATTTGAAATATCACCCAACACAAGTAATCCTGTCGGTAAAGATGACTGGTCAGGCAATTTCAGCGAATCTGTATAATTTTAAAGGTGAAAAACCACCGAATCTGTAGATTTTCAGCGAATCTACAGATTCGCTAAGTGAGTCAGCGAATCTACAGATTCGCTGAAATTTTCAGCGAATCTATAGATTCGCTGGTTTTACAGATTCGCTGTAACATATACACACAATCGTACCTCAGACAGTCAACCAGCACGGATACAATCTCCACTGTGGCGTGGCCTGTGTGTCACGTGGCAAACTTCCATAAAGTAAAGCAAAAAGGATTTCGTCACAAAGCTATGACCAGCGTCCCATTGGCTTGTACATACGGCGATCGTGTGAGTGTGCCCAGCGAAGTGTTGAACGCGGTCAGAGAGTGAAAAATGTACGGGAGTGCACTGTCACTCGGCGCGTGTTATAACGATTCGGGCACTTGCAGCTCGCCATGTGATACATGCAATAACGTATGAAGAAATGATAGACAAGTAGACTGAACACTCTCTAACTCCACATGCAACAGACTTCATTGGGCAGATTCACAAGAACGTCATAGGTTTAAGTGAAAGCGACACTGGCGAATGAATAGGACGAAATCTGGTTTTCGCTCTGCAACGAGTCCTCGACAATACGAAATCGTGAAGTGATCAAATGGAAGGAGAAATGATTCCCACTTTATTTGGCTATTTTTTTACAAATTTTTTATTCATAGAAAAGCGAAAAGCCATGTGATCTTTTAACAATTCTACCTGGAATTATTAAAAGCTCTGGGTTGCAGGGAGGCGATATAAACCCGCAGCCCGAAAGAATGCGTCATCGATCACTGACTTGAACAAAAAACCCAAGAAAACCTTGCTCCAAAATAACCGTTTCCACACCCCGAGGACGATTTCTGAAACAAAGTCCTCACGATTCTTGTTTGGGTCCAGCCACAAAGCGTTCACAGAATATATTGCACTTGGTATTCAGATAAAATATGTTAGCTCTGCTGCGGGCTCGCAGTTTGGCACAGGAATGCTCTGGTCTGTTGTAAATGAAACACTTAAGTGGGATAGCTGTGATCTTCTCGCAGTTCCACACAACGCGGCCCCGACATGTGTGTATTCATTTGTTGGGCTAGTTTCTCCTCCATGTTGAACCCCATCAAGTCTTTCCTTGTTATTATGCCAATGACGTGGTTCTGCGCATTGACCACAGTTAAATGCCTCATGCCTAAAGTTCTGAAGATAATGTACGTCCTGTGTAACGAAAACTTCCCTTGCAACGTCACTGCTGATTGGTTAATATACGACTCTAAATCCAGGTACAGATCATGATATTTGGGATCCTCAGTGTAAATTCTGAGTAATTCCTCCACGATTTCTGGCCTTGATATTTTATCGATATTTAAGTCTTGATACTTAATTTGTGGTTTTTCTGGTATATCCTCTAATTCAGATAATTTCTTGAACAGCTCTTCCTTCCTTAGTAGCACCAGCAACTCCATTCTACAACAAATAATGCACCATAAAGTGCAATACACATACATACCATAAAAATAAGGATCCCTGTATCAAGCGATGATCCATAGGCCCTTTTCAAACTTGTATTAAATCGTTTCCGTAAAAGTGACGAAACTTAAAAGCCAGGCATAATTTATATTACAAGGGACATCACGGTAAACAATTTACTGCCCTCGTTACGCTACACACGAGCTCTGTTTATTTATGCATTTTTACATAAATGTGTATATATGGCATCTTGTAAATACCTGTTGATGAAACCAAAGAATGTTTTGGCGCCATGCGCATCTTGCTTGACAACAGGGAATCCGCCATGTTGGTAGGACCGCAGTAACGAGGCCACGTGATACACGCTCTCTTGCACCCGCACTACTTTTGGATCGCACGTCATGATATCGCTAGCTTTAAACAACTCCAAATTCACCCTGAACAAAATACACAGCTATCAGTCAGTCGGATATAAAACGTTACACCGTGCTACCACTCTGAATCGTTTTCGTCTGGTTCAGTTGAACTGTGAGTGAATGTTTCTTGTAACGCCTTTCATACATGAGACATTTGACGCTTTATAGAATAGAGTGCCCGCCTGCTAAAATATTTGTTTTTTTTTTTCTCTCCTGAATTCTTTTTAATATGTTTAATGAATCTACAATTATTCAAATTTTTACTTTCATAACTAGCTTCAATTACGTATGAAGCGTTTTTTTTTTCAGATCTAATTTTTAATGATTGGAACGTTAGGAACTTTTAGACCAAAAAAAACAACCAATCAGTTGCTTACATTTTCTTCTTTTCGTTCACAATGATTGGCTCTGCGTCCAGGAATGGGATACACTTGAGTTCGAGCAAGGCGTGATAGAGCGGGTGCGTGATGAAATCGCCAACCCACTTCGCCACCATGATGGTGGCCATAATAGGCAGGAGAAACTGAATATCATTGGTAATCTCCATCTGTAAAACAGGTCACTACATGCCAAAGCTATTAAACAAAAAAAATAAAGACAAACAAACAACTAATGAAAAACAACACAAAATCCAGAAGAAAAAATATCGTGTCATGATTTTCTCCACAAATTTCTAAAAAAAAAAAAAAGAAAAAAAAAAAAGATCCGAAGTCCGTTAGCATCCCTTCCCTCTTTCGCGAGATGATTTTAAATTGTGTAAAATCCGTTGTCACGCATAAAATATACCTACCATAATGACAGTCAAGGACATCGTAAGTCTGGATACTCCGCCGAAGAAGGACGCAGCTCCGACGAGAGCAAAAGCTCCAGGATCCATCCAGGACCAATAGGAGTCCGAGCCGACATGGACGCCAAACATGTCGACCATAAAATAGCCGACGATCCGGCCGTATAAGCCTCCTATAAATCTGTATGTCAGTGTAACGAAGGGTCAACTTGTACAATGTTTCTTGCAATAAGTCCCTAACATATTTTAAGAAAATTTAAATAAAAGCTGATAAACTTAAAATAAACTTTTAATAAATTTTAATACAAGCGTAAAAGACACAGTAGCGCTAGCACTAGCTCTGTTAATAACATACGAAACTTAGATCTTTGGGATTTGAAACTGTCACAAATATTACTAATGAGAGTTCATCTGTTTAGAACATGAATGTAGTAACGCCAAACAAAATCTACAAGCAAATTAAACAAGCATGTCCAAGGACATGACACAGCCGAGTTACTAAACAAGGAAAGAGGGAAAAACTCTGAAACGAATACTGTTAGGCCAAAAAATGATGTATGTAAAATGCACTTAATTCGAATTTGGAAGCTACCGGAAAAGGGATGTTGGAGAGGTTGGGTTTTGACGTATTTACCGACATTTACACTATTTTATAAAATGTTTAAAATTCCACCATTTCGGTATTTTTTTTTTTTTTTTGTCATTTGCAAAAAAAAAAAAAAAAAAAAAAAAACAAAGTCCAGGTGGAGAAGCACCTAAGAAACTTTCGATTAAAATTTTATAACTATTTGCAAAAAGACTGAGACAAAATGAATGGTTTGACAATTCAGTTTTTTACTACCATCTATTCCAGTTTTTGCCAAACTTCAATGTTCTGCCATTTCGGCAGTTTTTGGCGAACCGCGAAAAAATAATAGCCTGGTAGGCGAACCCCTGGGGAACATCCATGCCTAACATCTAAACGATTGGTGTAAAACTGTAGGAGGAGTAGCATTTTAAAAATGGGTCAAAAACGGGCACAAAAAATGCCACCATCTTGTTAGTTTTTCGTCAATCGTCAAAAAAAAGTAATAGCCAGGTGGGGGACCACCCAGGGAACATTCCTGTGTAATATCAAAACGATTGGAGCAAAACTGTTGGAGGAGTAGCATTTTAAAGAAAAAGTTTACATACGCACATACATTCAAGCCCCCTATAGTGATACGACTAACCCAGTCCGACAAAGTCGGCTGGGTTAAAAAAACTGACTAACCATTAACCAGTCTTGCTGTAACAATCGACTCTAATATAACATTTTATATAAATTGATTTGATGATTTCACTTCCCCATACTTTTACTACAAACAGAGCGACTTCACTTACAGCATTGGAACAACAAGGCCACTTGAGATGGACGTCCCGGCCGCCCAACAGGCCACAGTAAAATAATAGGCGAGGCACATAAACAGCGCCGGATATGTAAACTGCAGGTGCGTGTTTCGTGAGAACAAGTGACGTATGGCCTCCTCCCCGGTCACAAACAGTAACGTGGCCACTGAAACAGCGCACTGCGACTCAGCTACTAGCCATACATGGCGCGTTATAACCGTGTATGTTCCAAAACAAGAATGCCCATGGGCATTGTACCCGCGAAGTAAGGAGAAACCGACGAATTTTGACGTATGCACCTTGAGCAACACTAAACATATAGCAGGCGAGCAAAACACACACAAAAAAAAGATGATCCCAAATTGGGGCTTGAATTCAGGATATCTTGCTTCGCTGATGACTTGTCAAACTACTGCTTCTAATGCTGGCAGAACCACAAATATTGCCTATAATACACATTAAGCGAGACAATAACAATTTCGCCTTAGGCGTGGATGGAACCCACGACTTCGTGATCATCAGCCCAGCATCTTACCTACTGGCTATCGAGTCAAGTGGTCAGGCAACTATTGAAGGTGCATCAAGAAGGAGTGACTTTTTTTGTAAACTTGCGTTTTTTTTGTTTTTTTTTTGTTTTTTTTGTTTTTTGGTCAACATTTTGGCCAAATTGCCAAAAAATGCCGGCGTGATGCAGGGGCTCCTGTCAAATTTCAACGCAATCGGGCCGGACCAGAAGGAAGAGTATCATTTTTTTTAATGTTTTTCAAAATCTTGCCAATATATTGATCAACTTTGGTCAAATCGCCACAAAAAAGAAGCAATATGACTATTATCCAGGACATGCTCCTGCCAAATTTCAAAACAATCGGACCAGAAATGTGGGAAGAGTAGCATTTTGACCAAGTATACCAGTGAACTGGTTAAGTTCCCCGCCGCACCTCCTTTTTTTGAATAAAACAGTTCGAATGACCTTGACCTTTGACCCAAGGTCACCAAAACCTAATCAGGTCAAGATCCTTAGCTTCCCGACCCAGCTGTCAATTTTAGTTGTGATCCGTCCAGCTGAACTTGACATATCATGTCCACAATAGCGTGCACATGACGCACAACCCGAGATATTGTGAGCCCAAGAGAAAAAGTTTCAGTGACCTTAAAAAAGTTACCTTGACCTTTGACCCAAGGTCACCAAAACCTAATCAGGTCAAGTGCCTTTGCCCACCACTCTACCAAGCAATTTTGGTTGAAATCTGCAGCCTCTGCTGCTCTCGATCAAAATCGATCAATAGCTAATGAGAGCACATTTCAAAGCTGCTATTTGCACTTGGCCCATTTAGCTCAGTTGCTATGATGCTCGCTCGATAAGCGATAGGTACGGAGTTCAAAAACAGGTTGTGGGCTTTTGATCCATAAGTAGTCGAAATTACACATTTTTCATAACATTAAAAAAAATCTGGCAATTTTTCAATTTTTTACAAAAATAAAAAACAACCACGCATTGCACACCTCCAATATACGCTCTCTCTGTGTGCAAGAGAAAAATAAAAACCCTTTAATAGTGACTGAGACGTAGCGCGTACAAACTTACCACTATACATAGGGGCAATTGCACATTTTCACAACATTTGAAGAATCTGGAAATTTTTCAATTTTTGAGAAACATAAAAAACAACCACGCGTTGCACACCTCCAGTACATGTACTCTCTCTGTGCAAGAAAGAAGTGAAACAACTGTATCAGTTACTGAGATATGGTGCGTCCACACTTACCGCTATAAATGAGGACAGACGGACGAACACGGCCCGTTTCATTAGTCCCCCGCTCCGCGCCACGCGCGGTGGCGGGGACTGAAAATTGTTTACACACACACACATGAAACGGACAAGACATTCCGCACAAATATTGAGTATAGCCCAGCGACGACAATCTTGCTAGTTTTTTTTTTTAAATCACCCCTTTCCTTACAAAAGCGAAACCATCAACGTCGTAACAGAAATTTACACATTAAACAATTTTCCACGGGCCAACATATTAAGCTTCTGTTAAGTCTCTCACTGTGCCTACAGCTCATTAAGCCTATTTATTATATTTTTGTCTGAAAAAGCCTACTTTCATTGTAGGTGCCATTGGTCCACGTTGTGGTGCCATTCACATGTATAATGCCCTCAGGACACGTGTACTTTTCCACATCAATTTCCGTGTGTAACGGATTTGTCGTGTCATTGATACAATTGCGACTGGAAGCAAAATGCAAAAATTAAAATACTTTTCAAATTTTACACATTCACAAATTGCTAAACCCTCTCAAAAACCCGATAAACTGCAATTGTCAAGC
Source organism: Protula sp. h YS-2021 (assembly GCA_949752745.1). Lineage (NCBI taxonomy): Eukaryota > Metazoa > Annelida > Polychaeta > Sabellida > Serpulidae > Protula > Protula sp. h YS-2021. Next base: position 21,006,300 of record OX457027.1, on the reverse strand, counting down.
ATGTCTTAAATTTCTTTACTGTTTTTTTTTCGCAATGTGGAGTAACTTTTATGCTAAATTCCTATTTTATCACGGAAACGTAAAATGTAACCTTTACAAGTACCTATTTTTTTGGCAAGAAAAAAAATTGCTACAACACGAAATATCAAAAACATTCAAAGTACGTACTTTACCCCCTCCCCCTCCCCCCCCCCCCCCCCCCGCACAACCCTCCCAAAACAAAAAGGCCAATCTCTGCAACAACTCTTCTTGTGGGCATCTAAACGAGCCCACTTGTACAGAGATTTGATTCTATCAACATAATTCCTTGCAACAGGCAATGCCGACATTACTTGTCTGAGCTAACATAGCACTGTGTGCAAAAGATCATAACTGACAGCTTGTCACGTTTGTCAATTATCTGACAGCTTGTCACAACGTTTGTCAATTATCTGACAGCTTGTCACAATGTTTGTCAATTATCTGACAGCTTGTCACAACGTTTGCCAATTATCTATAGTCTGTGACGATATGTGTATGCCGAAATGCAGAGAAAACTAAAACTAAAATTTTCAGCCATTTTCCGCTATCACGTCATTTTTTTCCGTTTTCCATCTTGTGCGATGCAAGTTTTGCGTTGCTCTTTGTTGCCACTTTGTCCACGCCGAGATTGTGCTTGTTGACAATCTGTACATGCATCAATGTTTTGTTCCATCTCTCTCACTAGAACGTCTGACAGCGGTGTTATCGTGAGGAAGGTCCCTGCGCACTTCTATGTGTGATAAGAACGGACAGTTAACAATGGATGTCACCATGGCAACCCAACTGCTGAATGCAAAAGACTGTCAGAGTACGGCGAGATCAAGTTCTTAAACCAGCTAAAAAAATAGCCTGGTAATGGACCAACCATGCCATATTCATGTATAATGTCGCAATCTGAGCAAAATCCCTTCAAGCATTTGCCAGTAATTTCCAAGTCTTACCTAAGACCATGGAGCTGCTGTACAACATACAACCTCTACGGCGATTCGGTCAGTCGTGTATAACACCCTTATACTCCGTAAACCCACTAAGGATTCAGCGAAAATAGTACTCATTAAAGAGAAGATATACTTTTTAAAATATCCATCCGCTTTGTGTTTATACATAACAGAGAGATTTCCTTAGAGCCCAATCTGTTTTATGACCATGGCGACGCACCACTCCAAGCGGTATATCGTTATAACCGATGCCGTTTAAGCAAGGACTACTGTGTTTGATTCAGCTTGCAATAAAGTGGACCGTTCAAAGCCTACCTAACTTGGCCACCGTTATCACCTGGAATACAGTGGTAGTGACTGCACCTGAACACTTGCGGCAGGAATACCGACACTGTACTGACCACAATCTGCAAATACACCAACCAGTTCTCTCAGTCGAAAGAATTGCCGATTTTATACCAACTTGTGAATGCTGCAGGTGTGAAGTTTGAATGGCTTAGCTCTCTACCCGCCAAGCACATAACGAAACATGCCAATATGTAAGCAGTAATTTTATGTTAAAAATAAAATAATTTATTTGCTCCAACAGCTTTTTGCAAATCAAATAAAGAATGACGTGATATTTTAAGTTTTCGTAAGGCCTGCTGCAAACTATCTGCAAATCTGATTTACACGCAGATCTTTGATATTCGTATTATTGTTTTATTTGGTGAAATAGTTTCAATGTTTTATTCATTGGTTAAAACAGTTGCTAAGTATTGCCGCATAATTCTGATAATGTCAAGGTGGCAGCCGAGCAGAAAGTTCCCACACACCTTCACTCCCCGCCTTTTATTTTCTATTATCATTATAACTTTCATTATTATTGTTATTATTATTATTATTATTATTATTATTATTATTATTATTATTATTATTACTATTATAAATTTTCTTTGCATCGTTTGTGCCAAACTTTCCGATATGCAACTGTTAGGTTCTAAGCCTTATACTCCAATAAATAAAATAACAGTCACTAGCTTTGAAGAATCACTTCATACTTATTTTTGTTTAGAAGAGCGTTTTGGCGGAACTCCTCACCATGATAAGAACTGGTTCTACCATTCTGATAACTTGCTGGCGTCTTTTCTTTCTCACTTTCGCCAGTAACTTCTTCCTTCCCCGAGCAATTTTCAAATTGATGAAGGTAAATAAAGCTCCAAGAAAACCACCAATGACTCCCAAAATCACAGCCGGGATAAAGGCTAAGATGTTTACGGCAATTTCCGAGTCGACCTATTAACAAAAAAGAATACAGAAATAAATAATATATTTTCGACAAATTGATCATGTCGGCCCAGCAATAAATTTACTGAAGACACTATGAAATTCAAGCAGAAACTGTTTATTGACAAAAAAAAAAACAACATAAAATGACACGGGAGCGGCGGCCAGGCAACGTGAACTAAAATATCCAAAGTGATGACAGCTAAAAACATACCATCTCCACAAACGTACCTGAAACATTATATATTTGTCAGCTTTAAACATGCCGAACTGGCCTTGGTAACGAAAGCCTGTAAATGCGGAATTGAACAGATCTGTCGTAAACGTTGACGTCATGGCGCAGAAGAATATCTGCCACGAGAGGCGCATATTCCAGAACGACGAGACTTCTTCCATCGAGAAAAGTAGTCCGCCGACAGGTGCGCCAAAGGCGGAAGCCACACCTGCCGCAGCACCTGCGCTGATAAAATTACGCCTGCAATGCAAGTGAAATCACTTTATGGTAGTAGGAAAACAATCTGGGCGATAATACCGTAATTATTGGGTTCAATTACTTCAGAATTTGAAGAAATTCTACCGCCTGAATATAGAAAGAAAACTACTTTTGAAAGATTTCACTCATGCATTTTTAAAAACAACGGAAAAATCAAGAACAGATCAATTTTGTCAAAAAGTACATTGTTTTATGTTCATGGAAGTAATCGCTGGGAAACTAATCGTTAAATTTTCTTCCACAAATTTTTCTTTAAACTAGTAAAACCTATTTTTAGGAGCACAACCAGGTTTTCCACTTATAAATATCTGCAGCTTTGGTTTTAATATCTAAAGCTGTATCATTGGGTGCATTGATTTTGGGCATTGATTCAAACATTGAGGTATTAAGCTGATAAGTTACTTTCATTTCACAATTGCACCAATGATATTTATTGGGAATACAGCCATAGGATCAAACAATCGCCACCAACAAAAAGATTTACTCTATAGGCTATAACAAGTCAGTATGATCTAACTGTGCGACATAGCCTCAGCACAGCAAATGCCCTCAACTCTTCACCTGTCCTCCGAATTCCTGAACCTCTCGAAGAAAGGAAGTTTGAATCCAATCGTGCCCGACTTGAACTGACTTAATCCTGCACCAACTAGGCTTCTAAAATATATTTAAAATATTCCAAATTCATTTTTCATTTATTCATTTTTTACTGCAATTAAACAGGTGACCTTTTTAACCGGTTTAAATTAAGCGAGTTAAGTTTAATCTTAAGCTGGTAATACGCTGGCTTTATTTTGATATCATAATTACAAGAAGCACTTTGGTTTAATTTTCATAACGCTGGTGTAGAAAGCAAACGATAGCGACCACCTTTATCCAAGAAACTGTTATTCCTACATCTCTCAAAACTGACCCCATATGGATCATTGGCCCCTCCGGCCCGACGGGCATACCGCTACCGACAGAGCAGCAACAGGAGAAGAATTTCACGAACATGGTCCTCACGTTAAATACATAGCGCACGATGGTGCCATTGAGAAAGCCGATCACCTCGGGAATTCCCGACCCCCCAGCACTGGGACATATGAACTGAAATGATACGAACGTACAAAAAATACATACAAGTGATTTTCTACAGTAAAAGTTGATTTTTCAACTTTATACTACGACATAGAAAGGAAACGAGAAATTCCGAGTGTTTCCAAAACTTCACGAAATGTTCGCAATTATTCAAATAAGTAACAGAAAAAAACACGCCCCGTTAAGAGATGATGAACAGATTCTTGGAGACTTACGACGACAAGAGCCGCGGCCACAATAACAAACAAACAGCTGTACCCAAGGACGAATCCCCAAGCCACTAACACTTCGTCATTCTGTAACAATAAGTCAATACAATACTGTCCACAGCAACTCAAGTATTGTCGTTTCCCCTTTGCATTTTTCTTCTTTTAATTTCATGTTTCATGTAAAGCCACTTACGTTCAATGCCAAGTTTGAACGGGATTAGATGACAAAGACATGAAGAGATACTGCGATATGAAAAGCAAACCCAATGCAGTGCGAGTAGATATTTTCTCAGCACTCGACATCAGTTTTCAATTGTAAACAAAAATCTAAACCTTCTACCACCACGTTTGTTTAATGCCAGAGACGACTTGTCATCTTCATGTTGACTCGAATTAAGTCAATAATTTGTCACGGGACTTCGTGTTAAGATTACAAATAACTGCAATATCTACCCACTTTTTCTTCTTTCTTCTTCTTCTATGCCCTTTTTTTTTGTAACAAAAACTTAATCGTTTCGTTGTCACAAAATGTTTACTGCATGCACTTTTACGTACACGAAACAACATTTTCGACATATTTACTTTAAATTTATGCAGTCTGATATCGTTTACATTTCAGGAAATCATGTAAATTTGACATGGTACTTCTCGGTACCATTTGACATGGTCCTACTTTACAACAGTCTTCAAAGCTGTGTCAAAAAGCAAGACACAAATAAAGGGAAAGTAAGTCACGTCATAAACATTACGTAAACCTCAATATATTCTGAAGCCCTTTTCCATTTGAAATCGGCAATGACATCTATAATTTGGTGAAGCAGGAAGCCAATGAAGCCAACACTAAAGCCAATCAGACCCATCATTATCCATCGATCCCAGTCCAGTCTGTAAATACAGAAAATGAAACAATATATAGGATCTCTATTATCGCCTGTGCTGACAATAATTTTGCACAAATTTAAATGGCCTCTGCTTTGGCTCTTTTGCTTGTTTTAAATCTGCGGTTTCCTTATTTGCGTGATGCTGTTAGCTAGTAAGTAAGGTTGAACGTAACAAGTACTACTTAATTCAGTAAAAAGAAATAATCATGTGCAAAATTAAGAGAATTAACATAACACCACAAATTTTGAAATTTTATGTTTACACTTTTTCTTTCACTTTTTCTCAAAATGAAAGTTTAATAAGAGCAATATTTGGATAATGTTAAAGATTTTCCAGGCCACAACACAGCCCCAACTACACCGTGTTTAAAAAAAATAATCGCTGACGTAAAACAGAGAATATATTTCCGACCTTGAAGGCTGCGTCTTTATCCAGGTTTTATAAACGACGCTGTGTGACGGTAAATAATCCAGACTGTCGTACGCCGAGAGTATTTTGCGTTCTTCGGCTGTGTAGCGATGATTGACAAATGCGCTTTCGAAATCTCTACCCTGCGCAAAAATAAAAAATCAATGAATGAGTAAATAAAAAAATCAAAAATTGCAAAATGTTTAGGGAAACCATACCCGCACAATATTTCCCATTATTTCAAAAGCCGGCTTTTCTTCAGTACCAAAAGAAAAAAATACGGGTGAGACATATGAAACACCTTCCGATTCACCTTACCGTTTTTCTTAAGAAAACAAAACAATTTCTTAAATTTTTTTTTTAGAAAGTAAACCGATGCACCTTTGCAAAAAAACCATGGTTGTCATCACTGGGATAATAAACATCAGAATTGCCATTTGGAGCGTCGTTTCGCGCATCGGAGGGGAGACCTTCGTCTCTCAGGCGAGTGTGCCGATGCCTCACATGTGAAGACTCGATTTCTGCCATATTCATCTGAAAAAAAAGGTACAAGAACCGGCGATTACATCATAGCTAACAAGTATAAATTGCGAATTACACAATATAGTTTGTTTCGACAAGGTCATGGCATATTTCCCAGTGGTACATTTTATAAGCTACACCACGGATGTGAGAGTGGGTTCGGATTTTAACTAAAGGTTGATCAGACTTTATTCGGTTCATGCTGCCAGTCACAAAATTAACTTAATTGTTTGTTCGGTGATGTGAAATGATATGTATATTGATTGTTATTTGAGATATTTAGGCTTAACTGTAGTTCCTGTGACTTTTTAAATATTTAATGAGAATTCAGTGACATTTGTTAAAAAATGACCTTGTTAATTAAGCAAAACAAATTTATGATTAATAAAATCATTATTAGGTCTCCTCCTTTGAAAAGAGCTGTTCGAGGTGCTTCGTCACGAATAAATATTATAGAAGTGATGCTGTACTTAAAAAAATAGTCTCTAATTTATCAATTTGAGCGTTATAAATTTTATAAACTGGTGTTTTTTCTCTAATTTATCAATTTGAGCGTTATAAATTTTATAAACTGATGTTTATGTTTTAAATCACATGGCTAAAAGGCGGGGTACATACAAATTGACCAACCGCAATATGACCAACAGAAATTTGACCAACTGCAATTTGTTTTTTTTTTTTATGTGGTTTTAGTATACCGGGATTTCTCAACCAGAAATTAAACCAAATTTGTCTGCTGTTTCAACAAGATCAACTGAATTGCTCCGACAACAACAATTGCCGAGATGGAAATATTGACAACCAATCGCGTATGTGAAACAAGTGAAAAAAGGGCAAATCATTAGGTGGTGTTGCGACCAAAAAACAAACTTGAAATGCGGAGGGGCCGTCACGACAGATATAAATGTAATGTTTATTTGTAATTTCTAATTGTTATTACTTATAGTAAAGGGCAATAATAGGGCAATAATTTGGTAAACAAAGAAAAAGCTTGAAAATAAACTGCAAGTTCTACTGCAGGACTTCTTTCAGGAGCGCAAAACCCTGCAAGAATTTTTGAATGGGATTGGACACTGCGTTCGATTTGGACAGCGATATTTGTATGTAAAGTTTTGAGAGGATATGAGATTACTACCATCCCGGTAGTTTTGGACAGTACTTTTACTTGCAGTTTTATAATTGTTTAAATATTGCTTTTGTCGGAACATTTGTGATTGCTAATGTTTTACTGACAAGTGGTACGAAAAACAATAAATTATGAAGTTAGTCAAATGTCCGTTTTTTCATTAAGAGGTTGGTCAAATTGCGGTTGGTCAAATATCCCACACCCCTAAAAGGCATTATTGGCTGTTATGCGATAAATATTTAGCTAAATACAAATACTTATCATTTCGGCAAAATTTTAACAATTTTTGTAAAATCGTACCGAAAAAACCGAACCGAGTAACCGAAGTGTACCGAACCGAACCGTGGGCATGGCGTACCGCCACACCCCTAATTATTATTATTATTATTATTATTATTATTATTATTATTATTATTGCTTTTATTGTTATTGGCTTAAACAGGGCAGTTCTGAGTAGAAAATGACATGAGATAAGGTTGGGGTGCTAATAAGCCAATTCGCACTTTCGGATTTTTCCGGTGGAGGCGTTGTTTCAACTGAAAATGTTGGGGGATAAATTATAAAGAAATGATAAGGGAAAAACATCAAAATTCTTATTTTCTTTCAACATGCACACTTTCGAATTTATAAAGCCATCATATGATCTTTTAAAAACTATTTTACATATTATTCAGTCCCTTTAATAACCAACATGTGACTATATTTCTGGCAAAATGGAATTTTGTTGATTTTTGCCGTTTTTTCCCTATCATTTCTTTATATCCTTATCCCACCTGAATTCATCCGAAACGCAAAAACTTTTCGGCAAAAGTCAAAAGTGCGAATTGGCTGATTCGTACTATCGGATCTTTGTCATGTTTCGACTGCCACTTTTTTGGGTTGATTTATAAAGAAACGATAAGAGGAAAACATCAAAATCCCATTTTTTATATGCACACTTTCGAATTTAAAGAAAGTATGAGTGTTTAAAAACTAATAAATATAATTCAGCCCCTTTTATAGAAAACCTGTGAGTATGTTTCTGGCAAAATAGAATTTTGTTGATTTTTACCAGGTTTTTCTATCATTTCTTTATACCTTTATCACAACCGAATTCGGTCGAAACGCAAAAAAAAAAAATGTCGGCAAAAGTCTTAAGTACGAATCCGCTTATTTATACAAATCCACACAACAAGGTAAATCCATGCCGATGATGCAAATTTTAAATCTTTACACTTTTTGTCCCTGTGCTGTTGAAACCCTAACCTATACGCCTGATCGCACTTTGGGTGTTTTGAATAAAATGCGCAAGAACTTTGAATTTCGACTGTACGGGAACTGGGTAAAAAACAATAGTGGAATATCGTAAAAACAGCTCATACTCGGAACATAAAAGAAACTGAAACTTAAAACCATATTTTTTTTTCATTTTTAAATAGTTTTAAAATAGCACACTGATAAGCCAATTCGCACTTTGACTTTTGCCAAAATTTCGTTGGGATAACGATATAGAGAAATGATAGGAAAAAAGGCAAAAATCAACAGAATTCCATTTTGCCAGAAACATATTCACGTGATGGTTATTAAAGGGGCTGATTAATATGTAAAATATTTTTTAAAAGATCATGATGGCTTTATAAATTTGAAAGTTTGCATGTTGAAAGAAAATTAGAATTTTGATGTTTTCCCTGATCATTTCTTTATAATTTATCCAAAAAAATTGCAGTTGAAACAACAACTCCACCGGAAACACCCGAAAGCGCCAATTGGTTTACTCGTATTGTTAAAAAACGCGTTTACTTTATGGTGCAGTGAAATTTGACATTTAGGAGAGATCTATGATTTAATTTTCATCCGGTTAGTTTGTATTCAAAACGCAAATTTTTGTGCATTTTATTCGGAATGCCGAACGTGTGATTTGGCTTATGGTTTGGAGTTTCTTGAAGCTGGGTCTGTGACCAGAAGTGGTATTCTGCTCTGTCCCTATTTTTAAGGATGTCCTTATATTTAAAAATAAGGATAAAAAAGCTATTCTGCTCTATCCCGAAACTTAACAAAGTCTTTTAAAAATAAGGATAAAAATTAAGGATGAACCATCTAATCTCAAGAATAAGGAGTCCTTAAATATAAGGACAGAGCAGAATAAGCCAATTCGCACCTTCGGATTTTTCGGTGGTGTTATTTCGACTGAAAATGTTTGGGGATAAATTATAAAGAAATGATAAGGGAAAAACATCAAATTCTAATTTTCTTTCAACATGCACACTTTCGAATTTATAAAGCCATCACATGATCTTTTAAAAACTATTTAACACTTGACAAGCCTTTGGCTTGCAAGAGTTATATGAAATTGTGCGAGCAAAATTCGTCCTTTTTTTTTTCTTCTTGACACTTTTTCCGATTTTTTGTGTCTTCTTCTTCTCTGACACTATGGGCCCTACGACCATGAAACTTGGGACTTATGAAGAGCTTGATCTGAACATGTGCATGTCACTTTTTATTTTCGTCTTTGATTTCGTTTTCTTTGTTAAAACGCCATGTGAAAAGAGTGTATTTTTTGCAAGTTAATGCGTAGCATTTAAGCCACATCACACACAGTTGCTCAGTGAGCTTTGTGCGAGCTCTCACTGTGTATGCTAGATCAGTCAATAAAACCTTAAGTCAACAGAAACTAAACACTACTCGGCTTATAAGACGTATTTAAGCTGTGTTGTTTGCAATATATTATTCAAGAAATAACCCATTGAAGGCAGTATTTTTGCGTTTTAAGTTTTGTCAAGTGTTTAACATTTCGCTAGCGGAATGAGCTTCTGGTTTACATATTATTCAGTGCCCTTAATAAACCAACATGTGACTATATTTCTGGCAAAATGGAATTTTGTTGATTTTTGCCGTTTTTTTTCTATCATTTCTTTATATCCTTATCCCACCTGAATTCAGCCGAAACGCAAAAACTTTTCGGCAAAAGTCAAAAGTCCGAATTGGCTTATACCACTCCAGTACGTTACGCCCAGTCGAGTGGGCGATAATGAAATGTTTAAACCAAATATCCGCAATATGTTTTTAATTCAATTCAAAATACGACACGTTGGCCTACATTTTATTCACATCACAGTGTAAGTATTTGTAATAACAAAAAACCTTTTATTGCATTTTTAATCCATTACATTTTATGTTGGATTTTGCACTAACTACACACATAACAGATAACATGCCATGGTTTATCATGGTAAACGGCATTGTTATAAAACTGGTCTCTGGTGAGATCTATCTGTAAACCACAGAGCGGACGCTTATTTTAAAATCTAGTGCCCCTTAATGAGTATTATTTTCGTGGAATCCCCCCGTTTGACCTGCGGAGCAAAAAGGCATAATACACAACTAACCGAACAGCCGTATAAGTTTGCTTACCACGGAGAAACCAGGGAGAAACGAGAGTTCTGGACCAGGAAGTGACGTCATAGGATGTTCCAGAACACCCATGAGAGTTCTGAACCAGATGGTTTAGAACACCCATGACAGTTCTGGACCAGATGAATTATAGGAGCGCGCGCATATAATAATAACGTCGTCATGACGTCATCATGACGTCATCATTATAACGTTATAATGACGTCATCATGACGTTATCATGACATCATAATGACGTTATGACGTCATGACATCATATTAAGACTGCCCTAAGCAGCATAACCCTAAGTCACCTGTCATTCATCATGACGTCATTAGTCACGTGACCTGTCAATCATCATCAGTCACGTGGCCTGTCAATCATCAGTTATGTGACCTTAACCCTATATGAGGATTTTTTCCCGAACATCAACCCTACGTCCCGCGTGGCTCACTTGGTAGAGCAGAGGACTCGTAAGCGGACGTACCCATGGTCAGAAGGTTGGTGGTTCGATCCCGCCCTCGGGCATCACTTTCACCTTCTGTCTATCATACCGTCGTATGATGGGGACCCCCCTCCATGGATATAATATGTATCGACCCCCCTAGGATATAATATGTACCGACCCCCCCCCCCCAGGACATAATATGTACCGACCCCCCCCCCAGGACATAATATGTACAGACCCCCCCCCCCCCCCAGGATGTGATTCAGGAGCTCTATAAGAGCACATTGTATGCACACAAGTGTTTCATTCATGCTCTGGCTGCTGTTGGATACACATAGAAAAAAAGTTAAAACAGTTGCTCTTACCTGTTGTGCTGTTGGAGAACAAGTGAAAGATTGACTGGAATACACATAGGAGACAAAGTGAAAGATTGGTTATTCTTTGGAAAAGGAAGTGAAAGATTGGTTATTCTTTGGAATAGGAAGTGAAAGATTGGAGACATGGAGACGAATTGGGAAAAGAGTTGTGGTAAGTGACTTTTTTTCTTTTTACTTTTGTAACTATGTAACATCATGTAACATTATGTGACATCATGTGACTGTGACATCATGTGACTCTGTGACTTAATGTGACTCTGTAACATTATGTAACATTATGTGACTCTGTAGCATCATGTAACATTATGTAACATTATGTGACATCATGTAACACTATGTAACACTATGTGACTCTGTGACATTATGTGACTCTGTGACATGTAACATTATGTAACATTATGTGACATCATGTAACACTATGTAACACTATGTGATTCTGTGACACTATGTGACTCTGTGACATTATGTGACTCTGTGACATTATGTGACTCTGTGACATCTTTTTTTTTGTTTGTTTTTTTAACATAATAGCCATATTTCTATGTCTATTTTCATTGATAATATCTAATTAGCCATATTTCAATGGTTCCATTACAATAACCACTCACACACATAGCATAGGAATAAGTACATGAACGGTCTCAGAGTGTTGGAAAACGATCGATAAATTTCAGAGTGCACTCGTTCAGAGCGTGGGAAACTGATCGATAAATCTCAGAGTGCACTAGTTCGGAGTACACGACTTCAGAGCGTGGAAACGATCGATAAATTTCAGAATGCACTAGTTAAGAGCCTGGAAACGATCAATAAATTTGAGAAGGAATGGGATTTTCCCTACGCTAAGTCTAATGTTATGTTTTATGTTATAGTAGCGGGAAAATGGTACTTCTAAAGCACATTTAACAAATGCAGTTTTGGAAAACATATAATGTATAAAATAAGTTTAAACATTTTAACATACTACTTATTCAAATGTTTTGAAGTTATAGTAGTAGGAAAAAAGTGGTTCTAGATCAACTTTAACAAATTTAGTTTTTAACAACATATGATATATAAAATAAGTTTTAACATTTTAGCATGCTACTTATTTGAATGTTCTAAAGTCATAGTAGTAGGAAAATGGTGGTTCTAGACCAACTTTAACAAATGTAGTTTTTTGACAACATATGATGTATTAACTAAGTTTTAACATTTTACCATGTTGTAGTAGGGGAAAATTCAGGGTTCTAAACCAACTTTAACAAATTTTGTTTTTACACGTTTCAGACGATTCTACCACTTGGTTGGTTGGTTGATTGGTGGAAAATGGGAAGTGAAAATGTGGATAGTTATGTAGGAAAACTGCGCCCGTGTTCGAATAAGTTTTGGAACATATTACGTCGTGGTATTGTTCAACAAATTGTTCAACATGTTCAGCAAATTGTTCAACATGTTCAACAAGTTGTTCAACATGTTCAACAAGTTGTTGTTTAACAAGTTCAACATGTTCAACAAGTTGTTCAACATGTTCAACAAGTTGTTGTTCAAAAAGTTGTATATAGAGCTATGTTTAAAGATTTTCTCATCATTTGAATAGTGTAGGTTGAACCGAAAGGATGTATAAACGCAACATTTGTTCGAAATCTTACAATTGGCCACAAAGTCACATATGGTAAAGTTATTTCTAAACATATTAGGACATAGTGTGTCCAACCTCGAGTGTGACAATTCCCTATTGAGCATAAAAGGCACCTACCCTTAGACATAACGCACATTCTGTATCAAGATACTAAAGAGTGAACATGTCTGCAGTGAGTGAACAACAACTACCATCTATTGCAATGCCTGCAGAAAATTTTATAGTAAAGCCTGAGACAATACCTACAGCAATGCCCATGGTAAAGTCTAAGGCGAACTCACGTCAGCAGCGTCAAAGCGGCCACATTTTAGAAAGATAAAACGAGATGAGTTACCAGCTAAGACGGCGCCGTGTGAAATGCGAAAAATTAAGACAGAGCCTAATATGAAGCGAGAACCGGAGCGTAAAGCTGATACCACCCTGAAGAAGATGCGTGTACACGATTCACCGGTTATGATACCCATTAACGGAGAAACATATATTAAATTGGTGAAATATCAACAGAAAGTGATGGTTAACATTCTTAAATATATTACGAATCATACATCTGGGAGGTTACATCCTACCAAGAAGGGAATTTTGTTGTCATTGAAAGACTGGCACATGCTGAAGAAGCAAATGACGTCAGTGGATCTCATGCTTCAGAAAATGGATGTATATAAATGTAGTGACTGTCAGAAGATGTTTGAGTAGAAAGTCATATGTGACTGTATGCAATTTTAACAGTATGACTATGAAATGAATTAACATTATCTATGTTGATGTAAAGTTAGATTTTATAACATTTGTAAACTTATCAATTTAAGTTCTTATGAGTGGGTACATGTATTAGCATAATATGTATTTGAAATATTTTTGTTTTTATCATAATTGTAAATATTTGTAATATTTAATACAAGAAACACATACGATGCTTTTCAACTTATTTATTTTTCTCATACAATACTTGGATATAATACATAATAATAAAATACTTGAATATAATACATAATGATACAATACTTGAATATAATACAAAATTAATTATAATACATAATATATGATGTATGGCCTACGGGTGAATTCACACCGCACCAGAGACCCTAGCCTCTCGCGACTTCATATGATGTAAAGCAAGACATATATTAATACACAACGCTTAAGTTAATAAAATATTACAACATTTACAAAGTCTTTATTATAAAGTTTAGTCAAATAAGACTATTCTTCTGCATATGTTTCACTCTGCTGCACCTCACTGACCATACCACTTTCTTCGTCACTGCTACCATCCTCAATATCTAGTAGTTCTTCAAAGAATGCATTGTTTTTCCTTATAGCCGCTTTTAGTGCCTTTGAATACTTATAATGTTTTTCATCAACAAAGTAATTAAAGTCCTCTAAAATCTTTTGATAATGTTGGCTTTGTTCTAGACGCTGGGTATATTTGAATAACCTCATAAACAGTTGTTTTAGTCCATGCTTAAAAATGGGTCGAAGATCATAGCTTGCTATTGCATGCGCATCTTCAAGTCCTTGTTCTTCATATTCTAAAACCTTTTCTTGAAATTTGTCATCATAGTCATCGTAGACTTCTTGAACCATATCATGCCAAACAGAGTCTATTTCTGACTCACTTTCAGAATCTGTTTCTGGCTGACTTTCAGAACTCCTGTCATCAGCATCCTCACCACACTGCTCCATTTGTTTGAGCAAAGCTCAAAAATTATTCGAACACGTCTTTTGAATGGGTTTGACATTCGAACATATGTTTGAATGGGCGCAGTTTTCCTACATAACTATCCACATTTTCACTTCCCATTTTCCACCAATCAACCAACCAACCAAGTGGTAGAATCGTCTGAAACGTGTAAAAACAAAATTTGTTAAAGTTGGTTAGGACCCCGATTTTTCTACTACTATGACTTTAGAACATTCAAATATCATATGTTGTTAAAAACTAAATTTGTTAAAGTTGATCTAGAACTACCATTTTGCCACTACTATAACTTCAAAACAGTTGAATAAGTAGTATGTTAAAATGTTTAAACTTATTTTATACATTATATGTTTTCCAAAACTGCATTTGTTAAATGTGCTTTAGAAGTACCATTTTCCCGCTACTATAACATAAAACATAACATTAGACTTAGCGTAGGGAAAATCCCATTCCTTCTCAAATTTATTGATCGTTTCCAGGCTCTTAACTAGTGCATTCTGAAATTTATCGATCGTTTCCACGCTCTGAAGTCGTGTACTCCGAACTAGTGCACTCTGAGATTTATCGATCAGTTTCCCACGCTCTGAACGAGTGCACTCTGAAATTTATCGATCGTTTTCCCACACTCTGAGACCGTTCATGTACTTATTCCTATGCTATGTGTGTGAGTGGTTATTGTAATGGAACCATTGAAATATGGCTAATTAAATATTATCAGTGAAAATAGACATAGAAATATGGCTATTATGTTAAAAAAAAAAAAAAAAAGATGTCACAGAGTCACATAATGTCACAGAGTCACATAATGTCACAGAGTCACATAGTGTTACATAGTGTTACATGATGTCACATAATATTACATAATGTTACATGATGTCACAGAGTCATATAATGTTGCATAATGTTACATATAGTTACATAATCTTAGAGAGTCACATAAAGTCACAGAGTCACATGATGTCACATAATGTCAAAATCACATGATGTCACATAATGTTACATGATGTTACATAGTCACAAAAGTAAACAAAAAAAAACAAAAAACGTTGTCCCGAGCCGGGATCGAACCACCAATCTTCTGCTTACTAGTCGTCGCTTCTACTAAGTGAGCTACACAGGCAAGTGTGGCAAACGATCTGATAATGACATGCTTTAGACTAATTATGCTAACATAGCAATTACACAGTCCTCACATAGTCATATAGCCATATGATGTCACATGGTCACATGATGTCACATGATGTCACATGATGTTACATGATGTTACATGATGCTACATGATGTTACATAATGTTACATAATGTTACATAATGTTACATAATGTTACATAGTGTTACATGATGTTACATAATGCTACATAGTGTTACATGATGTTACATAGTTACAAAAGAAAAAAAAAGAAAAAAAAGTCACTCACCACAACTCTTTTGCCAATTCGTCTCCACGTCTCCAATCTTTCACTTCCTTTTCCAAAGAATAACCAATCTTTCGCTTTGTCTCCTATGTGTAATCCAGTCAATCCTTCACTTGTTCTCCAACAGCACAACAGTTAAGAGCAACTGTTTTTACTTTTTTCCATGTGTATCCAACAGCAGCCAGAGCATGAATGAAACACTTGTGTGCATACAATGTGCTCTTATAGAGCTCCTGAATCACATCCTAGGGGGGGGGGGGGATCTGTACATATTATGCCCTGGGGGGGGGGGTCGGTACATATTATGTCCTGGGGAGGGGGGTCGGTGCATATTATATCCTAGGGGGGTCGATACATATTATATCCTGGGAGGGGGGTCCCCATCATATGACGGTATGATAGACAGGTGAAAGTGATGCCCGAGGGCGGGATCGAACCACCAAATTTCTGACCATGGGTCCGCTTACGAGTCCTCTGCTCTACCAAGTGAGCCACGCGGGACGTATGGTTAATGTTCGGGAAAACAATCTTCATATAGGGTTAAGGTCACATAACTGATGATTGACAGGCCACGTGACTGATGATGATTGACAGGTCACGTGACTAATGACGTCATGATAATTGACAGGTGACTTAGGGTTATGCTGCTTAGGGCAGTCTTAATATGATGTCATGACGTCATAACGTCATTATGACGTCATGATAACGTCATGATGACGTCATTATAACGTTATGATGATGACGTCATAATGACGTCATTGATATGGACGCGCGCTCCTATAATTCATCTGGTTCAGAACTCTCATGGGTGTTCTGGAACGCCCTATTACGTCCTTTTGACGTCACTTCCTGGTCCAGAACTCTCGTTTCTCCCCTACTCTTACCTTATTTAAAAATCTCTTTGATAAGTAATATTTTCTCCGTAATCTCCAATGGGTCTGTAGAATAAAAAGGTGTTAAAACAACAGTTCAAACCGCCAAAAGGTTGGCCGTTGAACAACAACGGGTAAACGGTAATTCGCCCCCCCCCCCCCAAGCAATCCCCTCCAGGATTATCATGCAGAAGTTCCACTTACCATAAGCGTATACTTCCAATTACCGATCGGTGCATCATGTCAACTTACTCCATTATACCATTTTATTTTCAGTTTGATAGCGTCACGACAAAAGCTTACATTTTGTAAAAAGATGTGGAAATTCAGCTGTTCAATTATATTTTGTTACAATTAATTTCTAAAACGAATAGGAGGCTGGTTTAATGGTTCATGTATATTTTCCATGTAAGAGCAGTCTTAAAAGAGGCAATACAAAGGATACGTTACTTGAATTGCATATTAATTGATGAAAACAAGCTAGCAAACATTCTGCACTAGCTAGCAAATAACGAGGAACTTTTTATACTCACCAGATAGTATTTTCATCTATTTTCGTGTTTTGCGAATATTCTTTTACCATATAAGAGTACCAAGCTAAAAATTTTATATTGTTAGACCATACGTATTTGTTTTAAGCGGTAAATTTGCTTGCTACAATAAAAAGTCAAGTTGTTGTCTGAATAGAATAAAAGAAAATTCTGAAGATATAAGCATTGGAAAAGAAATAAGAAGTTTGATTCTTCACTTATTGAATCAATCAAAAGTTTTGTTGTTTTTGTCTTTTAATAAAGAGTTTTTTTTCTAACGATATATAGATGGCCTGTTTTGGTATCATCAAACTAACGATTCTAAACTTATCGTTATTTTGGATGAATTTTCAGATAATAGGATTGTTCAGTGGTTAATCAATCAGAAAATATTAGATACTTCACATGGAAATAATATGACGCTCATGTATATTGCCATGTGAATGGCTGAAGCTGTAGTAAAGATTTCATGTAGAAATTGATCTTAGGACAGAATTTTAGGAAACAAGATAAACGATAAAATTTAAAGGAAGGTTTTTAAGATTCGGTAGTTCAGGTTTTAGACTCTGAGCTGTTATTGAGCAATGTCATATTGTGTTAAGACTGAGCACTAGGAGTCCCGCCGAGCTTCTCATCAGTGGGACTGTATAGTAAAACTAGCACACTCCAGTTGCCGCTGCCATCGGTGAAAGAGGAATACAAGTTAGCGAAAGTCAAAGGACAGACAATGCTAGACGACTGTGCGCACCAGAAGATAAAAGATTCTAAGGTTCAGTTGGGCCAATGTGGACGGTGGTCAGTGCAGCGCAGCATAGAAGAGGCCAGAAGTAGAGTGCTACATTAAGAATTAATGAGAAGAAGAGGACTAGACACCACCGAGAGGAAAAAGTAGACCCAAGCAAGTAAGAAAGAGAAGCGAACTATTATACAAAGTGAAATCAAAGAGAGTAAAGAAGAAAAAAGACGAGCAAAAGCTGTTTCAATGGCAAACCAGGGAGCGTGGACTAGATGCGAAAGTGTAACGTCAAGAAAACTGACGTGGCAAGATCTGTTTAGGAAGGAACCACTCCAGATAGGATTCCTCCTGAGTAGTGTTTATGATTTGCTACCAACACCTGTAAATCTGAAACGATGGCGTACAACGGCAAGCGATGAGTGCAGTCTGTGCAAGGAACGATGTACCTTAGAACACCTGCTATCGTCTTGCCATATAGCATTCTCACAAGGAAGATATCGATGGCGACATGATAAGGTGTTAGAGGCTATTGCATCGGTGTTAGAGCCCATTGTGAGAAGTCCGAGAAAGACAAAACCAAAAGCACTGACGTTCATAAACTTTGTCAAGCAGGGCAAGAGGAAAAGAAATCAACCCAGCCGATATGAATCCTCGACACCGCCGGCGATTGGCGGAATCGAGTGGACCTACGAAACAGATTACAATTCCCTGGAAAGATAACACAAACCACTCTCAAACCGGATATTGTGATGGGGTCATCAAAGTCACGGCAGGTAATTATGGTAGAACTAACTGTCCCGTGGGAAGACCGCCTAGAAATCGCAAACGAGAGGAAAAGATCTAAGTATGATGAGTTAAAACTTGCGTGTGAAAAAGCACATTGGAGAACGCGGTGTATACCGATCGAGGTTGGATGTAGGGGATTCGTGGCAAAATCCTTATGGTCTATGTGTAAGCTGTTAGGAATAGGCAGAAACAACAAGAAAAAGCTAGTTCAATTATGTGAAAACACAACAGAATATGCGTCAAACTGGATCTGGCTGAGACGTAGTGAGAAGCAGTGGTCACCATCGTGAGAAGTGCTCTTGTTCTCCAAATGCGGCGTTTGGCCATCGCCGTAGCCCGACCGCTTAAAAGACTGTGTGACGATTAAACGGGCGATACAGATACAGAAGAAGCGGCTCGTCAATGACGAAGCGGAGAACAAAATTCAGGAACGAAACCCTCCTGTACAGAGTGGGTGGAGAAATCTTACATTTCATCTGGTACAAACCAAAGAACCAATTGTCTTTTTTTATATTTTATTAGCAGCCCATAAGTATTCCATGTAAAGATTGGTGAATATTTCTAAGTTGTAACTTCAACATTTTTTACTATAAGTGTCTTGGAGGTTATTAAAGATTAGTTGAGTGGTAGTGTTAATAGGTGTGTAGGCAGCAAGCAGGAAGGATGAACAACGGGTTTAAACGTATATTTTATTAAGTTCTTACTCAAGCTGGCGTCGCTTGTGTTTACACCGGAAGTGAAGCCACAGTGGAGTTATTCACAGGATATTCATGCACATAATCTACATCTCTCCTTTTAACAAAATAAGACAGTGTCACATAATCTTAAATTATCGATCACGATTTAAGTTATTTTGAAATATACTATAAAGGCATTTATGTATATGAACTGTACTCGTGTAGAACATTAGCAATAATAAAGCACTGCTTACGTATGATAACGAAATCAACTTAGATGCAATATAAAACGACTTTTAAACGAAATTAAATATTTTGCAACTTATGAAACAGGAAGTTGACATTATAATCAAAATATTTACATAAGTATTACCATTTACTTTGATGACTGTTGTAAACTAACTTATGAACTGCTATTGTCTCTCATCATATATCACTGAAACATACATGTGAAATTATTTGTTATTTATTGTATTTCAGCATATAAATAGTCTATATTTTGCACACGGCTCTAAAGTCTTTGTGTTCTTTCGGTATAAACTAGCAGATCACTGTTATTTCTGTAGGTTTTATCGCTCGCTGTAAAATAAATTAAATAAATAACATACTTAACAACTAAGATACACATGAATTCTAAATTCTACGAAGACACATATAAAGTATCCATACATGAGAAACATGTACTAACATTATATCATTGTTAAGCACATATATGAGCACATAATGTAGATCTATCTTTTTTTTTTAATCTTTTAATCACTTCAATATCGCTCTGAAAATAATCAACAGTACTTTGGGTTAGGTTTTGAGATACGACCACTACGCATAACATTTTGCCTAACATTTTGGTCTGTTTTGGTAATTGTAGGGAGGTTGACAATCATTTTTTCTGCTACAGGTTCAGAAATTTTAACACTTTTTGGAACATTTACCATACTCTTTTCTGTACTTTTATTTTGAGCAATGACTGGATTTGAATTCACAATATTTTGAGGAACACTTGATACGCCCTTTTTAGATGGCGGATTGTACTTTTCAGAAACTGGCAATAGATGGCGTCTGTTACGTCTATACTCTTTATTACCTGACTGTACAATGTATGAACGAGGTGTTTGAGCGAAACCAGTCACAATACCTTGTTTATCGAAACCTTTATCAGTTTGCAACCTTACAGTTTGATTGGGTGAAAGCACAGACAAGGGTTTAGCAGTTTTATCATAATATTTCTTCTTCTGTGAACGACTTTTGTAGAGTAAATTAGGAACACCGGAGATGAGATGTGGTTTCAGGGTGTTTGTTGTTGTCGGAAGTGGAATGTTTGTTTTTCTAGAAAACAAACGTTCAGCTGGTGACTTCAAGTGATTATCCCTTGGAGTATTCCGGAGCATAAGTAATCCATAATAAACATCGGAATTGTCTTTCTCAGCTCGAGTGAGCAACGATTTTGCTCTCTTTACAGCTTCTTCTGCGAAATTTGCTTGAGGGTATCTTGGAGAAGAGGTAACATGCTCGAAATTCCAAACTTGAGAGAATTCTTGGAATTCTTGCGAGGTGTATTGACGAGCATTGTCAGTTATAAGCACTTGGGGAGTTCCATGGGTTGCGAAGTGGCGCTTCAGGAGGGTAATTACAGACTTACTGGTCATGTCCTTCAGGGTATTGAACTCAAACCATCCAGAATAAGAGTCAACTAAAATCAAATACACAATGGAGTTCCATTCGAACAAATCAGATGCTAAAATTTGCCAAGGTAAATTTGGTACCGGATGTTGATTTATTGGTTCTTTTTGATTGTGCGCTTTTGTTGCATTACAGGCAGAACACTGATCGACATGGAAGTGAACATCTTCTTCCATTTTTGGCCAATAAAAATAATCTCTAGCTAGCCTTGTTGTTGAATCTGCACCTAGATGGTTTTTGTGCAGTTGTGTTATGTACTCTGTGCGTAGTGCTGATGGAACTACAATTTTGGTGCTTCTCATAATGATGTCATTGTCTATTGATAACTCATCTCTAAATGGGTAGAAGGGTTTTAGCCATGTAGGTGCACTTTGAAACTTGGTGGGCCAGTTACCTTGAATTATGAGTTGAGCTAATTTTGAAAGAGTCTCATCTGACTTTGTAGCTGCTATTAATTCTTCTGTCTTCTTTGGAGAAATGGGAATGTCGACGTCCATTACTTCGAATTTTGTTTGTTCTTGTTTTGATGGTCCATTTTTGAGATAAGCACGGGAGAGGGTATCGGCAAGATACATTTGACTACCTTTTCTGAAAACAATATGGAGACTGTACTTTTGCAGTTTGAGTAACATATTTTGAAGACGGGCAGGAGCTTTTGAAATCGGCTTTTTGAAAATACTTTCGAGAGGTTTATGGTCAGTTTCGACTGTCACACTTTTCCCATAGATGTAGTCATGGAATTTTGTACACGCGAAGACGATGCTGGCCATTTCTTTTTCTATTTGTGCCCATTTGATTTCATTTTCGGTTAATGCACGAGAGGCATAAGCGATCGGCTTATCATCTTGTAGGATAGCTGCACCTAATCCAGATTTGGATGCGTCACAAGTGAGAGTTACTGGCTTTTTTACATCGTAGTACGAAAGCACTGGAGGACTGCACAGATAGTTTTTGAGTGAATCGTAGGCATTTTGGTGTCTTTGTTCCCAATGCCAGGCGACGTTGTCATGGAGTAATTCTCGGAGCACAGATGTTTTGTCACTGTAGTTTTCTACGAATCTCGTGAGGTAGTTCGTCATTCCGAGAAATCGTTGAAGTGCTGTTTTGTCTTCAGGAGCGGCCATGTTGTTGATGGCTGTAACTTTATTTGGATCCGGAAGTAGACCTTTGGAAGTAAATATGTTGCCGACATATTTGACTTCACTGATTCGAAATCGACATTTGTTGACATTTAGGCGGAGGTTTATTTTGTGTAGCCTTTCGAGGACGATTTTCAAATTGGCATCATGGTCAGCCATATTGGTACCGTAAACGAGAATATCGTCGACAATCACTTTGCAGGGTGTATCTTCCATCAACGTTTCAATGGATTGTTGGTAGACTTCAGAACCAGATGAAATACCATATGGCATTCTTAAATACCTATAGCGACCAAACACGGAGTTGAAGGTGGTGTAATAACTAGATTTCTCATCTAGCTTGATATGCCAAAAAGCACTCTTGGCATCTAAAACTGAGAATACAGTTGCACCAGGTATTGAAGATGCTACTTCGTCGAGTGTCTTCAAAGGGTGGTGAGGTCTCATGAGTGCTTTGTTGAGGTCTCGAGGATCAATGCAGATCCGTAATTCATCTGTGTTCTTTTTTCTTGCTGCTACCATTGATGAAACCCATTCGGTAGGCTCAGTGACTTTTGCTATGATGCCATTTTTCTCCATTTTGTCGAGGGATTCTTTGATTTTATCTTTCATGGCGTGTGGCACATTACGAGGAGGCTTGATGACAGGGGTCACATCCGGGTTTAGCTTCATTTTGTATGTAATTGGCAGACATCCAGGTTCTTCGCTGAAGAGATCACTGTGGTGTCTCCAAATATCGCTCGGGATGTTTTGGGGATTTTGAAGCTTCTCACACGGGGTTGTACTAATTTCATGCACATCAGGATGTAACGAAATGAGATTTAGCTTAAGAGCGTCTTTCAAACCTAGAATTGTTTTCGAGTTCTGTTGTACCACTTGAAACACGAGAGGTTCAATGGAGTTAAAAATTCTGCAGTTAAGCGAAATGGTTCCTACCGTTTCGATTGTGTCCTTACTGTAAGTCACCAACCTCACTTTGTTTCTGGTGTTGATCTGAGGGTGTGTAATGAGAGATAACGATGCGAGTGTTTCACTTGAGATCACATTACATTTGGCACCCGAGTCCACTTTTAACTCAAATGGCGAGTTATCCACGTAGGCTGTAACATGGATTTCATCTTTCACGTTGTTTTGGTTGATGTCTACAGTTTCGATCACAAAATTTTCTAATTGTGCAGATGCGATATCCGGTTCGGATTCTTCGTCATAAGTGTCATCTGTGTAATCAATCTCATGGAGATTGCTACGTCGGCCATATTGCGAAAATCTTCTACGTCCTCTGCCTCTGTATGATCTTTGTTGCGATTGATTGGTGTTTTGCGATTGCGAAGTTGATTGCTTCTGACCAGAAGACATGCATTTTACAGCAAAATGGTTATATTTACCACAGAGAGAACATTGTGTTCCGTATGCAGGACATTTTCTGATCGGATGTGTAGTACCACAATTAAAACAGTTCTTTCTAACTTGTTCTGACTGGGGTTTTCTTTTGTTTTGAATCTTCTTTTGTTTAATAGAGTTAACATCTGGATCTTGGTTAACAGTTTTGTTATCAGTCTCAGCTAACTCATGAAGTTGGCATATTTCTATTGCTTTATCAAGCGTTAGATCAGCTTCTTTTAATAAAAGCTTACGTACCGTGTCACTTGAAATACCAACAACAATTCGATCGCGAATAAATTCTTCTTTCTTGTTGCCCAGTTCACATGCATCCGCTTTATTTCGTAGATCGACGAGGAATGTCTGGAAATTCTCATTCGTCTTCTGATTGCGGGTGTTGAATTTATGACGAAGCATGGTGATGTTTTTCTTCGGTTCACATAGCGCTTTGAACTTTGCTTTTAGATCCACTGGATTTTCGGCAGATTCGTTTTCACCGTACACGAAAGATCTTGCTCTTTCTATTGCGTCCTTCCCTGCGAGGTTGAGTAGTATGTAGGCACGTGTTTTAGCGTCTGCGGTTGGATGAGCTGCATTAACGTATATGTCATACTCCAATTCGAACACTCTCCAGTTTTCAGCGCAGTTGCCTTCAAAGCTGAGGATCTCAGGTTTTCTCAATGCCGTTGCCATGTTCGAAACTCAAAACATCTGACACCATAAAGATTAGTTGAGTGGTAGTGTTAATAGGTGTGTAGGCAGCAAGCAGGAAGGATGAACAACGGGTTTAAACGTATATTTTATTAAGTTCTTACTCAAGCTGGCGTCGCTTGTGTTTACACCGGAAGTGAAGCCACAGTGGAGTTATTCACAGGATATTCATGCACATAATCTACAGTTATTCTTGAAGGTTTACATTGAGTACAACGCATTTATCTTGAAAAAGTCCATCAGATTTTATGAACTTTTTAAGTTCACAGTCATCGGGAGAGCCCAAGTTATTTCCTCGAGGTGAATACATTTTCGATGTGAGTTTTGCTTATCACTGGCAGCTTCCTACCCTTTAACCCAGACGTCCAGTGAAACGCAGAAACCATTAAGCATTATGGCTATGCGTGGTTGCCCGAAAAGCAGGAAATTCAAACCGAAACTATTCGACTGTTTCGAGTTTTTTGGGATTTCCCGAAAAGAAGACGTTAAACTTGATCTAAAATTATAAACGTCTTTATTCGAGTAAAACAATTTTAGCTAAATTTTAAAGATGGTATAAAATGCCTACGTATTACATTTTACTCCGTGACCATGTTGCTGTTGAGACAAATCCAGGTTTAGGTCCCGGATATCAGAGTGACAGAAATGTTCAAGCATTGAAAGGTACTCTTTGGATGTGTAATGAGGATTTTGACATACGAGTATATAATGACCGTCCAAGAAATTTTCAGTTAATATCCGTTGGCGACAAAGAACGTGTTGTTCTTAATTGTGCAGACAATGATGTTTCGAGGTTGACAGAAGAGCAGTGTCTGCTGTTGACTCCTGTTCCGACGTGTGCGGATAGATACAAAGTATTTCAAGACAAGTCGTGGTTAGCAGAGGCGTTGCTAATAAAAACGGGAAGTATTGTATATGTACTTAAACACGAAGGCTCTAACGGAAGGATAACTGGAAAAGTTCGATACAAAGGAAGTGTCTCAAATTCAGGTGGAATCCTGTTTGGTGTAGAATTATCAGAGGTAAGTATAATTTAACCCAGAGTGACTGAATAAAAGGAAAGAACCCTAAAACTGAATAGCGCATCGAAGTTGGCAAAACTAAAAGCGTGCCCTTTTGGTGTGAAAACAGACTTTCCAACCGTTATTCTAGGTTTATTGCAAACAAGAACCCACGCAATTCACTGTGACATTATTATAGGCCCTAATAATCCTAGAAGACCAATTTGTAATTTAATCAATTACGATCACTGTTCAGTTTGAGCATTCCTTGTCTCGTAGTCAGTCAGCACTTCAGACACGAAAAAAGGTGTTCACACGAGAGTTGCTCAGAATCATGCACCGAGTATTTTGGTATAATTGGAACCCTTATCTAAGAACTTTTTTACTTGCAATTTTCTTTGTGCATGCTGTACGGGAACAGAATATTTCCCCTCTCCCCCCCCCCCCGGCATGGTTCCCTGTATCGTTCCATCCCGGGACGGTCACCAAGACATTTCAACCATAGCACGTTTTTTTTTTTTTTTGTCGTTTTATGAATACATGTTTGTCCTTCTAATCATACATTTATTTCAAGTCGTTAATTTGAGAACTCCTCAGCACGTAAATGAATAATAATAACAAACATGTGACGTGCATAATAGCGAGCCTTGTTGAAACTGCGTTTTGATATGTGAACTCAGTTCCACACACTTTGTAAATAATGCTCGTGATGTTGGATTGCAATTTGTAGTAGAGTTTTATTTTTCTATTGAGCTCTCAATCGAATGTTTAAACTGCCGGTAATTGTGTCTGATGTTTGATTCTTAAGAAAAACGTTAAAATTGTTTATTTTAATGTTTTAATTATAAATTGATGGGACTAGGGGGAACATCCTATGGGGAGATATCCTGGAGGACCTGGCCGGGATGAGGGGGGGGGGGGAGAGCTTTACAAATCGTGCAGCTGAGTTACAGGCTAAATATATCTACTTGTACCACTTAAAACACTTTTGCCAGGAGTTGAAATTGATGTGGTTTTTTTCTAAACAACATCAAGTTCTGCAGTTTCTTGACAATTACCCCGAAATATAACTTCTGATAGCGTATCGTGCTGTAGCCTTTTTTACAATATGAAGAAATACAGTGTAAAGTCATCTTACATGCACAAACACACAATTCGTGCAGTTCTCTTCCAAAACCTTTTAACAAGGCTGTACATGTGGTGTATTTGTGGGTGCATAAAGTGTTTTAAATGCTTGTGTGTTTTCAGGAATTTGCTGGTAAGGGGACGTGTGATGGTGAATTTAGGAAGCACAGGTATTTCCAATGTGAACCAGACTGTGGTGTATTTGTTTCAATAAACAAATTGAGACTTTGTTCTAAAGCAAAGATTTTCAAGCAGAGCAATTCGGATTACAAGGAGAATCAACCAAACTCACCAGTTGAACACGAAACTGATTTTGATGACAGGAGCCTATCACCGCCACCACTGGAAATAGGTATAACAAAGTGGACGGGTAGATATTACAGTAGAGTCTCTCATATCCAAACTCGGCGGGGGATTGGATTTTGTAGTATAATTTGAACAAGACAAGAAAAAAAAAAAAAAACAGTGCGCGAAGTCGGTCGCTTATAGAGTATATTTACACTGATCTGAATCTGTCTTTTTGCACACAATTTTAACCTGTCTAACGGTAATTGTAACGGTATTAAGCCTTTAGATAAACATACAGTTTATCTACGCGAGATGTTGCTATTGCTACCAAGTAAAGGGGCAATTTAGTGCCAAAATACTCAAAATTATGTGTATACAATAACAGACAATGTCGCCGCATATTTGACAAGAATAAGGCACACAAAATGCAAAAGAATTGCGGGGTTCTCTGAGTGCGGATATGGGAGTAAATGTTCAGGGGACATGTTTTGAGTTCGGTTCTAGAAAAATTCGGATATTGGAGGGTCGGATATATGGGACTCTACTGTATCATTCAAAAGACCTGGCAATAACTTCCCGACAGTAAATAATAAAATGGATAAAGAACAATAAATAATTGTCTCATTGCGCAAGGTTTTAAAATGAGCTATCTTTAAATGTTCCAGTTGCCATTCGTGAGTAAATTGTGGTAAGATATATTTCTATTGCAACACGACCAACGGAACCAAATTGATCTAGTATCGTTGCGGCGTACCGAAACACCTCGCAGAAACAAGACGTTCACGGTTGACATTAGAACCTTACTTATGTGAAGCATGAAGTCTTCTGTTTGTGTTCTTTTTTCAGGAGAGCGAGTCGTGTGGCTTGGAGACGACGGAGCACACCACGGCACTGTACACTGGATAGGTGTTCTCGACGGCTCAAAAGAAAAAGAGTGGACTGTTGGAGTTGAGTTTGTGAGTATCACATTACAACCCTGTGTTTTAGACGGGTTTTGTAATTGGTCGTATTTTGTTAAATGTGAATAACTACCGAAAAAATGTTGCCATATGATTAAAATGTTCAGGTTGGTTTGTACTGTTGTCCAGAAATTGCAATCAACCCATAATTAAATCGTAATTAAATCATCAAAAAAAAAAAAAAAAAAAACAAGACTACGAAAGTTATTTCCGTAGAGATTTTTTATCTTATGATGTTGCTAAATTGTTTCTCTGAAAAGAAGTTGTGAAACAAAAGATCTAAACTCACGGGATGGTTATTTGTTTAAAAATGTAAACTTTATTTCCTGGAATCAGTTTTAAGTTACAAGTCAAACTTTTTTCGTCTATAGGACGAGCCTGTGGGTACCGGCACGGGAAAGTACCAAGATACTCAGCTGTTCAAAGCTCGCGCCAAACACGCATCGCTGATACCTATTATAGGTCTAATTAAGGCTTCAGAATTTGGAATTGATCCGGCGGAAAACGGTACGGTTACCGAAATTTTATAATGTGTGAAAAAGGTGTTCTTTCTCGTAGTTTAAAACTGGACAGGTGTTTGCCTAACATTTTATAACTTGTAGAAAATGTTGCGTTTTCAACAATACGCTTATCGGAATTGAAAGAGAGAGAGAGAGTACCTATTAAATACGTTTTGTCTGCTAAAATGCAGACCGATATGTTTCGCAAGAAAAGTTAAGCGGGCTCCACTGTAACGTTCCCAATTCTTGATGGATTTTTTTTTTTTGTATTCGTGAGCCAGTCTAAAGGCGGAGCTGCTGAATGTGTCGTCGCGAGTGGCATTGTTGTTTAAAACCTAAATGCATTGTCGACGAAAGAAGTGCAAAATTAAAGTTTACCACAACGTAATTAAAATGCACTTGATTATCGGTAATGGATTTTCATTAAGTATGGGTATCGCGGTACATACCGATATATCGTCTTAATACCGCGATACGCACCGAAACATAGTATGTTACAGTCAGCAGGCGTACGCTTTATGACTGTAAAATATACATACAGGCCGCCAAGAAATAACCTATAATACTATTTTGGATTTTTTTGGTGACATTTCTTTTTACATAACTTTTGGTTTATGATTTTACGATTATATCGACGTTGATATTTTGCCAATTTTATGTGTTGTTTGCGTTTTTTGATATTGTACAAAAATCGTTGTTTGAAAAAATTGTTTCCAAAATTAGGAATCTGAAATCTTGAAAATAAAATTAAGTTATATCGTGTTAATATTGTCTTGCATGAGCCGCTCTTCCATAGGGGGTGGTTGAGATTCCGAGCTGGTATTCTTCTGTTTTGTCACAGTCAAGTCGTGTAATCAGCCATTACGTGTCATGGCTGGTGAGCTCTTGTAGTCATAATGCTTCTTCTAGCACACAATTACAGAAGGTTCCTTTTTTCGTATATTAAAGTTACCTTTATTTTGTTTCCAATATTCTACGCTTAGCGGATAACATACTAAAATCATAAGATAATGCCGCAGTGCAATAATGTGTACCATTTTGAACACGAGTAAATACAGAGAGCATATTTGGGTTATAAATAACTTGCAAAACATTCAAACGGCGGCATGAGGCCAATTTTTGGAGGTGCGCAAAAAAAAAAAACTGTTAAAGAAAAAAAAATTACATAAAGAGTAATACCCTAACAGATTGAATGAATCCAATGAAACTGCAGCTGGCAACGCATTTTGGCAAAGAAAAAGATTTAAAATGCCGATGATTGACCATTTGTTGTAAAACCTCCAAAAAAAGTAATTTTCGAACGGGAAATATCCAGGGAACATTCGTACAAAATTTAAGGGGAACCCGGTCTAAATTGTGAGAAAAGAAGTATTTTGAAAATTGGCTACTTTAAGTTTTATAAATGCCCCGTATTAAGCCATTTTTTTGGCGGGTCGCCAAAACAGAGTAATTTTTTAAAAGAGGATCACCTAGTGAACATTATGCAAAATTTGAACGCACTTCGATCAGAAATGTAGCAGAAGCATTTTGAAAATTGGCTGCCAAAAAATGCCCGCCCCCTCCCCTTTTAGCCAATTTGTAGTGGGCCGCCAAAAAAGCCACTTCTCAACAGAGGACAGACGAATGAACATTAATGCAAAAATTAAAGGCAATCAAATGAAAATTGTAGAAGAAAAAGCCTTTGAAAAATTGGCTACCAAAAAATTTTGAAATGCCCTCCAATTAGCCAATTTCTGGCAGGTCGCAAAAAGTAACTTTTCAACTGCTAGTGAACATTTATGTGAAATTTAAAGACAATCCGGTCAAAATTGTGGAAGAAAAAGCCCTTGGAAAATTGGCTGCCGAAAAACATTAAAATGTCCCCCAATCGGCCAATTTTTTGGCGCATCGCCAAAAAATTTCAAGAGAGGCTTACTTAGTAAATATTTGTGCAAAATTTGAAAGGAATCATTTTGGAAACTGACCAACAAAAAATTTTAAAATGCCCTTCATTTACAGTGTTGCCACATCATCCTTTTTTAACAGATTATCCTTATTTTTTTTTCTTTTTTGAAAAAGCCCGATTTTATCCTTTTTTAGCGGATCACCAAAAAAAAAGTAATTTTTCAAGAGAACAATCATACAAAGTTGGAAAGGAACACGATCCAAATTGTGGGAGAGGAAGCATTTTGAAAATTGGCTACCAAAAAAATGTACCCCCCCCCTACCCTCCCCATTTGGCCAATTTTTGGTGGCTCGCCAGAAGTGATTTTTCAAGAAAGGGCTATCTAGAGAAAATTCATACAGAATTTAAAGAAAATCTGATCAAAATTGTGGGAGATGAAGCATCTTGAAAATATTCAACCAGAGAATTTAAATCCCCCCCCCCCCCCATTGGCCAGTTTGTGGTGGTCGCAAAAAAAAGTTATTTTTCAAGAGAGGCCTACCTAGAGAACATCCGTACAAAATTTGAAAGGAATCCGATCAAAACTGAAGGGGGAGAAGCATTTTAAGTAAAAGTTTACATGCGTACACATGTGCTTACGTACATACAGACGACAGATGCCCCTCTGTTGATGTGATAAGACTAACCCGACGAAGTCAGCTGGTCTATAAAGGCACTTCCCCAGTATTTACTAGACGTAAAAGTCTTTCTTGCTTAGTTGCTTTAAGTTACGTTTAACATGATTTTTTTTAAAGCTGTATTTTTTTAGCCTGATTTAATTAAGCCTCGTTTTTGTTTTTCTTTGGTTATAAAATAGCATACTCGTGAAGGCTTCAGTTGTGCTTTCTTGTTTCAGAAATAAAACATTTGTCACTGTACCCAAAGGGCTTGTCCAATGGTGCAGTGAAGATGCATGGTATTTTTGGTTATATTTTTGCTGTCTACTTAAATATTTAAAGTTCATTAATTTTGTAAATGTAAACAATTGGTAGTTGCCTCAGTTACGCATGATGCCATTACATTTTTTTTTTTTTTTTGCTGTTGTTATATAATAAATATTGTTTGCTCAGACGAGTTTCAAATCCATTTTAAGGATAAGTTCAGTGGCATACTGGTTATTCTTTCACCCCTATTTATCGTGCTAATAGCCGTCAAAACACCGAGCTGCTTTTTATAACACATTTATTGGTTTGGGACCAGTGGTGAAATAATATTAATATACTTTTATTAACCCGAACTTGCTTTGAAAGTTTGTAATTAGGAGTCATAGTTAATGGCGTGGATGAGATGTGTAAAAATGATTTGAGTAATTCGTGTTGAGATCGCCATCACTCATTGTTTGTGAAGAATTTACATGCTTATGAAATGAATTATTCATGATATGCAAATCAGTGCTGCTGAACACTGGTGCCTATAAGACTTCGATTTTATCAATGTCTTGCGTGGTTTCGGTCAGGTATTGTGGCTACGTCTATGTAGCTGTAATGTTGCAGGTTATATAACCAAGTTGTCTATTTTAGCCTGAAAAGGCCAAGCTATCTACAGGTGACATAACTCAATCAAGCCCTCACGGCCTGAAAGTAAAGAACACAGGCAAAAGCAAGTGTGCAGTATTAATTCCAATGGAAACCAAAGCTGGTCACTTTTTATGGAATTGCCTTTAACTAAGGGAACCAGTAGATAATACCCAAATGAGGAAGTTTTAAACGTAACAGCTTTGGCAGTTGAGGAACATGTGAAACAGCGCTGTATTAACTAGGCGGTGTTGAAAACTCCAGTCAATACATTTCAGGCATGTGTTTCAAGTTCCAAAACCACGCTGTCAATAGCTAGCCTGACTTTTATCAGAATGTCTGTTGTTGGCCAGATCGAACCAGGCCCTGTAGAGAAAGCTTGGTATTTTGAGGCGAACAATAGATAGCCTGGGTATAGTCAAAGCCCATAACATACTGCTTGTTTGAATGGGCGCGGTTTATTCATTTGACCGTAGAACAATGTTTTTTCGTGAGTAAAGTGTTCAGCGTGTCTGAGTGTCAGTACAGGACCAACAGTAAAGATCCATTAAAGAATTACCAGTCATTGCTCGTAGTGACTCATTACACGAATTACCAGTCATTTCTCGTAATGACTCAATACACCAAATGCCTATTTGCATTGCGTTGAATTTCGTTTTCAGGAGCAAGATATGACAATAAGCTGTATGGCCAGGGCTATGACTCATTGTCTGGCAATACGCCAAAAGGTTCGTTTCCTGTTTACAACAGTTACGTCTTCTAAGTGTTAAATAACCTTTTCACCATGCATTAGTTTGCCCGTTGTTAGTTCGATGCCGCCACGTAGCGCGAAGGGGGGGGAGGGACTATTGGATTCGGCGCCGTCCGTCCGGCGCTATATCTCCGTAACCACTGAACCGTTTCAGTTGTTCTCTTGCACATGCAAAGACTACATAGTGGACCTGTGCAACGAGGGGTTGTTTTGAGATTTTCGCAAAAATTGGGAAAATGGGAAAATTTTGAAAATTCAACACAAGTGACTAATTCAATAGGTGTTTGTCGGCGCCATATCTCCGTAACCATTGACGCGATTCAATTGTTCTCTTGCACATAGAAAGATCATATAGTGGATCTGTACAATGAGGGATTATTTTGAGATTTTCGGTAAAAAATGGGAAAATGGAAAGACCGTTAAAATTTCACCGTACTGATTTGTACAATAGATGCTTGTCGTAACTGTTCAAGCTACTCAATTGTTGATTGAAGTCCTCTGAGTGCACGCCTGCGGATACTTGTTCACATTAAAATTGTAAAAACTAATGTAAAACACATAAGTAAGTGGATGGATTTCACGGTGAACATGGCATTCTGTCATGTCGATGTTGCGTGGACTGGTGTTTTTCTTTTAATATGTGGGTATGAAGACAGTGGGGTTTAGATGATCAGCTGCGTTGTATTAAATGTGACGCAAACGTCATTAAAGAATGCATACAATAGACAGCGCAACTCATGTGGTGCAGGACTCCAGATCATATATAGCTCTTTGTGAGATACGGATGTACTAAGACTTGATACATTATTGCAGGGAGCAGCACGGCAAGGACAAGACCAGTTCTCAACGAAGAGTATTATAGAAAGAGTTATAAAACTGACAGGTTGGCCTTACTTCCCCCCCCCCCCCCCCCCCGCATGTTAAACATCATACGCATCGTCGTTCTACAGTAAATACAGTTCTGTGAAATCCATCATTATATTTTAAGCACCAAACTAGGCAAAGTCGCTTTTGTAAAATATACATGGGAACAAAAAATGTCCTTTTTTTTTTGGTTGAGCGGATGAATTTGTTCGTTGTATATCATCTACAGACGAAACGGTTTAATGTCAAAGCCGCTAATCGCACAAACCGGTTAATTGCATACTATAATAAATTCAATTTTTGTTTGTTTGTTTTTTTTTTTCATAGAAAATCTGTTAAATGCAGTATCGTGTGTGCTTTATGAGTGCGCCAAGCTTTAAACAGTACTTGTATGTTGCATTTGTATGTTATATAGTATTGTTGCCTTTTTGCAGTCGACTCGCTCCAGATCTACCGCCCAAGAGGGATCCCCAGGAACGAAATTTCAACGACATTAATCAAAGGTGTGAGATTGTGCTGTTCGTTGTTTAGCACCTGCGTCAGAAATTAGCCAAATGTAGTATAAGACAAGCAGAATTAATGTAATGATAATCCTGGAAATAATAATTTTTCTCAGTTAGCCGTGCGGAAGAATTATCCATGTTAAATGAGGGACAGTCGAACGTGTCAGCAGTTTTTTCTGACCAGGCCATTGCATGTATGTTTTATAGACTCTTCCATGCTTTGCAAAATGAAGCACAAATGAATAATTGGCTTGTGACATTCTTGTATGACTTCGGTAAATGATGCAATCTGATTGATCGATTTACAAGTCGTCAAGATGAATATATCATTGACCTGTTACTAAAATGTTTGCATATAGGTCAGTATTTTCTTACTGGTTAATATTACTTCATGTTGACTGGAAATAAGCTGATGTGTGATTAGTAACTTTCTATATATTTTCAGAGGCGAGTATGAGAATGTGTTGTATGGTGGTATGTCGAAGTCGTCATCGACACACGAGAAGTTCCTGGATGAGCCGCTGGACGATCACTACGCCCGCGTAAATGAGTGGCTGCCGCATGTCGACCCGAGGGCGCCCGCGTCGTCGTCGTCGGCGTCACACAGCCCGCATAGCCAGCCCGTGTCACCGCCGCTGCCACCCGTGCGTGGCGCCATCGACCATAGCCCCAGACGTACGGCTTTCACCTCCACTTGTTTGTGCTTGATTGTTGATAATCAAATGCAGTAATAAAATGGGAATAAGTGGGAAAGTAGACCCGGTATTATCAAAGTTAAGACGGTTAGCAATAAAAGTTGGGGATATATGGAACGCGAACACCCCGTGAATGGACTTGTCGTATTTGATTCCGATCGATTTTTTTAAATAGACTTGAACAAGATTTTGGAAAGTAACAGTGTTTTTGTTCACCAGTTACTTTCAGTTAAATCGATTATACCTGCCCCTGTCTATCATTTGAAGATCCCAACAATTCTTGTCCTCGGGGCCATTTTAAAGCACGAAAATAAGGTGTCTCTTTGCTTTTTTACATGACAGGTCAAACAGATCCGGTCTACGCCCAAATACACAAATCTGATTATAGCAGAAGTGGTGTCGCCGATGCCTATACAAGAGAAGGCAGAGGCCAAAAGGACAACTCCAGCATGCGTCCGCCGGCTTACAACGAACTCAATCATGGTTATAGGTCAACTATGGATTATCCGGACTCGAAGGTCCCCTATGGGGAGCGTACGGGATCAAGAATATCCAAGAATTTTATTCCTCAAACGGGATATGATAGTGACAGTTCTCGGGTGCTTACAAACTACGGAACGGAGCCATCGGGCAGTCGGAATATTCCGATTATGCACGAGGATCGTTCGGGGGTATCTCGCACATATGAACAAGTAAGGAGTGAAGTTTCCAAACCAAAAGAAAGTCACAAAGTGCAAGCTCTTGATCCTCAAGAAATCGATAGCGATTTGGAGATCGGCAGTATGGTTGAAGTAATGGGCGGTATGCCAAATAAATTTGGAGTTATAAGGTGGATAGGCTACATAACTGACAAGTCCCAACCAATTGCTGGTCTGGAGATGGTAAGAATTTATATAGTTGTTTTAACTAAAACTGAAACCATCGTTCATGTTCCCACATTAAAGAATGACGAAAATTCAAGTTTTCTCTGTTTTGAATCCAAGTTAACGCTCTCCCGTCTGTGTTTAATGTTAAACTGTTTTGTCATACACACACACGCGAAAATACGGTCAATTGCTATCGAAAAGATGTCATATTCTTCACGAAAAAAAAATTTAAAAAGATTGCTGCGTTTGACGCACATCTCCACCCAAAGGTCTTTGGACATTTATGCACCAAACAGGCTCGGCACCAGCAAATTTGACAGGTGCCGAAATCTCCAAACACCCACCCAAGCCATGTATGGGAGTACCCCCCACCTCCGCCAAAAAAAAAAAGATAAATAAAATAAAAAACCGCGGGTTTGACAGTCGCAGCTTTTAGGTGGACGCGCAGTTTACTCTGATATGGTAAAGGTTTCATGTATGCCCTTTCACTGCTGGATTCCATTTTAGTGATGCTTGATTGGGGCTTCTACTCTAACATTCTCTTATTTCTCTTGAACAGGAAGAAGAAAGTAGCTGGTGTAGTTATGGGAATTTCGGTAGTCAGAAGATATTTGACTGCCCGGCTAGAAAGGCCTTTTTCGTTCATTTGAGTAAAGTCAAGAAGGATAGTCGTTTTGACGAGAGTGCCTCCTTACTCCATAGAACGCTTAGTCAAGGTAGGACGTTAGTGTCACGAGTGCAGTTTAATTGAGTGGTTTTAAAATGTTAAAAAATTTTGCATGGCTTTGTTGTGATTTGAATGTAACTCATATTACACAGATCATGTGCAATTTCAAGAGTATACAAAATGTGTGGAAGATGGCTGTTGTCTGGTATTCAAGTGACAGGATAAACTTTTATAATATGTGAAAGCTGATATATAATTAAGTTCCATGGTGGCAAGAACACTTCTGTTGACGTCGTATAAAATAGTAATACTTCATTCTGAGTGCGTACGATATTGTTTTTTGGCTGCAGCCGTAGGGCCGTACGGACCGGCCCCGAAGGGGAAAGTCCGTACACGGCCGTAGGCCTTTTTTTTTTTAGGGGGGGGGGGGGAATGTGATATATTGCAATCGGAACTTTCAAAATTACACATATTTTTATTTAACTAGCTTTAAAATGCATTGTTGAAATGCGAATTTCTAGTCTCAAATGAAGATCAGTATTGGAAAGCGTTCGAAAATATTTGCTATCAATATTCACAAAGGCTTAAATTAAGTTTCTCTCTTTGTGTTATCGTCTTTCATAAAAGTGATCACAGCAAATCTTAATACTATTGTTCCTAAATAAATTGCAATCATTACCCCCTTTCTGAGTCTCATTGAAATTGCTATCAGCCAAATTGCAATTATTTTTCCGTGAGTGCAACACAAAAATCTCTTCACCTGCGGGTGATATAAATTGCAATTGCATTACGGTAAGCTTATCGAATCAGTGTTAATTTTCGATGCTCTGCATACTCAAAGTTTAATTTAACAGAAACTGATAGGACAAGAATTTCAACGAATAGAAACTTTATTCCGGTGTGAAAGTATATAATTGCTGTATTTTCATCAAATGACCAAAAAACCTCTGCTACATGAAATTAGTTAATAGCAATGGAAACAGAGAACGAAGAAGGATTTTAGTATATTCCCTTCACACAGACCAAGAAAAAGGTGTGTAAAATACATCTGGAGTAACGTAATCGCTCAAAAGCAACTAAATTTCAAATATTAGCGAAAACAAGTGATCATGTCGGTAAAGATGGCCGATCAGGCAATTTCAGCGAATCTGATTAATTTTTTAGGTGAAAAACCAGCGAATCTGTAGATTCGCTGAAAATTTTCAGCGAATCTACAGATTCGCTAAGTGAGTCAGCAAATCTACAGATTCGCTGAAATTTTCAGCGAATCTATAGATTCGCGTTAACAAATACACTTTAAGTTGTGTGCTTTAAACTCATGTGGTTTAAGAACTAACCTCACAAGCCCGCCTCATAAACAAGTATTTTCTCCCTTTCGAACGTTCCTTCTTATTTTTGTCAGTTCAACGGAAGTTGTGTATTTGTTGCGAAATAACAACGCAACAAATACACAAATGGCGTAATTATAGGACATTTGTAATTAGATGACGTTTCGTTTTCAGGCTGTGCTGTAAATATCGTCACAGCAATGACTCTTATCGATTCGGAGGACGGTTGCAGTTGATTGTGACCCACTTTCTCTTCAATTTCAACTCCGATAACACGTTTTTTTTTTTTTGTTTACTGTTTACATCTGATCGCATTATGAATATGCTCAGGCACTCTGGCCTATGAATTCTGCATGTTAGTTTTTTTTCTATCATTTCTTTGTACGCGGACCTCTAGGCATATAATAAAAATGTGTATTATAATTGAATGTGCAGCTTTTGGCAGTCTTGAATGCCCGGATGTAATAGAAGTCACAGCCCCTCAAAGAAAAGTTACAGACATAAAACCATACCTAGGCAAACAAAAGGTAAGGGCATTACAATGTCCAATGAACTGACTATAGTCTAAAATCAGGTCATTGTGCATAACAGAAAAATACAGGAAGCGTGAAAAGCATGGTGCAGTCGATGCTTAAGTTGCGGATGTGGTGAGGGTTGTTTGTGCCGTCTGATGGTTCTTTCTCCTGTCTGTCTGTCTCTCTCTCTCACCACTCCCTCCCTCCCTCCCTCCCTCCCTCCCTCCCTCCCTCCCTCCCTCCCTCCCTCCCTCCCTCCCTCCCTCCCTCCCTCCCTCCCTCCCTCCCTCCCTCCCTCCCTCCCTCCCTCCCTCCCTCCCTCCCTCCCTCCCTCCCTCCCTCCCTCCCTCCCTCCCTCTCTTTCTTTCTTTCTTTCTTTCTTTCTTTGCAATCAACAAATCTTTCTATCTTTGTAATCAACAAAGGTGCGTTATTATGTGAAGGGCTAGCCACTGCAGTTATTTTAAATGTCTTGTGACTGGCTTGTTTTTTGTTACAGGGTATTCAAGGCCACCACAATTCCTGTTACTTAGATGCAACTTTGTTCAGTATGTTCGCGTTTTCAAGTATTTTTGATTCGGTTCTTTTGCGAGAACCGCGACGGAATGATATCCGAGAATTTCAAGATGTTCAGATAATCATGCGCACTGGTATTGTTTACCCTCTTAGAAGGTAAAGGAATACAGTTTATTGCTATATCTTATATCAAAAAGTAAAGAATGTTTCAAGATGCCGTAGCTCATCTTTGTATCGGGCGAATAATAGAACAGGCATGGCGTGGGATTTAGTTGAATGTAGAATGTGGGTGTAGGAAAAAATGTCAACGGAAAAAATGGCAACGGAAATAATGGCAACGGAAAATATGGCAAGTGGAAATAATGGCAACGGAAAATATGGCAAAGTGAAAAACGGAAAAAATGGCAAAATAACAAAATAAAAATTTTATCACAATTGTCAAATTTATTCTTAAGCGTAATATAACGAGCATGTTGCTCATTCTAGACAACGCCCCTAATAAATGTATTGTTGTGATGGCACCCGAACATCCATAGGATTAGCAATACTGTATACACAGGGTTTAAGTTTTGCCTGATACAGCCCAAATAAATGTTTTGTTACGTTGACACCCGAGCATCCGAAAGATTAACCGCATTGTACACACAGCGAATAAGTTTTGCCTGATGCACCCCAAATAGATGTATTGTTACGTTGGCACCCGAGCATCCAAAGGATTAACGGTGCCGCACACAGGGATTACGTTTTGCCATTTTTGCTTGCAACCCAAATACCCTGATGTCAAGTGGCATTTAGTGGTTTCGAATGGACTTTCTTTGATCCTGAGTAGTCAAGGTAGGCGATTTCTTTGTTTCGACTGAACTTCAGTGAAACCTGCAAAATTTGCCATTTTTTCCTTTTTTTTCACTTTGCCATTTTTTCCGTTGCCATTATTTCCACTTGCCATATTTTCCGTTGCCATTATTTCCGTTGCCATTTTTTCCGTTGCCATTTGTTCCGTACCCCGTAGAATGTATGTCTCCACTTTCCGGGACGTAAGAGGAGTAACCGCAAAACGACTGTGTGGGTTTTATGATGCATTCATAGTGTTTTTATTGTTTGTTTGCTTCTACTGAAGTAATAATCATCGTCAGAAAGGGAAATTCTTGGCTTTGTTTCAAGTTGGCGCTCCGGGCGCCCCCATTACACCCCCCGAACTCACCATTAGTATTGAAATGAATTCTGGCTTTGCTCAAAATCCCGCCCTCTCTCTCACCCCTTTTCTCTCCTTTCCTCTGCCTCTCTCCCTCCCTCGTGGTTTTCTGCAGGTCGTTGCGTTATATAATTTATATATTGCACTTACTAATAAGCTACGTGATGGATTGACGTCTGTGATGCAGGAATTTCTATGTCCGCGCTGACAAGGTGCTAAAGTTAAGAACTTTGCTGGACAAAGTGACCAATATCACAGGACTTATGACTGAGGAAAAGGATCCGGAGGAATTTCTCACCTGTTTATTTCAGCATGTGCTTAAAGTGGATCCATTCCTAAAATTAAAGTGAGTGCTCAAAGAACAACTTTTGCTAAGTCCGTTTTTAAACTGGATCACTTCTTGAAAGTTAAAATGGATGGAAGTGTGTTGTGTCTGACTGAGTCTTTTTTTTTTTTTTTTGTTAAGTCAGAGTAAAAATTTAATTTACGCATTTTTAAATAAAAACAAAAAGAAAATTTAACTACATACCCCAGATACGAGTAAAAATGAAACATGACTTCATGCGACTGTAAATAAAGACAATTAAAAAAAAAAAAAAAATAAAAATAAAAACCTTCGAGAAAAATATAACATTAACGTGCAAAGACAGCGTACTTTATATTTCAGTTCAAACCAAGAATCTTATCTGTATCAGCTGTTTGTGGAAAAGGATGAAAAGATTACTCTCCCTACAACAGAACAATTGTTAGAACTTTCATTTTATCAAAGCAATATAAAACTTAAAGAGGTGAGATACTTATTTTTGTATGACGTCATAGTGCGAGAGATCAAATAACTTACAGGCCGACAAGCAACTAATGTATACAACTAAAGATGCAAGGCTTGTGTACTTTATCTCAAGTTTTAAAGATTTTATTTAAATACAATTAATGATAGCATCGGATTGACGAAAGTTACACAAGCGGAGTATTGGAGGAAGAGCGAAAAGCATTGTGTTTTTTTTTTTTTTTGGCATTTTGTGTGTTTTTAAAGCGATATTAATTCAAGCTAAGAAGAGTGCTGTTCTTAAGTGTGTGTACAATGTTGTTTCAGGTTCCTTCCTGCTTAATCCTTCAAATGCCTCGGTTCGGAAAAGATTATAAGATGTACGATAAGATCTTGCCAAGTCTGGAACTTGATATCACTGACTTGCTGGAATATGGTTAGTATCAACAACGGCGTAAGGAAAAGGGGGATGGGGTGGGAGAAGAGCGGGCGACCTCGCCCCGTGTGCTTAGACCTACAGCACAACGACATAGTGTGGACTGAGAGTATATGTCACTGCAGCTGCTATTATGAAGTAGATTCCAGCTTAACATGGACCAAAAATCTGTGTTGTTTTATAAAGTATGTTGTTATAAGCGATGTGATTATAACGCGGTTCTTCATGTGAGGGTAAATCATGTTTTTGGCATCCGATCTCCTTGATAAATTTGTTGATAAACAAGACAACAGATTTGCGGGCAAATTGGGACTTGTTTTATGTTTTATGTTCTACTGCTTTTTACTGCTTATGTTATTCTTTCCTAGGTCCCCGCGAGTGTTACCAGTGTGGCAAAATGGCGCGCTATGAATGCCGGGATTGTTTTGAGCTTGCGCCTTTCAGCATCAAGGACGGCTCCAAGAGCGATGGTCTGTTAAAATGCGCCTTTTGCGACAGCTGCGCCAGATCGGTAATATTGCTAACTATTACGTGGGCTAGAATGCATTAGATTTTGGTGGTCTGTACGTCTAGATCTAGTACAATATATACAAGAAAACTACATGTGTCTGAGTCACGAGTTTTGTTTTTACCGTGAACTAGCAAACAAACAAAAACGAGTTTCCCCTGCCGTATATCACACGAGAATTGTTTTCGTTTTATGCCAGAAGCATCCAAAAAAATCCATGATTTTTTTTATTTCCCAAGTTCTACTCAGGCCACAGATCATGACGTTAGATGTTGCTAGTAAATCGTTATGGCGAACCGATCGGAAATAGATAATTACCTGACTTCACGCGCAGTGAGATACGGAAAAAATATTGAACTTTTTATTCAACTGAAAACAGCTACTATCATGTGATAAATTTATTAATAATATATATATTTATATATATATATATTTTATTTATTTCAATTCAAAATACTTTGTTTTACATAAAAAAGGTTAAAATTATACGCAAATAACATCAACAACAACACACACAAAAAAGGAAAAGGATGTGGTTATTACAATATTCAAAATGGGGTCATATGGCTAAACTGGTACCAGGTCAGTTTGTATCCCGTGAACTGTTACTGCGTTGCTTTGCACCAGTTTTGTTTAAGCTCAGTGTAGAGTATGTATAAAGGATGTATAAAAGGAACGATCCAGGTTAAATGCTATTTTGAAATATCCATGGCACATGATAACCAAGGAGTGTACTCTAAATAAGGAGTGCTGAAATTCAGGGAACGCATTGTTTACAAATTGATACCTTCGCGTTCATCAGCGATGCCCATGGGTGTATGCCGCTTCAGCGGCATTTGAGTAAAACGAGGCTTTAATGCATTAAAATTTTTCGTAAAAGTACAAACATTGGGTGTATTTATTTTTTTCCATCTCGCTGATAAGTTATCACAAGGTGCTTTTTCAAGTGATTTGGATATTTCTACAGCAGAGAATATGACCTGCCGCACTTAGTGCCCATGGGCTCATTCACGAAAAAATAGACTACCATTGAAGACTAAACATTACATCTAGAAATTCAAACTATATGCACTTTATATGTATAAATTACCGCTATATATAGATTTGTCATGTGTGAAAGAATATAAATGATTGTTCAAGTGATTGAAATCTTTCAAATGCCCTTTAATGTTTTTCGTTTATGATATACATATGGCACACAAGTTTCTGCCCGAGAGCTAATTCCTGTAATCTGCAATCACATAATATAATATAATCGACAGTATGTATGAACAAAGTTGTATTTTCACTTATACTACAAATTGTATGTATGTTTAATAAATTCATACAAGCCGGCGCGCGGGAAGACTAATTATTATACGAGCTCTGTGTAATATTTTCTTAAGCAGGTGTCTGTAATACAGTGGCGCACTGTGGACATGGGGGCTGTGTCTCTGTGCTCAGTACTTTTCAGCGTTGCAACTAACTTAATGTAACACATAAAAGAGCCTAACTTATACATCCATTCAAAAAAGAATAAATAAAATTGGCGCTGTTAAAAAACACGTACATGCGTTAGCGCAGTTACCCAGTTCGAAGTGGAGGATTATTATATTCACAGTTCGCAATAGTCACTCTGGATTCCTCGCATTGACAGTTACCTGCAAACAGTTTCTGTAATAGAAAACAATATGAAGGTCGTATACATCTTGTTATTGTTGATCCGACGCTGTATGCAGAACGAATTTTGGGTGAGGAGTGCGGATCGGTGCGTGTCACACAAAGCAATAACTTTGGCCAAGTTATTGCGTGAAATAGATTTCATCCCGCTCGTTTCGAATTTTCACAGCGCGAAGTTTGTACAGAGGTGGATTCAGGGTTATGCCCAACTTTGTATTGGTGATATCGGGGAGAGTTGACTGGTCGTCTGGGATGAATTCATACTGTTGAAGAAGTCCAACCAGTGTTGTAAACAGTTGCCTTTTTGCTAGATTCTCACCAAGGCAAGCCCGTTTTCCTGCCAAACAAATAAAAAAAAAGTAATAGAAAAGGTACATATTTTTATTGCAAAATTTTTCAAAATTGCTCTTGTTGCAGAATTGATATTCACATAAAGCTGAATTATATCAAACAAAAAAATATATTAAGAAGTTGAAACTATACAGTTCTTAGGATGCTGAATGCTTGAGTCAGATTAAGCCAGCCAGTGTTATTTGAGTCTGCTGAACTACAACAAGGTATTTTAATGTGGAAAAATACAGCATGAAAATGCGTATTTATCATACCTATCATGAAAGGCATATAGCCTTCCGGCCTTTTGATGTGGCCATGCGAATCCAAGAATCGCTCCGGTTTGAAGTCGTGAGGGCTTGGCCATAACCTTTCATCCATATGAATTGAGTAGGTGTTCATATATACAACCGTGTGCTTTGGAATATCAAAGCCATTCAGTTTCGTTGCGTTTCGAGTATTGTGGGGAAGTGAGATTGAGGCTACAACATAACATCATCAATACTAATACTAATAAAGAACTTTCTAGCTTCTTTTCTACTGGTACATATATTTGCAAAAGGAAAAATTCTAACGCATCGCGGTGGCAGTAGACGATATAAAAGTATGTGAGAGCTTCATAATCTCACCCGTCATTGAAGAATATTATTTCTATCTCTTTGATTTTACGAAGGCTTCGAAATATCCTGTTGTCTATAATTTCAAATTGGTGAATTATGTATGGAAAATTTCACGGCAGATACGTGAGTACTTACAAACGTTAGCTATTCTTAATATCTCCAGCATCGTGGCCTCAACGTAGGGTAATTTATTCCTAATGCCATAGGAAGCATTTTCTTCTTTTCCTAAAATCTGGAATTTTCATATAAACAACGGATTCGTGGCAAATCTTTTTTTTTTCCTTGTCTAGGAGAGTTTACATATGGATGTATCACCCGTATCACTTATTTCTTTAAGTTAATGTTTATCAACAGTTTCCCGCATTGCTCGAAACTGATTGCTTGAAAACTCAGAGCTCGGCGGACAAAGAATAAATGTCATTGAATAGTGAAATACGCCCAGTGTGAAAAATCCAGTTTTGTTTTTAAAAAGGCATATTTAACGAAAATATTACTAATAAAAGGGGAAACAGATGTTTTTATTAGTAAAGAAGGGAATTATGTACGTTTAGAATATGTTCTCTGCAGGTCTTCTG
This sequence comes from Protula sp. h YS-2021, assembly GCA_949752745.1. Taxonomy (NCBI): domain Eukaryota; kingdom Metazoa; phylum Annelida; class Polychaeta; order Sabellida; family Serpulidae; genus Protula; species Protula sp. h YS-2021. Next base: position 20,961,819 of record OX457027.1, on the reverse strand, counting down.
AACTCCGGGATATTTGAGGAGAAGAAAAATTGACCAGGAGAGTGCCGCTTGCACGCTTTCGCTGCTGGCGAACAGTAAATCCACAATGGTTGCCTCAATTTGCTCATCTAAAATTTCAGTCAAAAGAGTATTAAATGTGTATTTTAATTCTGTATCTTGAACAGTTATGTTATCAGCTCAACCTGACAGGCTCTCCGGTAGTTAAAAAAGTTTTTCCATTCCAAAATAATCCGCCCTTAAGGTAACGGACAAGTATTTTTTTTCATTATACTTGTTATTAGAAGGTACTTCAAGATAAGAAAAAAACGTGTCAAATTGACTAACCACATAATATATCTAAATGCTCTCCCTTTTCCCGTTCAACCAAATATAAATCAATCAGGTCTTTGGGATTTTGCAGGTCCAGCCTCTCTCTGTGGATACGTATCTGATTGTATATGAATCCCTGTACATATTCCAACAAGCCTTTTAGTTTCATGGCACCAGGCTGAAAGTTAACAGACAAAAAACCCCGTTAGATGATAAGAAATATGCTAACACCTGATATTTTATTTATCGTAAATGCCTCTGACAAAGAGGGCAAAAATAATTTAAAAAGAAAGAAAGCAAAAAAAAAAAAAAACAAAAAAACATGCAGTTCATGTAAATTCGGGACCTTTTTGATAATAGGAAACATTGCATAACTTTTTGTGTTACTACGGTTATGTACAATTATCTGTCCACTTGTCTCTCGGGTAGCTTGAATATTTGAAGCCGTGCGGGTGAAATTCGAGATAGCGATGTGTCTGCTATATAATCGCAGATCTAGGATTTCCGGAGGCATTTCGGGTTCAACCCGGGATAAGTGGCTTCCCGGCCTTGATAATCTTGACAAACAATACTTTAAAACAAAAAGAAAGAAATTCGAAAAATAGCATATGACGTCGCTGTGTTGCAGCGACAACAATAACAGAAATAATTGTGAAAGTTTTAATGGTAATAAAATAATTCTGGTGGTTAAATAAGAAGATATTTGGTACCTGAATAAAAGGTATAAGAAAGAAACTGCAGGCTGGCAGAAAGACAAATGGATTACTGGGACCCGCTTCTTTGGAGATGACATCGATACAGTGTAGAAGTGTTGTGTATGTTTCATCATCGTAGTCCCACCTGTTGATATCAGTAGGAAATTGAACCGGCTGATTTTGTAAGGCTTCAGTATAATGGCGAAGGGGATTTGAAGGCTCGGTTACTCGGTATTTCAATTCATAGGACCGCTTTGCGACAGCGATTTTAATAAAAGCGTCATTTAAAATTGGCATTATTTAAACATTATTTAAGGTGCTTTATGGCAGACATTTTATATCCTGGACACAATCATTTTATGGCAATCATTTTATATCCTGTATACATTTAAAATACTCCTTGTATATGATTTACCTGTGGCTGAAAAGGAATGAGCAGAAAGGATTTGACACAAGCTTGTAAAGTAAGTCACCCCACACAAATGGCTTGCCTTGAAATTTCTCAATTTCTGCCATAAAGATGGGCAACTCAAAATGTACTCGTGTTTCCAAACTGTCATTGATGGTGGCGCCGTTGTCGATCTGTTTGAGCCATTTCATGCATAATTTCTTGAGGATTTTGAATGCATCTCCATGCTGAAGGACAAATCCTTGTTAAATAAAAAAGGCACAGTTGTTTGAAATGCCTTCCCACGTAGCAGATATTACAAGAAAGACGTTAAAAGGTCTTTGCAATTTTTTTCTTAGATTTTGAAATGCATTTTATTGGAGTAAGCAAGTGATTCAATTAGTTGCGTCAAAACTACTTGCTTAACGTGTTGAGGTTTTGTTTAATAAATCACTTCATGTATTTTAAAATAAATAAAAAAACCTGGCTTGAAATACGCGGCTCGGTTTGTAATAATTTTCAGTCATTCGGATTAGTCGTTCTCAACTCTTACACGTTTGTATAAAATGAACATATAGTTCTGTCAGCTCTCACACCGCTAATTTGCAAAATGCAAAAAGAAAAAAAAAAAAACACACACACACACACACGCACTCAAAACAAAAAACAAAAACAACTACCTCGCCCTTTAGTGAAAAGCTTGTAGTAGTCGAGCTGCACGGGCCGATCTGAGAAGACGTTTCCTTGTGCTATGCATGCCTGCTTAGCCGTGTAATAGTCAGTTATGACGATGACGCGCTGGCCGCATATCTTTAACCCTTCGAAACATTGACGTTAAAACTTTTAAGCCAACGAGAGAGGGTAAAAGTAAAAGGTAAATGTGGGAAACGTAATCAGTAAGAGAAATCCAATATAAGATCCAGCTATTGGTCCACTAATTGTGTACAGAAAGAAGAAAAAAATTGAATGTTAGAAGAGTGACCCATGAATCGACCAAAATGCTCCGTCTTTGCTCTCGCGCCTTCAGAACTCACATTTTTACACATCATGTTTGAGCAGTCTTATAATTAGACGTTTTTCGTCTATCCGGCTGCCCCCCCCCCCACCCCCACAAGGCTCTAAATTTAATAATTATGACATGTTGCCATGGAATGCCTGAAGTTCCAAGAGGACCACAATAGCATTCTGAACAGGTATATGCTGAGGTTGTTCACTTGTTGTTCTTGCCCTTCACGGTGTTCTGTGTTTCGCCGTGTTTAAAGTACGCTGTCATTGAAAGCTGGGGTTAAGGTGGAGCAATCTGAAACCTATACTCAGACAGGGAAAATTGTTGAAATCGAGCCGCAAACGCCAGTGGCGCACGGTAAAAAAAAAATAACTGCGCCATTTTTCAACTATGAAGCACCATAGTTTTTCGGAAGGGTTTACTAATTTCTAGCCTCTTGAAAAATACGGCAAAATGATTCAAACTTTTTATTGTTGAAACCATTGGGCATTGTGAAACATAATGAAACAACGCAAATAACCATAAAATCAACAAGCGCATTTTTTTTTTTAGAATTTTTATGGCGCATGCTGAATAATCTTGTATACCATATGAAAAGCAAGAGTTTGTGTGTACCACACAAGAAGTCCAGGAGCCATGGTGCGCAAGGCAAATGCCAGAATTATCCCTACTGAATGAAGAAATATATAGTGAATGTGGGAACCTCCTGTTATGGACGCGTTTGTTGTCTGTCCGTCACATAGATCAAAACGTATTTTATGGGTACTTCAGTTTCTTCTCGCTTCATGTCACCTCAGAAAAAGAGAGGAAAGGATTCAAGCTTAAAGTAAATTTCAGTAAATTGTTTCTTTTTTTTTATGTCAGCACCTTCCGAATATTTTTTGCGCTGAAGCTGAGATTTTCATTTCATGTATTGATAACCCCAAGTGGGTCATCCCTGCTGCGACCTTTTTGTGGGCTTCCAACATCTACAAAAATGACGGATTAGACCTTCGATTTAAAGATTGAAAATTAATTTCGTGGCCGAGATGACAGTTGCACTTAAGGTCGTTTAGTGCGCATCATATAGTAATGGATGCGTTTTGCCTTGGCCGTGTATTTATTAGTTAAATACACGCCATTGAAATAATAGTAATTTAATACCAAAAAGAATTGGTGCATTGCTAAACTATTGTTACCGCCAGCCGGTACGTGATCGGGCGAAAATTTATCCAGCATCGAATGACCTCGAACAATTTTGGGAAAATGTGCAGGTTTTGAAGTTGTCATTGATATCGCAAGATTGTTCAGAGCAATTACACGTGGTTAAATTTTTAACAGTTAAGTTAAAAAAAATATTCTACCTGTCTTCCTTCTGTTGCCTCTTGATTTTTTTTAAGTGAGTAAGTGGAACTATTAAATATATAAAATAGTTGACTCACCGAAAAGTCCATCGTATTCCTTTCCTATTTCATGAAACGTGAGATGAAGGTTTGGATTTTCGTAAAGCAAGTTAATATTTCCTATGAGTAATTTGGCTCGAGGTCCCGGTGGGAAGTTTTGCTGTCTTCTAGTCGCCACTCCGAGGAAAATAACCAGGCAAAGTATTGCAATTAGCAGAATCAGTGCTATGTAAATCATTGTTTACATTTTATCCTGAGGAAACGGCCTGTGACTGCAATAAAAGTAGCCGAAAAATATCCACTTTCTTCCTTTCTTGCCTCTCGCATTTGTTTTACAAATTTCATGAAATGATAATAATTATTACAACTTATTATTGTTTAAACTATTATTATTACAGCAATTATTTATTGTTAATTATTTTATTCCGCTACGTTTTACATTTTACTGGCGGTATATTTTATTTCCATCGTTTTCTCATAGATATACAGCGCACATTTGCTAATTTAAAGATATAGTTTTGTACAGCTTGGTATAGTTTTGGTTGTCAGAGCTTCGAAGTCGTGTTTTACTTATTGCTGGTTGGTGTAGTCCTTGTGTTGTTGGTGATTCTTGTTTTGGAAATTATAAAAAAAAAACGTGCTCTGCCTCTTCTTACATCGTTGGGCTGAGTGTGGGGATAGGCATGTGTCGGCAGGAATACATGCACATGGCTGTCGTCCGTGTGTGTCCCTATCCAAATGGAGAGTTCTGGCTTTAGCAATACCAACAGTGTCAAATCGTGTGCGTCTTATCGCCTAGTAGAAGAGGAGGGTTTGTTGCACGGTCTTAGTGGACCTGTTGTTTTCAGGAAAGCACCTTTATAAGGAGCTCGCTGTGGCTTTGATCATTTTTCCCCCACCCAAATTCGTGAGAAATAAGTTTTATTAGGACATCCTTTCTTGCGATGAAGGAGACCGAAATTGAGGGTAATCCAGAATAATAAATGCCCGCCTTTTGGCGTAATAAATAACTTCTCATAATACTTGGTGTAATTTATTTAAATAATCTCAATAGGTGAGGAATGGTCGCGCAAGTTGAGAAAAGCTAGCAATTGAAAAGCACATGTAAGCCAACCAACAAGAAATGCTGCTGATATAGTAACACACTTTTTTTCTTGTTATTTCCCTCTTTTTTTCATTCCTACTGTGTGACGAAGTTCTTAAAATAAAATTTCACTTATTTGATGTATACAATTATGTCATGTGTTCTGTTTATAAATTGTTATGTTCTCCTCCTTGGTAATAATCATTTTAGAAATTTGAACACCGGAAAAAGTGAGGACAAAATATTTTTCAAAATGCGTATTTATAAAAAAAAGCACTCAGATCCTAGTTTGGATACATAAACGTATTCATCAGGGGATAACCGTGCATTCTAAATCTTGACCTTGAAGATCAAGGTCAAAGGTCATGTGATCTCGTGTACCCTTAACGATAGGCCGACTTATATCGACAACGATTAGCGATTTTGAGCTCATTCTCGATCCTTTGCACCTGAACAATACTGTATAAGAGGTACCTCGGTGACCTTGACCTCGTCAAGGTCAAAATACTGGGAGTTGACCATTATCTCTAAGGGTTAGAGATACAGTGATTTTGAGTTCATTTTCGATACTTTGGGCCTAAACAACGTTACAAAGGAAATACCTCGGTGACCTTGACCTTCTCGGTCATAGTCAAAAACCGGAAGCGGACCGTTATCTCGAAAACGGTTAGAGGTTTTGGCCTTATTTTCCACCCGTTGAGCCAAAACGACGACAAAGGACGAGTAGTGAGTGACTTTGACCTTCATATATAATGAAAGTCATAATGTAGTACAAACATTTTATTTAGTGGTTTCTGCGAGTGGGTCATTCCGCTATCTAACGGAATTCAGTCTAGTTTAAAACTTTATTTTGATTATCCTATGTGAAAAAGTGCAGAAAGGGCTGTATGCATGTTGACTTTTTAGCCATTTTGTAGGGCGTCTGTCCGTCCGTCTGTAAACTTTTGATTTTGGCTACCCCTCTTTCAGTTTTCATCGGATCGCAGTGAAATTTTATGCAAATATGGCCCACTTAAGGACAAATGCCCATTATATTATTTTCGAAATTCGCCAGTTTTCGGCAATTTGGCGAACCGATCACCACCTTTGCGAAAGAGCCTACTCCTACAAATTTTGTTAAATTTGCTTGAAATTGTGCATGAAGGTAGTTTGCGTCAGGGCTCAAAAAAAAAAAAGAACTTGGAGCCGATTTTTGATTTTCGGCAACTGAGCAATTTGGCGAAATTCCAAAGTTCGCCAAAAATATATTTTCTCTATAATTGTTGTATTCTCTTAAAAATTTTGAAGACTGGTGCCTCCAGTGCGTCTGAGTCAAATTGTGTGATTTTTTTTTATCTCCCGCTGCACTGCCGTGGGCGGGGGATATAGAAAGGCCTCTTGTCCGTATGTCTGTTCGTTCGTCCTCAAGCCTGATGTTCCCCCCTTTTGTGCGGGCCACTTTGTTAACTTGTCTTGGTCGCACAGCTTTGACACTTCACACAGTGAAAGAGTATATATTAAAGATTTGCAGCGTCTTGGTTTCAGTTTGATCGACCAAAAATTCCCGGAATTATATCCGTCTTAACTTAGGTGATTTTTTTACTTCTGAGTCCGCGTAGGGTGTTTTTATCCGGCCCACTTTGTTAATTTTCCTCGATTGTTTAGCTTTGAAACTTCACACAGTGAACGAATATATATTGCAGTGAACGAATATATATTGCAAATTTGCAGCATCTTGGCTTCAGTTTGCTCGACCATAAATTGCCGATAATATGGCCTTCTGAACTTAAGCGATTTTTCAATCAAGATGGCGGCGCACATGCAGATGGAAAAGACTATTCCCATGTCAGGCATTGATAGTGTAAGAAATGTCCGCACAGGGAATATATGCGATCGACCGCGTGTCGGTCTGTCGGTCGGTCTGTCATCAAGAGCTTGTAAACACGATAACTTAAAAACTCCTGCAAGGATTTTAAGGAAACTTGGTATGTAGCTTCTATGGGAACAAACACAGATCGGTATTGTAAATGGGCAAGTTTCGTCCAAGGAAATTGGACCAGCTGAACTTAGAAAATTTCAGCTCTTGATTGACTATTGATGGCCGTATTTAACTGATGGGGGGCCTGTGGGGAATATGTGGGCTATGCACACTGCTCTAGTTCTTTTCTTATTTGCATTTGGATGTTGTTTGATAAGCAAAATGGCCTCAAGAAAGATGGTGGCCATCATACAAGAATTAACGTGAATGGCTGGAAACAGTCACGTAGTACATGGCTGCCAAACCAAACTTAAAGCAAACGGTAAGAAGCATTCAAGATGGCTGCGCTCATAAAGATTGAAGCAACTACGTAAGGCATTGCAAGAAAGAAAAATTATGATGAATTCAATTCTTCTTCTTGAATAACCATTTAACTTGATTGGATATCCTTTCCTTTGAGATATACTGATAACAAGACGAGAAAAAATATTTGTGATATCAAAGAATCGTTGCATCTTCGTCACAATATACAGGCACATGCATGCATCTACTCAAAGCCTGAATACCCAAAATCCCGTAGAGCTCTACGAATTGTTCCGTTCACTCATACCCTGTCGACACCTACATTTGCCACTTTCACCAGAAAATAACCAAAAGAAAAAAAGACTAATTTCTACATGGAACTGGTGCACTTTGACAACTGTTTTCGCCAAAAAGATCGAATAGATAAGTAAGAAAGGTTTTTTTTTTTTTTTGTTCCATTTGTTTTGCTTCCTTTAAACAAGACGGTATATCTGATACTTTTGTTTATTGTCTGCACAGAACTTCCTTGTTGAATTCTCGCCTCGGGAAGACAATAATTCCCACTTGGTATTGAAAATCTCAAATGAGGATGGATTGCCTCGAATTCTTCACTTTTTTTTCTCCCCATTTTTTCTTCCGCCGAATCTGTTGCCAGGCATCTCCTCCAAGACCGCTGAAGCTAGACCAACCAAACTTGGCACTTGTATAGATTGTGATCTGAAGTGGTGCTCCTGATAAAAAACTTTTGGCCGTGACCTTGAACTTACTTTTAAGCAAAGAATTTTTTGCCACGTCAAAATTGTACCTATGACGTCATTATTTGCGAGTTAGACGTCATTTATGTTTTAAAGCTCAATAACTCGAAAACTAATGAACCTAGCGCTTCGGTATAAAATATATTATGAGACTACTTTTGAGCAAGGAATTTTTTTGGCACGTCAAAGTTGTACCTATGACGTCATCATTTGCTAGTTATGACGTCATTTATGTTTTAAAGCTCCAGAACTCGAAAACTTTTGAACCTAGTGCTTCGGCACAAAATACATTATGAGACTACTTTTAAGCAAGGAATTTTTTGCCACGTCAAAGTTGTACCTATGACGTCATCATTTGCGAACGTCGTAAACTTTTGTCCCTTCAACAACAAATCAATTGACATTTTGAATGAGTGAAACGTCCTTTTCACAACAGAATAGTCACTGGTAACCAAGGTCATCTTGTTGGCATTTTGAATTTGTAAAATGCCTTCACGTCTGTATTCGTTCTGTTCCAAGTGACTAAGTGGGGGCTGAGGGACGACATGTCGGTTTTTGTTTTAACAAAACACTGGCCCCTCTAGTTTTGACCTCATTTTCGACCTCCACCCCCTCTACGACGTTACTTACGGTATAACTTTCGGTGACCTTGACTTCAAGGTCACTTTCGAACCCGAAACCGGAAGTTGCCATTTATCTCGAAAATGGTAAGAGATAGAGCAATTCTGACCTCACTTTCCACCTCCACCCCTCTACGGCGTTACGTATGGTATAACTTTCGGTGACTTGACCTCAAGGTCACTTTCAAGCCTAAAAGCATGAAAATCGAACTGAAGTTGGGATTCAGCTAAAGTCGTTCGAGGTCTGTGGTTGTCCGGTTGAGGGTTGCTAAACATAAAACCTGATTTTTCGGTCATTCATAAATAGCGTATGTCGTGACAGACAAGAAGGCACCAAAACAGATTTATATATGTTTATTCGCGAATCATTGCTGAGCAGTGTAGCCGATGTGGCGTAGTTGGATAAAGCGTTGATTGGTTTTTGCGCCAAATCAAAAGGTCCCGGGTTCAATCCCCGGTAAGGACGCCTACCTGTATGTGTAAAGGGAGTACGAGAACACATTACCAATTTTTTCTCTTCTTGGTGGTTAAAATTGCAAAGAACAGTCATCTTTTTTAGACAGTTCTCGGATGACTTATCATTCCAAGATGGGTTTTAATTCGCTGGGCGAATTTTGGTCTAGTTATTGGATTATTTTTATGCGCCGCCTGACAAATGTCAGCGGGGCGTAGTGTTTGACTTGTACGTCAGTCCGTCCATCCGTCTGTGTGAACGTTACGCTTAGGTACCAAGTTTTGTGGATCGCACTGTAGCGTAGCTATTTGGCCGGCAACTGTTTTGTTTATGAAATATTGTTCCTAATATATTGAAGTTGTGCAGGACGTCGTCCTTTTGTCCGACGAGGCGTTTATTCGGTCGGAATTCGGGTCTGAACTTAGGCAATTTTACTGCAGTTAGATGTTTCATGTACTAAGTTTTGTGGATCGCACCTCACTCTACATATTTATTTGGTGTTTATTTGTTTGTAGATTATTGTTTCTATTATATTGAAGTTGTGCAGGACGTCGTCTGTTTGTCCGACGAGGCGTTTATTCGGTCGAAATTGGCCTTTGAACTTAGGCAATTTTACTGCAGTTAGGTGCTCTATGTACTAAGTTAGTTGTTTTATGTATTAAGTTTTGTGGATCGCACCTCACTCTACCTAATTGTTTGGTTATTTATTTGTTTATAGATTTTTGTTTCTAATATATTGGCAGTTGTCCGTTTGTCCGACGAGGTGTTTATTCGATCGAAATTGACCTTTGAACGTAGGCAATTTTACTGCAGTTAGGTGTTCTATGTACTAAGTTTTGTGCATCGCACTTTACCCTATACATTTGGTTGGTGATTTATTTGTTTATAGTTTATTGTTCCTAATATACTGAAGTTGTGCAGGACGTCGTCCGTTTTTCCGGTGAGGCGTTTATTCGGTCGAAATTGGCGTATGAACTAAGGCATTAGGTGCTTAATGTACTAAGTTTTGTGGATCGCACTTCATCCTGTACACTTGGCTCCTTATATATTTTTTATAGTTTATTGTTCGTAATATATTGGAAGTTATGCAGGGCGTCGTCAGTTTCTACGACGAACCCTTTATTCGGCCGAAATTGGCATTTGAAAGTACTCAATTTTACTGCAGTTATATGCTTTATGCTCTATGTTTTGTGGATCACACTTCACCAAGTACATTCGGCTGGTGATTTATTTCTTTAAAGTTTATTGTTCCTTATATATTGAAGCTATGCAAGACGCGATCTGTTTTTTTTTCGGACGAGTCGTTTGTTCGGCTGAAAGTGGCGTTTGACTTAGGCAATTTCACTGAAGTTAAGTGCTTTATGTACTATGTTGTGTGGATCGCACTTCACCCTGTACATGCGGCTGGTGATTTGTTTGTTTGTAGTTTAATTATTTCCAATATATTGAAGTTATGCAGGACATCGTCCGTTTTTCTTACGAGCCGTTTTCCCGGCCGAAATTGACGGTTGTATTTTGGGAGTTTTGCTGTAATAAGTTGTTTATGTACTTACCTTTTTTATCGCATGTCACTGTAAAATGTTGCCGATTATTTATGGCTCATTGTTCCAAATACATTTAAGCTGTGCAGGACGTTGCCCATCTGACATGCCATCTATTCAGCCGAAATTAATGTACAATCTTATATATTTACTATATCTGTAGAGTTTTCATGGAAAAACAATTAAAACCGTGTTTGCATTTTTCAGATATGTATGTATTAATTATTCATTTTGTGCATTTGATATACGTATATGTATAAAGCTGAATAAATTTTTATTCTATTTTGGAATAGTTCTGGAGTATTTTGGAATCGACATAATTTGTTTTTGCCTCGTTACTTAGTCCGTGCTTATTCATTCTTTCTTCAAGAAGAATCACATCCCTAAAACTAAGATTATGTCACTGACTATCCGCCAGGCGGGGCGTTCGTGCTACGATCAGACACACCTCTAGTTCATTCCTCATTTCACCCATAAACTTTAGGAATAACATTCGGTGTGATGCTTTTTCTGTCGTTAACACACCTGAAACAGTTATTATTTATTACGTTTTAAGTGCGTTATCTTCATTCCTAAAAAAAAAGAAAGAAACAACATGCCGGTATTGTTGTCCGGACAATTCATCTAGCGACTATTCGTCCAGCGACAGTTCATCTAAAAGTAATGGTTACGGCAATTCATTTAAATTTCTTATTATTCGCGTGAGTGGATGGAACGGACGTGTGTATGCGTGTGTTGGGGGAGCAGTTATTCGGGGTTATTTATTCCCCACTGGGGGGGGGGGGAATATATGCGATCGACCGTGTGTCGGTCTGTCAGCTTGTTAACACGATAACTTAAAAACTGCTGCAAGGATTTTAATGAAACTTGGTATGTGGCCTCTGTGGGAACAAACACAGATTGGTATTGAAAATGGGCCAGGTTCGCCCAAGGAAAATGGACCAGCTGGACTTAGAAAATTTCAGCTCTTGATTGGCTATTGATGGCCGTGTTTAACTGATGGGGGGCCTGTGGGGAATATGTGAGCTATGTACACTGCTCTAATTTAATTTTCAATCATGCACATTATACCCAGATAAAAGTGATCTGCATCTCAAGGGGAAAAAGTGTTATTGATGTTGTTTATTTACGACTTTCGGATTAATTAAATAATGTAAAAAACGCAACGGATACAAATTTTACATTTAAATTACGTAAGAAAAAATAAACATGAACCCCAGAAAGAATGAGTACTTGCTGGTCTTATGAAAGTGGTCTGAACTCCCAAGTGGTTCAGTTTCAGAGGATATCTGTTATGTCAGTGAATTTGAACTTGAATGTAATGTATTTGAATTTCCGTGGGTCTGACTGGTTTTTAATCCTAGGTTTTTTGTGTATTCATTTTTTTTTTTTTTTGTAAATAACCTGTGCGCTTTTTTAACTCGAAATAGTTAAAAAAAATTATATTGAATTCTCAAGCCATGTTGTAAGGGGAAAAAAAATATTTCGCATACAATAGTTCTATTTTTGTTTGGTGTTCAATGGGTGCATAAAAATAAACCTAGTACAAATATGTGAAGCTATTTCCTTGCACTAAAAAACCTATAATAACAGTTTTTGTTGCAAAATTAAAGTTTGAAATTTCAACTTGTACAAATTATCATTGCGCGTTTTTGAAGACTGATACTTTGTTTACATCTCCGGTGTAAACCTGATCAAAATCAACATTTGGTCTTGGAAATTTTATTATAAATTCACGTATCTGGTTTTTGTCATGTGCTCTTTAACGACTAGCGATGCAAAAGTCGTTGCGAAACTTCCGGCCATTCTGTCCAAATAAACAGTCTACTTCAGCTGCACTGAAGGCCCTTACCAAGTAATACCGGCGAAGTAATCTCCTCGAAAGATGAACCATTACTTTTGTACTATTTTGATGATTTCCTGTGGCGTCTTAGAGGCTCAGGTTTTTGCGCTCGCTAAGATTCATATGAAGTAGTTATGGGTTTGTGAAACTAAAATTGCGCTTTTGAACTTAGGACATACGTGTCGTTAAGTTGGTGCAGCTTATATATGTTGGTGTCGTACACAACCCTGTGCAGGTTGCTGCAGCTTTTGGCTTTGTGGTAACATGACACAATCTCCTAAGATGGCAAGAGGACCCCGTGTCGGTACCCGAAATAGTACAGTATAGCTGTATCTTTTTAGGTTTTACTTTTAAGTGTCGTTACTACTCGCCTATTCGTACGACCTTGTATAAATTTTTAAAACAGTAAAACCTCCATATAAGAAGCATCTTTTGGACCGGAAAAAATTATCCTCGTAGGGAATGGGAGCAAAAAGGAATGCTCTGTTTCTCGACAGCGAGATGTGATCACTGAGGGTACTGTGAAGGGAATGTAGGTGATGGTGTCACTATATTCAGCGCCTGCGATGTCACACTTCGACGAGGTTAACTTGTATGAGAAAGTTGATGAGTCATCTCCGCCGCCTACAAGAAAGACAGGCTCGTTCTGAGTGATTTGAGTGCACCTGTCGGATCAGATACAGGGATCTGAAGCAATGTGATTGGGTAAAAACATGGGATGAATGTACAGGTCCGATGGCAAACTCGTGAGGTGTATGACAGGAATCCGGGACAGAAGGGCAAACATTTAGCGCTGTTTTGGGAAAGGCCTTTTCGGAAAAGCCCTTTTTGGAAAGGCCCTTACGTCCAAGGCCCTTCTGTCTGGATACCGTAAGACAGGAACTCCTTGTCACCAGAACGACATTCCGACAAGCTGATAAGAACAAGACAAGCTCTGACACCTGCTAGACTACGTCAGTGTCCACCAGCGTCAACACGACGTCAATATCACCCGTACCATGAGAGCAAGTGGCTGTCAGATCATCTACTTTTAGGGCACCATCAGTGTTTTGGAAATGCCAGCCACTTCCAAAAGGCTGAACGCGAGAGCGTTAGCGTGCCGGCAAAGCATTGAGTTGACCAATAAGTTACAGGCATGCGACATAACTCGATAAGCTTGCTGCCGATTTTATCCAGCACAGAAGCCTATGGAATGTCTTTCTTATCGTTATTTTGAGTTCAGCCGCCGATGTTCTCGGTTTGTGGGAATAAGGGAACACCTGCACTGATCCCACCAGAACAACCAGGATAAAAAGAGCTTTTGAACACCATACACCATACATTGCAGGCCCACCACAACTACCTATAATGGAGCAGCAAATATGGAGGGCGCACTGATAGATATAATCTGATAGACCTAATTTATCTTGTCGCAGTGTAATTGTCCCAATAGCCATGGTACTGCAGATATGCCTGTAGGCAACTCCAGGAGATGTGTCAGAAACAAAGCCCTTTACAATGTATGTGTAGATCTGACTAAAGCATTGGCCACTCTCAGCAGCGGAGGTCTGTTAAGGCTCCTGCACAAGACAGGTTGCGGAGTGAGATTGATTGTAACGATACGAACATTTCGTGCTTGCGTTAAGGGCTGTGTATGTTTCTTCAAGTATTGACCGATGGAGTATTGAATCTGAGACGTGGCGCGGACGGCACCAGTGAAGCATTTGGTCAAATGACAGATCGTCTCTGAAAGAACCACGACGTTAAACTGCTGACCACAAAGATCAACGTCTACAAAGCCGTGGTACTGCCCTGTCCCCTGTATAGCGGTGAAACATACCTGCACCAACTGGAAGCGGTCTAACGTGCACCAACATGGACCTGCCTTCGCGACCGTTCAGTAGAAGCGATCTGCCAGGAAATCCGTAGTAACCGACGCGTCCTTCAGATGGGCCGACTGCGGAAGGGAATATCTGTCGCGCATTGCACTTGCCTTGCACCAGACTGGTCATCGACGCCGAGACTCCTATTCATCGTAACCGAATAAACGCGACATCATCTTCAGGACCATGATCGTCATCATCGTGACGGTTAGCTCAGTTGGTTAGAGCGATGGTCTGGTTATCCCAAGGCCCAAAAGATGCGAATTCACCTCGGGGTTGCAAGTGGGGGATTGACGTTCGCTTCAGTTGCCTTAGCTAAGCTAAGAAGTGGGTTGGATCACCTAATACGGAATTTAGAATTGACGCCCACTAATCATCATTGTCCTCATCTTCATCCTCCTCCTCCTCCGCCTCCTCCTCCTCCTCCTCCTCATCATCATTATCATCATCCTTATCATTATCCTCCTCGTCATCATCGTCATCATGATCATCGATGTACATATTACAACATTATATGTCATAATATATGTAATATATGTAATAATAATATACCATTAAAATAGCTGTGCCTAAATGTCTGTTTGTTTGTTCGGGCGGGCAGTATCATCCGAGGGTATGAAATTTTAAAATAAAAATGAATTGAGTTTGGCAACCAAGTCCGAATACCGGGGAAATTATCGGGAAAACGTTTGTCGACTACGGCAGTATATTTGTTACAAGAACCGACTGTAATAGGGTGCACTGATCTAAACGTTAACCGGCCGTTCTGGTTCTAATTCTGCTGTCAGACACTTTTGCACTCGGTGTTCTAGACATTTAAAAAGTGGAATATTTTAGCACGTTAACTAATTGACTTATAGCTCAATGGTATATGAAAAAAAACTACCTGAAGTTTTGTATCAATTGAAACCGGCTTGGGCTAAGAACGTCAAAGAAATATTTATAGCTGTACCTATCCCTCTCACTTATCTTCCTATTGTCAAGACAAAAGAAAAAGAGCTGATGGTACACATCATTATTTTGCGCCTTTAAATAACAACGACATAAAAAGAACGGCCAGTAGGTCATTGGAACAACGAATATGAACTTGATTTTAGACTAAAAAAGCAAACAAGTTGAGGCCACACACATCTTTTAAAGTGGGGATGGCACTACCAATGATTATGCGTTTGGTGCTTACAGACTTCAAATTGTACCCTAGCTATATCATGTCGTGCTGTGTGTCGGCAATAGGCAAAAAAGTATATTCAAATATTGAAAATCTAACTACAAGATCAATATCAAAGTGCGTTTTGTGCTCCTTTCCTTTTGTCATCTCATGTTTACACCAGTTCTAATTTTCTAAGTTAGATTGACATTTTCTAATTTTGAAAAACTTTCAGGGTATATAAAATGTAGAATGCATTTGACAATATCAATGATATTTTTATCCAGTTCTTGATGTCACTATTTTTTATTGATTTGAATAAAAAACTGACCTTTTTATATGAGTAATTCCGGTACTGATATGAGCAATTGAATATTATCGTTGAGTTGTTATTATATTTTAAGCGAAAAATATCGGAGAATTATTTTTTTGATATCAGAAATTTGACAAATGATATCGCTAATTCATTTGTGACCATATAAGAAAAACTGTTTGATTTCTTTCTGTAAAAACTGATAATATCATTGAGAATATCATTGTTTTACCTAAAAAGGACTTGATACTTTGAGTTAATTTAAATATGAACCTAATGCCTGTCTTAGTAATCCAGCAGATTTTGAAAGTATGACCCCGAGGAAGTCTTGGCTTTTTACGCAGTGAAATTCCAGCCTTATAAATAACAACAGAAAAAAAGGTGACATGACCTTGCTTCATCTAAGTTGTGAAGGTTAACTTCTATATTTAGCTGGTTTTTGTCAAATTTGTGCTTTATGTTTATTTATGTATTATTTTTGGCAGACACACCAAAAGGTAAATATCCTATGTAAATCAGAAATGCTGCGAAATAGAAAGGTATTTGATAGCAGCCAATAACAACCACTGCAGGGTTTAATTTTTTTATCTCCCCCCCCCCCCTCCCTTCCTTCTCGATGATGCGGAAACGTATTTTGTCCGCGGCTCTTTCGGACGTTTGCAACTGAAAGCTGATATCTGTCCGAAGTGGCGGTATCGGTAGGAGGTGGTACGAGGTTTCGTACCGAAATTATGAGAAATTGGGCAAATCTGTTGCTCAAACCTGTTATCGAAAGAGAATCGGATTGGTGAGATATCATTAAAAATTCCATGAAAACAAAAGAAAAGAATGAAAAATGTAAATAAGAGTGCGATTTAAAAAAAAAAAAGACGTTTGCGACCTAACGGTGTGCCCCGATGCTTAAAGGCTTTGGTTGTTCCAGTTTCTAATTGTGGGAAAAGATAGCGTAAAATTTTTGGTGGAATTTACACGAATTAAACAGATTTGTTTGTTGCTGATGAGATAACAAGACAAACATTGGGAGTTCAGTTAAACAACTCGGTACGCAACGTGCAAATGAAGCCTGAAATAATACACAGAATTAAAAGACCATTTATTTCTTTTTATTCTATTTTTAAATGTGTTTTGGAGCGCGAAATTTCTCGCGACAGAAAGAAGGCAATTTTTTTTGACAATATTGAGAAAGAACTACTGAAAACTAAACCGAAAATTGGGGAAATAAATGCACAAAATAAATGACTTCTTTGGAAAAAGAGGAAAAGTTTTATAAACAGAATCGATGCCTTTCAAAATACCCAGGTGTGGAAATATTATTTCTGTAAAAAATAAATAACTAAATTCAAAACAAATAAAGAAAGAAAAAACAACAACAGTGTACCAAAGTAACTTCATGCATGTTCAATTATAACATTGTGGCAGAAAGGGAAATGTTTATCCTTCAGCATGTTTTTGTTGAACTGGTGCCAGCTCCTGGTAGCATACTTATATCAATTAACTTTTTGTTTATAAGGGCTGTTCAGGACATTGCCTTGGTGGGCTGGTGTCTCCTTTAAGAGTCTTAATCTGGACTACAATGCTGTTTTTTCTTCTTTCAAAAGGATAGAAGTCAGTCCCAGACCGCCCTGCGGCATTCTAACTATTCTCTTTCAAACCGGTTCTAACTTGATTTTAAGGTTGTTGGGTTTAACTTTGGTGGGTTATCAGTAGTGTGTTTTTGTCGGTGTGTGCGTCCTGGAATCAGTCACCCCTTTCCGCATTTTTGGCCAGATACCTGTGAGACGAGTCAATGTCAAAGACGTTTGCTGCCCTTTACTGTACAGTCACGTGATTGCAAAGGAATGTGTGTGCGTCATAATCGTCAAATAGAAATCGAAATAAAACATCTGGGGTCAAAACGGCGGCAGGTGTAAATGCGGGGCAAAGATTCGCTGCCTGCAGCTTCTCTAATTCAAACCAGGGTACTCACATGATTGGGCTGGTATAAAGATAGAAATGTGTTTTCCACCATAATCCATTTGCTGTTAACATTCTTGTCAGATTGTTGGTTTCCACGCGAGTTCTCAGAAACTATTTACCCTAGGCAAATGCAACCTTGTATAGTGAAAATATATATATTGAAGTTGTGCAGCGTCGTGTTATTTTTCAAATCGGCCAAAAATTGCCAAAATGGCGACTTGTCAAAAATTGTGGTATTTTAGACCAGCCGACTATGTCGGGCTGGTCTTATCCAATCAATAGAGGGGTATCCGTCGTCTGTATGTACGTATATACGTGTGTAAAATTTTACTTACAATGCTTCTTCTGATTCAGTTTTGATCGGATTCCTCTCAAATTTTACACGAATGTTCTCTAGGTATACCTCTCTGTAAAAATTTTTTTTTGGGGGGGGGGGGGGGGGGGGATCCGCCAAAAATTGGCCAAATGGGGGACATTTGAAATTTTTCGGTTGCCAATTTTCAAAATGCTTCTTCTCCCACAATTTTGATCAGATTTTCTTAATATTGTGCACAAATATTCCCTAGGTAGGCCTCTTTTCAAAAATTACTCATTTTGGCGATCCGCCAAAAATTGGCTAAATGGGGGACATTTTTTAATTTTTTGGTATCTAAGTTTCAAATTGCTTCTTCTTCAATAATTTTGATCGGATTCCTTTCCAATTTTGGATAGTTGTTCTCTAGCTAGACCTGTCTTGAAAAATTACTCTTTTTTGCGATCCGCCAAAAAGTGGCTAAATGGGGGACATTTGAAATTTTTTGTTGCCAATTTTCAAAATGCTTCTTCTCCCACAATTTTGATCAGATTTTCTTCAAATTTTGCAAGAATATTCCCTAGGTAGACCTCTTTTGTAAAGTTATTCATTTTGGCGATACGCCAGAAATTGGCCAAATACATTTTTCGAAGTTATTTTTCTGGGAAAAAAATCTTTGTATTTATCGGTCTATGTTCGGGTCCGTTGCTAAATTAATTATTTAGCTAGCTCATTGCCATCTCGTCCTTTAAGCCAAATTTTTCAGGGAAATTCCCTTGTTCAAGCACGCCGGATTTGGTTTTATGGCTTTTCGTTAGCTGGGCCTTTGTCCTTGGACAAGTTTGTACAATGTGACTACCACTTTCGCCAACCAGACAAGCTTATTCATAGATTCACTAAATCCCGGCTGGTCACAATGTCCCTGGACATTTTTGTTTCAGATAACTGCAATGCAAGACTTGGGTGCTTTCCACACGAGTTATCCTAGGCATATGCTACCTTGCTCAGTGAATATATACAGTATATATATATATATCGAAGTTGTGCAACGTCGTGTTATTTTTCAAATGGCGACTTGTTGTGTCCGGTTGGGGTCTGCGCCTACAGCGAAGGCTTGTTTTAAAATTTAGTACAGTGGAACCCAATGAAGTTGTCCGTATGAAAAAAAAAACATACGCCTGACTGTTGTTGCCTATACGCAGACAAAATTCATTTCCACTTCAAAAGTTGTCTCTTCGTTTGTGTACATCTTATCTTTCAACATTTTTTTTTTCGCCACCATTATGAATGAAAAGTGCTGCAGACCATTAACAGATCTCACCAGTATCCACTTGAAATGCCCCGGTCCATTATATCCTCAGATATTACAAAATAATGTGTTGATTACTAATTGTCATTGATTCCTTCATTTGTGAATACGTGACCCACCAAAAGGCATAACATTGAACAAAATCAAAATGTGAGATTTCAAGATAATTTCTAAGTAGGGGTGTTATTCGCACCGGAACCGACCGGGGTTTTTCGATTCGGTTCGGTTCTGTTAAAAAACTGGGTGATTTTTTCTTTTTAGACCAGCCGACTATGTCGGGCTGGTCTTATCTGTCGATAGAGGCTGAGGGGTATCCGTCGTCTGTATGTACCTATGTACGGATGTACGTATGTACGTGTGTAAACTTTTACTTAAAATGCTTCTTCTCCTTCAGTTTTGATCGGATTCCTCTCAAATTTTACTCGAATGTTCTCTAGGTAGGCCTCTCTTTAAAAATTTTTTTTTTGGCGATCCGCCAAAAATTGGCTAAATGGGGGACATTTGAAATTTTTCGCTTGCCAATTTTCAAAATTCTTCTTCTTCCACAATTTTGATCAGATTTTCTCCAAATTTTGCACGAATATTCCCTAGGTAGACCTCTTTTGAAAAATTACTCATTTTGGCGATCCACCAAAAATTGGCCAAATGGGGGACATTTTTTAATTTTTTGGTGTCAAATTTTCAAATTGCTTCTTTTCCCACAATTTTGATCGGATTCCTTTCCAATTTTGGATAGTTGTTCTCTAGCTAGACCTGTCTTGAAAAATTACTCTTTTTGGCGATCCGGCAAAAATTGGCCAAATGGGGGACATTTGTAATTTTGTGGTTGCCAATTTTCAAAATGCTTCTTCTCGCCCAATTTTGATCCGATTTTTTTCAAATTTGCACGAATATTCCCTAGGTAGACCTCTTTTGAAAAATTACTTATTTTGGCGATCCGCCAAAAATTGGCCAAATGGGGGACATTTTCAAATATTTTGGTTTACAATTTTCAAATTGCTTCTTCTCGCACAATGTTGATCGGATTCCTTTCCAATTTTTGATAGTTGTTCTCAAAGTAGACCTCTCTTGAAAAATTGCTTTTTTTGGCGATCCGCCAAAAATTGGCCAAATGGGGGACATTTGTAATTTTGTGGTTGTTAATTTTCAAAATGCTTCTCCCACAATTTTGATCAGATTTTCTTTAAATCTTGCACCCATATTCCCTAGGTAGACCTTTTTTTTTAAAAAAAACTACTCATTTTGGCGATCCGCCAAAAATTGGCCAAATGGGGGACATTTTTTAATTTTGTTGCCTTATGAAAGAATTGAAAGAATGACTCCTCATCAGCCACAACTACACCGAGCAAGTGAGCGAATATTTTCTCCATTCAGTTACGGCTTTTTTCGTAACCGCTGTCTGCCAATTTGATCATGATTTTTTTCTGTGATTCCTGGATATATATCCTGTAGGTCAGGGCTGGTCAGCATGTCCCTGGACATGCTTGTTCTTTTTTTTTTCTTCTTTTTTTTTTTTTTTTTTTTTTTTTGCATCGGTAGAGGATTTGTAAATATATCAAGTTATCACTTGACATTTTTATGTGAGCTGTTCCTTTAGCTGCAGTAGCGTTTTGTTTTCTAAAGTTAATGCAAGATTGCAAGCTTCTTATAAAATGTGTGAAGGCGTTTTTTTTATGGCGTTATAATTCAGAAACTCCGTAAATGTTGTTAAATTTCAACAGAACTATAATGACTGCTGTGTGATATACTTAAACTTAAGTCAGGACAAAACTAATGATTGTTATAGGATATGCTTTAACTTAATCGTAACTTCGATGATGTGAAATAATACGTACATTGTTTGTTGTTTGAGATATCAATGCCAAATTGAGTCTCTGTGACTTAGAAAACACAGTAGATGCTCGTTAATTCGAGCAAGTCGGGACTACCGAAATTTGTTCGGATTAACAGTATTTCGGACACACCGATATTTCTTTTCTATGGGGTGGAATTCGATGCAGTGTGGTAATTTTTAACACAAATAAAATGCATTAAGTTTAATTCAGCCATTTAATGAGAATAACAATACTAAAACAAAGAATATCAGCAGCTTAAAATGATTTAAATCTCAATTAAAGTTTATTTTAATCTCCTCAGACACGACTTAATACCCTAGTGATATATTTGTGTTTTACGGAGTCTCGTGGTTGTTGATAGTTGTACTGCATATGTCTTTTGTGTTTTCGGTTGAGTACGTTCCTTCTGGGTATTATGTTTTTAGCATATAAAACTGAAAATTGCGAACTAAAAACAATAGCGGCTAACTTGAAATTAATAGTTTTTTTGTTCTTTTAGAAGTGGTTTATGTAGACATATAAAAATTGTATTGGAAAAGCAGTAAATAAGCTCAGCTTTCTAAATCTGAATCTAAAATTTGTCTTTTTTATCATAACGTGATATAATCGTGCAAACTTTGTTTTTGTAATTCTCTTTAGAAATAAACCATTGAATTGAATTGAATTGAATAGACTAAAAACAGTCTGTCGAATATAACAATACTAAAACAAGTTGAGTAACACAAATTGAAGCAGAATCATAGGAGTGACAATCATTCTGACTTGCTGAAAAAGTCTTTGATTTTTTTTTCTGGCTTGTGTTTGCAGCTCGTTTTTTTTGTGTGTGTGTGTGTGTGTGTGTGTGTGTAAGAAATTAATCGCACTGTTCAAGTTCTCAAATATTTTCGTTGCATTTGGGAATGTTCCTACTGTCAGTCGAATGTATGATAACATGCTGATAGCAGTTGCAACGGACGGGACAGATTTTTTCTATGTCCTTTATGCATGTGGATAAAATGCTTGCTGTAAGGTTTAGATCTTTAGCTAATTTGGTTTTTTATACCCTTTTCAAGTTCTTTTCTTTTAGTGGTCTGTACTTTAGCTCAAGAGTGTACTCGCTACGTTTCCGTTTGGGCTTACTGTACTTTGCGAAACGAAACGAAACAGAAATGGGGGTCACTACCCAATTTTTGGTAATATATTTTTATTTTCAGTTATCTCGGGAAAATCATATCGTACAAGGTAGAATTACGTCAAATTTGTTGGCACCATCACTTCAAACATTTTACGTTTTACGTAAAACCCGGGCTATATTCAGACACAACGCGCATGCCATAATCTGCTTACTGAGTAGTAAGCATCATTCCTGCCGACAATGTTTGCGCAGTAACACCGGAGTAATCCCCAGTTGTTACCCCCGTGAAACGGAGGGATATAGTTTTGAACTTTTCGGTCTGTCCGTCTGTCACGCTTCAGTGTCGCGCGCCTACAGGCCACATTAATAGATGGATTGGTTTCAAATTTTGTATACGGCTTCTCTGGACCCTTCCGCAGTGTAGTGACCAAGAATTTTCCGGATCCGAAAAAATTAACAAAATGGCGGACTTTTCAAAATCCGCACTGGACTTATCGTATATACGGCAGTCTCACGCCCCTACAGGCTGCATTGATAGATGGATTCCTTTCAAATTTTGTACGCGTCTTCCCTGGACCCTTTCGCAGTGCTGTAACCGAGAATTTTCAGGATGGGACTTAAATTGACACAATGGCGGATTTTTCAACATCGGCGCTGTACTTCGTATACCTACGGCAGTGTCACGCACCTACTAGTTAATGGATTGATTATCCACCGTGAAACGGAGGGATATAGTTTTGAACTTTTCAGTCTGTCCGTCTTTCGTTTAAATGTTAGACACTACGTCTACCTATCCTTTCACTTTTAAATTTTGCGTAGTCAACACGCAACAGCCGTACACATACCGTATCGTCCAGGGGGGATAGCCGTAATCCTCCAGATGTAGTCAAGTTTATAGAGCGTTAATAAGGCCCAATTACAAAACAAAAGGCCTGAGTAGCAAAAGAGCCATGTACCCCGTTTGTGTGTCAGAAATAGCACATGCGTAAACTGGCACACTTGTTGATGCCATGCATTAAAATTTTGGAAGGATTTTCACTCTGATTTAACCGAAATAATGATCAAAAAAAATTTGACAGATTTTTTGTTGTTCGGATAAAAGATATATTCGTTAATCCGATTTTTTTATAAATGTCTGATAAAATTTGTCGGGACCGGGCTGTTTTGTTCGGATAAAGCGATATTTCGAATAAACCGTGTTCGGATTGACGGGCATTTACTGTATTTATAAAATTTTAAATGTTTAGACGTATCGACACGCAAAATACTTCTTGCACATCTACAAATGGTGGGGAACATTTTAGCACGGGCATAGCAGCTGTATTTGCCGCCCGTGTTTGAGATACAGATTACACCAAAATCATGTGCCTCAGGTGTCGACAGACAGACATACACAGACGGACGGACAAACTCGAGTAGTATAGCCCCCCTCCCCCCCCCCCCCCACTCCCCACCGCGTCGCGCTGCGCGGCGTCTCGAGGCTAATAGAATCAATGTTAAATTTTGGGGGAGCCCTGTTTTACATAGCGTCTGGCCCTTATTTCTAAGCTGCTTACATCGTTAGCTTCAGTTGTAACCCTTGGTTTTAGAAACCATTTATTGACATGATCGGATCAGTCCCGATCTTGAAATCTACGAAATGGAATCTATTCTACTTCATCAAGCCAGTAATTTTTTGGCTCAATAGTTCACCTGATCCCTGGTTCGAATGGGGCAGGGGCGGTAAGGAGGGGGTTGACTTCGGCTCTCATTGCCTCAACCAGCTGAATGCACCCAATCACGGAATCTTTCGGCCGTTCCTTAAAAAAACCATTAACAATACTTTCCGTTTGTTGTATATTTTCAGTATCACCAGCACAGGATGAGACAGCGTCATAAGTGTACACCATTGGAAAGAAATGTCGAATACGAAAGTTACTGTGAAAGCATGGCTAAATTAGGGTTCAAGATTTCCGATGAATCAATGCCAAGGTAAAATTTTGTAATTAAGATAAGTGTGAATCAGGTATCATTTGGCCAGTTATTGGTGTAAAATCAGTTCTCCAATCAGTTTACCAACCAGTTAACCAATCAGTTTTCCAATCAGTTCACTAACCAGTTCTCAAATCAGTTCACCAATCAGTTCACCGCATAGCCAGCATAAAAAGTACGTAGTGATTGCCGTAGAGGCTCTGTGACGCGGTCGAAAAGCCAATTTCTGCATGGTTTTTATTTAAAACTCGAATATTTAAAATAAGAACACATCAAGCAAATAAGAATCAATATATTTTTTGTTGAAGCAAATTTAGGCACTATCGACACAATCAATAATACTCTAGAAGAGACTGAGGAGGCTCAGTCTAATTGAAATATGTAGAGAATCAGAGAAGTTGACTTGTACTTAAATCTAAGTTAGTCTATTCCGGAATAGACTAACATTGACTACAGTGCCTTGTTACACAAATAAGCAAAACATATGTGAATTCTTATTTGCTTGATATATACTTATGTTAAATAATAGAGTGTTATTTGACATTTAATGTAACTTAACAATATACGGTCAGTTAGGAACTTTATTTTGGGGTGGGGTCGGGGAGCTCACAATTGAAAATTTTCAATAGCACAAGAAAAACATTCGTTGCAGGGAGAAAATGGAACTTTTTGCTGTGATATGTATAGAAACCAGTCATTACGTAGCCTTCGTCAAGTGCGGCAACGGAAGGACAGCACCCTGGGTGTTCTTCGATAGCATGGCCGATAGAATGGGTACAGTTTCCGTCATTTTAATAACTGTTTGATATTTTTGAAGTCCACACAAAGCGGTATTAAGAAAACTTATTTTGAGAGGGGCACCTGTCCCCGCTGACACACACCTCTAGCCGTTATCCTCATAATTTGTGAAGTAAATCTCCGCATTCTTTATGAAAGTTTGTTTCTGTTGTAAGAACAATTGCGAAAGGATAACGTCCTCCACTAAACTTTATTGTCTTCCTATTTTCGTTCTAGTCTATACGGCGCACTTCCAGTGAATATTTGGTTTCTGATGTGTTTACAAAATATATGCAGCTTAATGTTTTTTTTTTTTTTTTTTTTTTTTTTTTTTTTTTTTTTGGAAGCGGGTAAATATTAAATTCGGGTCCGTCGGGTCCGTCTGCCTGTCCGTCCGTCAACATTTCGGATATGATGTATTTTGTTCGATAGATCTCAGAAACTATTCGAGGGATTCCATTTAAACTTTGCTTAGGGAAAGAATATAGGGTGCAGTTGTGCGCCTGAGTATAGGTTTTGCCGGCCGCCGAAAAATGTGTCCTAGGGACTTCGTCGAAATCCTGGAACTGTACGCGTGCGGAGGACTTAGTTTCACTGACATACTTGTTTTTTTTTTTTTGTTTTTTTTTTTTTTTAGCTGTTGAAGAGAAAATTTACAACTTTTCGTATTTAGTTTTCTTATTATGTTGTCTTTTACACGACGAGTAGATGATCGTAGGGAACCGCGCGCCGTGTGGGTCTTGTATATGAGAAAAATCAAAAATAAATTCAGTAAATTGGTGGAGCACCAGTGATCACTGCTAAGAATACTTTTAGCATCTTGTTAGGATTGGAAATGGCTATTCCATTTTATTTGTTTTTTTTTTTTTTCAGGGGCCGAAAATGGATACAATATTCCTGAAGTGAAACCGTGTACATTTTTACCCGATTTGCTGTTGAATGAGAAACATTACAACCGATTATGTCTCGAAAAAGACAATAAACAATTGGACCCGTACCAGAGGAGACTACTTTGTGATGCGTATATATGCATGTACCAAAGCACCGACATGCAGATGTACACGTAGTGTATTCCTGTGTACACGTCACGCATAAAGACGCATGCGCAGTATAAACAATTGTAGACATATAGTGTACAGCTCCACAGATGTATAATCTACGTGTTATTTATACAGGTTATTGGTTTAATATGCTCCAACTGAAGACGTCAGCTTAATGGGATTAGCAGATGCTTATTTCCTTAAGGTGAAGAATTCACAAAACGTGAACGAATTTTACGTGGTGTGACATGGCCACCCATGAGTTGTTAGATGTTACCTATTTTCAAAGACTGCTTTCTGATGACGAAGTGCGAAAATGTAGTTAAAAAAAAAACACGAGTTTTGTTACTAGGTTCACGAGAATCCTCGTGTAGTCACTTACGTAAATCCCATAGTCCTCTAATTTAAGGCAACATGATGGTTTTAAATAATACGTAAATTAAAGGAGAAAGTTAAATTGATGAGAAAATACATTTTGAGACATAGTTTGAAAGAACAGATAGTTACTTTTAAAATTATTTTAAAAGTAACTGTCTGTTCTTTCAAACATATCTCAAACATCAAACATGTCTCAAAATATATTTTCTCATCAATTAAACTTTCTCCTTTAATTTACGTATTACTTAAAACCGTCATGTTGCCTTAAATTAGAGGAAAATTATTGTTAAATGGTTGTGTTACAACATTATATGATATGGCGTCATGTGAGTAAGAGCATGATGGTTTCAAAATCTCTCTTTTGCTTAATATGGCCAGTAAGATCTTGTCTATGACCTCTGATACATTGGCATGATTTGGGTGTTTGTGTTTAGAACGGAGGTCTGCTGTATATATATGTCGCGGAACATCGACATTATGATTCACAGGGAAGTGACGTAATAGGCTAAATGTTAGACCGTCTGGAAGGTTTTGTAATTCAATGGAAATACTGGCATAGGACTGTTTTTCTTTACCCCTCCCCCCCCGCCCTCCCCCCCCCCCCCCACTTTATTTTTTTTCAAGGAGTGTTCCAAATAGAATCAATATCCAACATAGTATCAACGAAATATAGGGACAGATTGTAAATTGCTGTTCTGTCAAGGCGAAGAGCGGTCGACCTCTTTCAATACACTTCGATGTTTTATCGCTAATCGGTTTAAAAACTTGAAGAAAAATCTTTTGTATTTGTATTGGAAAATCTTCAACATGTCTGGTTTACCCCCTATAATAAGTACAGTAGATATGACGTAGATTACACTTCCTATAGCAGACTTAATCTGTACTAAGATAAGTTATTTTGTAAATGTAGATTTTTATGGCCTCCGATAATGATGTGGATGGCTTATTTAGTCTTAGATTTCCCTATCCCAGTATGCCAACATTTATTTACGTACGTGCTTTCTTTTCTTGCGTGATTTTTTTGCCTACACATAGCACAGCGTATAACTGCATGTTCTACAGCATGATATGGGTGTATTCATTTCTTTAAAAAAAAAACAGAAATGCGCTTTTCTGGTATAAAAGACGCACAAGTTCTGTGGAAGCATAGAACATAACAACAAGAAAGACATTTACAGTTGCGCCTCTGTAGTGTTTGTCAGATGTAATCAAGGAAACATGGATGCCATCATTGGATGAAAAACGCAGCGGCCCGGACCTCCCGCCCCCCCCCCCGCCGTCCCCCCCTGTACGCAGTGCGTACGCACCGACCGTGACTCCCGCCCCCCCCCCCCCTGTACGTGCTTCATGGGTGACCCCCAACAATCCTGATTCTGTACAATGTAGGTCCTTCTATAGAGTTGTATGTGTTGATTCTATATTTGTAAAAACCAAGGTTTGAAATTGCAGAGGGTGTATTCGATTGTTTCTTGCTTACGTTACCAAGAATTTTCACATGTGATACAAACTATCCACGCTCACCCCTCTTTTACACCACACCCTTCGAAACAGAAAAATTAAAGAAACTGTGTTGGATTTGCTTTCCATTGCAAAGACATTTTCTTTGTTGCTATCAAAAGGAAATGTATGTTTCTTCCCGGTGTTTATATTTCAAAGTGAAAGAGAAAACGAATGTCCAAATGGCATCTCAGTGAAGCACCAGTTTATGTAAAAGGGGAAATACAAGCGTGAGACTTGGCAGATTATTCCGGTTGCCAACCGGGCGGCCTACTTTGTTAGTCGCCTCACATAAAAGTGGATAGCCTGACTCGTATTATTTTGCTTTAAAATATACAGAAACACACCACCTCCAAAATCCCAACCCTACATTAGGTGTGTCTTTAATGTTAAGGGAAAAAAGTGGAACGCTTTGTAGCAATCCATTTCAGTGTGTAGCGCATTCAGTAAAGTAAGAGGAAAACTTTTCGATGAGTGTTTGGATTAAACGGTGTCGCTAATATTTGCTCTTCTAAAAAAAGATAAAGTGTTCACTTTCATGACATAATTATTTGGTAAATGGTTTGTCAAACTGTTGGAAGTATCTGTACGTTAGCAATGCCGAGCGTTGCTGTTCAGACGAGCTGTTTTACAACGCAGAAAAATAACAAAATTGGAGCATTTATGAGGCTGTATATGAAAGAATTTGTAGATCCCTTCATTTTTCGAAAGATTTCTTATTGTAAAGTGGCTTTCTGATTTGTTGCCTCAGGCGTTCCAAATAGATTTGAACTGTTGATCAGATATATAAATATAACATCTACACTATACGAATTGAAATAAATTTTATCAGTCTCTAAAGTTATTGCTCAGTCAAACACAAAATCATGTTTCCAGAAAACTATAATGTCCACTGTCTCCATTATGTATTACCGAAGGTGGATTTTTTTCACTATTTCAATGAAATAATAGTGAAGAACTTGGGTACAGGTCATTTGACCCACGGTCGATTGACCAACGGACAATTGGCCAACGTTCGATTGACCAACGCCTTAATAACAAAACGACCATTTGACCAACTTTTCATTGTCAGTTTGCACTCGTGCCAGAAAACTTTTCACCGCTGTTAATTATGCACCTTGGAAGAAAAGTAGTTACAACCAAGCAAATGTTTGGCCAAAAAGCAAGGCGTTATGTTGTGAGAGTGTGAATATACGATTTAATTATGCAAAAGTAGTTCTCGGGCTATGAGGTCATTAACGATCGCCATATTGTATGTTTTCAGTGTGGTCGCTGCCGTATTGTCAGCCATCTTGTACTTGACATTACGGTGTTATGAGTCAACTACGGCCATCTTGTACAAGTAACATCAAGTGCAAGATGGCTGACAATATGGAAGCGGCCACACAACCTCTGCAACTGCTAAAGAAATCATAGGCGTAGTTTTCCAAAATATAAGTATTTTCTTAAGTTCGAGTAAAGATGCAACGTGTTTGCTTAGGTCGATGATCACAGTACCATTGCCCACAATATTAAATGTACATTTTCCGATATTTAACAATAATCCTCTTTTATAGCCGCGTGAAATTGGATCGACAAGACTGATACTGTGAAGGCGTTTTCGTTATATTTGTACAACAAACAAACTGAGGCCTAAACAGCCACTGTTTTAGTTTTTTCAAGTTATTTAAACCTTTATTCATCAAATCGTCTTTTTTTAATTTACTGCACATTATCCTGTAAGTGAGACAATGATACAGGTCAAAGTGGCACCTCTGCCTAATCCAGATTATGATTACTGTGTTCGGATTAAGAGGGGCAAATACTGAGGTAACTATTTACACGCGAGATGGCATCCCTGCCTAATCCAGATTAAAACGACCGTTGTACTAATTAAGAGCAGCTAAAATACACCCGTAGTTTAAAAACAAACGCCAGGGAGTGGACATCTCTACCTAATCCGGATTATAAACCCCTTTGTAGAAATGAAGTGTGGGGCCATGTTAGACAGAAAATATTCCAGTAATTTTGACACTCAGTGGCAGTGATTGGTTTTTATGGTTTCCATATAGTAACTCCCCTCTTAAAATGCACAGTACCCTTGACACCCATTGACGGTTATTAGTTTTGATGGTTTTAATATGACACCTGAGAATTTGTGATAAAGAGTGATAAAGGTCAAAATAATTTTTTTTTTAGTAAAAAGTCTTCAAATGGTCGTTATTTAATTAAGGTTTTGGTTCAATCGACCGTTGGTCAATTGGTGTGGCACTCGATGAACTTAGTATGTAATGCATATGCACTTACACAAGATAAAACGCACAACACTAGTCTCCACCAGATGGCGCTTGGCAGTCTGGTTAAATACAGCTCCTAATAGAAGTGAATCATATTGATATTTATATTCTTTGGTAGAGGCCCTATAAATAAGGTAACAATATTATTATACAAAGAACCCTTTAATATTAAGTAGAAAGATGGTCACCGTTAGAAAATTGGCTTCCATCAACAGAGTATGTCTGTATCGATCGAGGTGCACGTGCTCACGTGTGTTTTCTTTGTTTATGCGAAACGTCGCGTACTTTTGTTATTATTCAAGAATGAAAACAAAAAGTCAGCCTACTAATTGTAATCACGTTTTATGTGAATTGTGCCATGTGGTGGTTGTCTTGGCGACAGATAGTCTTTTTACTAGATAACTGTCCAATAGAGAAATAAAACTGTAAGCTTTGCACATTCTGCTTTGACTTTGTGTGTTCTCTACAATTTAAGACACCTAAAAAAAGTTACCCGTTAAACTTACGAAACTAACTTTAGTCTTGACTTTTGTCTATCAATATGTAGATATAATCTACATGGATTTGTTCTTGGTTTAGTGAATTCTGGAGGAAAAAAGTGAATGTCATAGTATGGAAATATGTTTGTTTTTCTAAGGTACTTCGCAGTTTTTAGACCAGCCGACTATGTCGGGCTGGCCTTATCCTATCAATAGAGGGGTATCCGTCGTCTGTATGTACGTGTGTAAACTTTTACTTAAAATGCTTCTTTTCCTTCAGTTTTGATCGGATTCCTCTCAAATTTTACACGAATGTTCTCTAGGTATACCTCTCTTTAAAGTTTTTTTTTTTTTTGGCGATCCGCAAAAAAATTGCCAAATAGGGGACATTTGAAATTTTTCGGTTGCCAATTTTCAAAATGCTTCTTCTCCCACAATTTTGATCAAATTTTCTTAATATTTTGCACAAATATGCCCTAGGTAGGACTCTTTTAAAAAATTTCTCATTTTGTCGATCCGCCAAAAATTGGCCAAATGGGGGACATTTTTTAATTTTTTTGTATCTAATTTTCAAATTGCTTCTTCTCCCACAATTTTGATCGGATTCCTTTCCCATTTTGGATAGTTGTTCTCTAGCTAGACCTGGCCAAATGGGGGACATTTGTAATTTTGTGGTTGCCAATTTTCAAAAATGCTTCTTCTCCCGCAATTTTGATAAGATTTTCTTCATATTTTGCACAAATATTCCCTAGGTAGGCTTCTTTTCAAAAATTACTCATTTAGGCGATCCGCCAAAAATTGGCCAAATGGGGGACATTTTTTTATTTTTTGGTATCTAAGTTTCAAATTGCTTCTTCTCCAATAATTTTGATCGGATTCCTTTCCAATTTTGGAAAGTTGTTCTCTAGGTACACTTCTCTTGAAAAATTACTCTTTTTGACGATCCGCTAAAAATTGGCTAAATGGGGGACATTTGAAATTTTTTGTTGCCAATTTTCAAAATGCTTCTTCTCCAACAATTTTGATCAGATTTTCTTCAAATTTTGCACGAATATTCCCTAGGTAGGCCTCTTTTGTAAAGTTATTCATTTTGGCGATACGCCATAAATTGGCCAAATACATTGTTCGAAGTTATTTTTCTGGAAAAAAAATCTTTGTATGTATTTATCGGTCTATGTTCGGGTCCGTTGCTAAATTAATTATTTAGCTAGCTCATTGCCATCTCGTCCTTTGAAGCCCAATTTTTCAGGGAAATTCCCTTGTTCAAGCACGCCGGATTTGGTTTTATCGCTTTTCGTTAGCTGGGCCTTTGTCCTTGGACAAGTTTGTACAATGTGACTACCACTTTTGGCAACCAGACAAGCTTATTCATAGATTCACTAGATCTCGGCTGGTCACAATGTCCCTGGACATTCTTGTTTAAATTTATTTATTTATTATCATTTTTTGTGTGAAATATTTTATTTCCAACCGTAACATCAATGCTTTATATCTCTAAAAATCGAATTGAATAAGAGCATTAATGTACTTTGTTCACGTTTCAAAAGATGTTTGGAATAAAAAAAGACTATCCAAAGGTAAAATTTATCGAAGAAAAGACGATAATATAATTGCGTATTAGTAAGCACCATTTTCACAGCACAAGCATTTATTCTGAAATACCTGTAATTTTGATGCAGTTACCAATTTCACAGGCCATGAATACACATATATTCAGGACAGGATGTTATCTACGTGACAGCATCTATGACGCTGATAAAACTACATTTTCTCCTCCACACATAAACAATGTAGAAGGCACGATCGTATTAGTTGCGAATATTTTGGTACTCTTTCGACTTATTACTGCATTGCCGTATTATTATTATTATTATTATTTTTATTATTATTGTCGTTTTTTCTATAGCGCTCATTGCAAATATTTGATCATGGCATTTTACATTTAAAAATACATTATAATATTCTAAAATCAAAATGCAAATAGATATAAATGCTAATTAATACTGACAATGATTGATACTGGTTTCTTAGTATTATTTTAATGCTTTTAAAAATAAAAATATCTTCAATTCTTTCTTAAAATGACTGAGGTTATTAATTGATCTAAGAGCATATGGTAGAGCATTCCAGGTGTGGGCTATAAACACTAAATGCAAGATCTGCCCCAAAGCGAAATTAAATCTTTCTTACAACTAGTACAGTTCCAGAATTTGAGGATCTCGTCACTCTCTTCGGCACATGTATCCTAAGCAAGTCTGCAAAGTAAGAGGGGGCGATTCCATTAAGACACTTAACGTAAGCAGCAGGATCTTATACTGTATCCGCGATCTTATTGGTAACCAATGAAGCTTCCTTAAGACTATCTGTTCGGTGACATTTCGAGTAACTAGACCGAATTTCGCTACACGTAGCGAAATGGCACCCACTTGCAATGTTACAATCTGTCTGGTCAAAGACACATTTTTCAGTGTTTCCACATAATTGTCAGCTTCTGAATTATTATCTTGAACAAGGACATCGAAGTAAATAAAATGTAGTCTCAAATAATCAAATTCAGTTTTCTAACCGTTTTCGAGACAATGATCAACTTCTGGTTTTTGACCTTGATCATGACGGAGGAGGTCAAGGTCACCGAGGTACCTCTCATATAGCGTCTTTTAGGCCCAAAGGATCGAAAATAAGCTCAAAATCGCTCGATCTCTAACCGTTTTTGGAGACAATGGTCAACTTCCGGTTTTTGACATTGACCATGACGAACGAGATCAAGGTCACCGAGGTACCTATAACATAACGTCTTTTAGGGCCAGAGAGACGAAAATAAGCTCAGAATCGCTCTATCTCTAACCGTTTTCGAGATAATTGTCAACTTCCGGTTTTTGACCATGACGGAGGAGGTCAAGGTCACCGAGGTACCTCTTATATAACGTCTTTTAGGCCCAAAGGGTCGAAAATAAGCTCAAAATCGCTCGATCTCTAACCGTTTTTGGAGACAATGGTCAACTTCCGGTTTTTGACATTGACCATGACGAACGAGGTCAAGGTCACCGAGGTACCTCTAACATAGCGTCTTTTAGGGCCAGAGGGACGAAAATAAGCTCAGAATCGCTCTATCTCTAACCGTTTTCGAGATAATTGTCAACTTCCGGTTTTTGACCATGACGGAGGAGGTCAAGGTCACAGAGGTACCTCTTATATAACGTCTTTTAGGCTCAAAGGGTCGAAAATAAGCTCAAAATCGTTCCATCTCTAACCGTTTTTTGGATACAATGGTCAACTTCCGGTTTTTGACATTGACCATGACGAACGAGGTCAAGGTCACCGAGGTACCTATAACATAACGTCTTTTAGGGCCAGAGGGACGAAAATAAGCTCAGAATCGCTCTATCTCTAACCGTTTTCGAGATAATTGTCAACTTCCGGTTTTTGACCATGACGGAGGAGGTCAAGGTCACAGAGGTACCTCTTATATAACATCTTTTAGGCCCAAAAGGTCGAAAATAAGCCCAAAATCGCTCTATCTCTAACCATTTTCGAGATAATGGACAATTTTGTCTCGAACAGCTTTCAATATCCAAAGGTCCCATGACCTTGGCACTGAATGTCGAGATTCCATCCATGATGTTACTGCCTACACGTGTTGAAACAAGGATTTGAGCGCTATTTCGAGCAAATTATCATGATGGAATAGGCTTTGGAAAAAATATTTTGACCTCAATTTGACCTTGAGGGTCAAGGTAAAGAAAAAGGCGGATTTCACGACGTCTCATCACCCTCTATCTCTGTGCCAAATTTCATTGTCCTACGTCAAATAGCGTAGGAGGAGTTTTCTGGAAACCTCCGAGACAGAAAAAGGAAGGAATAAACAGCCAGAATTCTTTGCAAAGTATACCCATTTGCAAACTATGTTTGCAAGTGGGAATAAGTCGAGCGGCACAGTTTTGGAGGCGCTAGATTTTATCTAGTTGAACCTCTGAGATTCCATATAAAAGGGCATTTGTGTAATCCAGACGAGAAATAACTGTTGCATAAGATATTTCCGTATGATTCTGATCTGACGGAGTTTGTAATGACCAATTTTTAAAACGTGAGAGACATGATTGACCATTTTAAGTTCACAGTCAAAGTATGATCCGCGATTTCTTACACAACTTTTCGCTTGAATTTGTTCACCGTTGACATTAATTGAATCGTATTGCATTTTTTTTTCAATTGCTGTTTAGTCCCAAAAATAACATTCAGTTTTTGTTTCGTTCAATTTTAACTTTTTTGTCATCCAGTTACTCACTTTGTGTATGGTCAGTTCAAGAGCTTGTAATTCTTCAATTTGCGATGCCACACTGTCTGGGTTCAATATCCTAAGAAGCTGCGTGTCGTCAGCAAAGAGGTGGAATGATGTCTGCATTAGGCGGAGAAGATCACCTAGTGGCCCTACATACTTGCTATAGGCCTGGGACCCCATCCGGATTCTTGGGGAAAACCTGTCTCAAGGGTCACTGGATCCGAGAGGCAGTCATTTATCTTCACACCCTTTGCGTCCTATCTGCCAAATGGGAGCGGAACCAGTTAAGGGCCTGACCAGATATGTTGTAATCCATTTCAAGCCGTGTTAGCAGGATATCATGATTGAACGGTAAACGGTCATCTGCCCCCCGGTCAACTGCCCCCGGCCAACTGCCCCCTCCCCTTTCTTTGCAACCCGGTCGACTGCCCCAACCCTGCAATTTGACGGGGTCATCATCTGCCCTCCTTTTTTTAGTGGAAAAAAAATCTTTAAAAAATTAGGCAACTGATGATCTATTCACCAATACTGATCTTCGGAGAGACTGATCCTTAAACTAATTGCAATTCTAATTGTAATTTTAAGTGCAATTAGTTTCCTATTGGTGAATTGCAATTTACCGAGGTGTGTCTTTGTAAGCCAAGAACCCAAGAAAAAATAGTATATGGAGGGGCACTTTGAAGTGGGGCAGTCGACCGGGTTACAAAAAAGGGGGCAGATGACAGGGGGACAGTTGACCGGGGAGCAGATGACCGGGATTCTGATAGCACGTATCGAACGCTGCACTTAGGTCGAGGAGCGCCGTAAGTACAGTTTGCTGGTCATCTATTGCGGAAAGTGTCTGGTTTTGGAGGGGTACATACAATTTGACCAACCACAATTTGACCAACAGAAATTTGACCAACTGCAATTTGACCAACCGCTTAATGGAAAAAGTGACATTTGACCAACTTTCAGTTTTAGATATACATAACCTTATAAATCTAGGAGTTCGAGGTTTCGTAAGAAAAACTAATTTCAAAGAAGTGCTCATTTGTATCAAAGAGATGTTGTGCTAATCCTCTCTGTGTCAATGAGTGTCATAAGGTTGAGTTCCACGTGCCCCGTTAATCTTCATAATCCGGCGTTATACAAGGCGTTATACAAACAAACCTAGACCTGGTGGAAGCTTTAGTGTCATCTCAGGTACGTGTTTTATGTGAAGTTTTGAGAGGATATGAGATTACTACCATCCCGGTACATTTGGAAAGTACTTTTACTTGTAGTGTTATAACTGTTTAAATGTTGCTTTTGTCGGAACATTTGTAATTGCTAATGTTTTACTGATAAGTGGTACAAAAAAGAATAAATTATGAAGTTGGCCAAATGTCCGTTTGTTCATTAAGAGGTTGGTCAAATTGCGTTTGGTCAAATTTCAGTTGGTCAAATTTCGGTTGGTCAAATGTTCTACACCCGGTTTTGGACTTTAACAAGTGCTGTTTCGGTTGAGTGAAATCGTTTGAACGCATATTGTAGGGGTTCATCTTGGTCATTTTCAGCTGTAAAACTAATTATTTGCTCCGTAACAACACGCTCTATAATTTTCGAAATAAACGGCAAGTTTGAAACTGGTCTAAAGTTTAAAACCTCCTGTTTTAAATTTGATTTTTTTATGATTGGAGTGACAATGACCTGTTTAAAGGCATTAGGCATGCAGCTAGTGTGAAGAGATTTATTAATAATGCGTTTAAGTATTGGAGCCAAACTGTTTATATTGTATTTCAATATAAGGGCAGTACTTATTGGGGGCCGCCTGTTCCAATTTAATGATATCTTCGTCGGTAACTTCTGTGAACTGCACAAAGTTTGGCTTATCACAATTACCGGTTTCCGATAGTGAAGCCGAATGATTTCGCTGTTTGGAAAATTTTTGGCGATTATCTCAATTTTTTCTTCGAAAAAGTTTGTCCTTACCATCTCAGCACATTCTCTAAGACACTATTTAAGCAATAGACACGGCCCACGTAACAATAAAATGCCGGTAGAAGAACTGGGGAAACAGGACTTTCCCCACGCGGACTTTATCTGTGGGGACTTTTCCCGCGGGGGCTTTTCCCGACCTAGGACTTTTCCCGACCTAAAACATTATAAACGAACTTTTAAATGAAAGGGTTAACCTGATTCATACCAATGAAGTCGTGACTTGTTTAATGTGTTTGCAATTAGAATTTAAACATAACGAATTCACTGTCCATGCGGATAGCGAATAATGAATAAAGTTTGTTTATTTTCGTTTAAAACAGTCGCGGGCGTATGCTTAATAGCACTTCATTGACCACGTAAAAGACAGGGAAATTTTCCCTGGTTTGCAATTTATTGAAACAACGCTCTGAACTCTACCCGTAATTGGGAAACTTCGTGCACCTAGATTCTTGACAGTGAACAGGCACGATATCAACTCCAGACATGTTGTCGCCATTTCAATTATCTATCGTGCCTTGTGCTCACTGGCCAGGTGCCTGGCTTTACTCACCCTTTTTACGCTTTATTTAGTAATTGCAGGTGTGCAGCGTAGGAACAGCAGAATGAAGTTCTTTTAGCGATCAAAATTCTGCGACTTAATTTAGCTCACAGCAAAGTTTTCTAATACGCCAACGTCCAAAATTGTCCAGGATGCCTTAAAGGTATTAAAGCTAACTTTAGTCCAGCAGCATGTCCAGCAGTAGTAAGCGAGCTGAAAGACAACAACGGCACATTGCAAATCAGTCGATGGTAGTATTTATGGAGTCCTTGAACGAGAAGCTGGCACCCCTTATTGACATGAAAAACGCCAGAAAACGATAAACCTCTCTTCGTTCAGGACTATTACGGCTCGTTCTTCTGGTTCCGGAGTGAGAACACAGTCCTAACTGCGCAAGGGAACGCTGAGCTGGTTTTCTCGAGCCTTGCGGCCAAGAAACCTTCACGAAAGGAGACAACGCGGCAGCAGTGGGTGATAGAACACGGCCGCATGTACGGGTACACTCGCACTCCGGCCAGCTGGAGTCATCTCAGGCAAGAAACCGGTACACCCTGTTCGCGGTAAAAGTTGCCGACATGTGCCAGCACTATGGCTAGTACGCTGCATGAGATACGGCTACGCATACAGGCAGTGGGTCAACGCCTACAACAGTTGGGAGGCGACGACACTTCTTTTTTGAGGTGTATGCACCTTCGTAGCCTGCTTTCGGAGATGTTTGAGCGACCGTGCAGTCCGACAAGCCAAGGCGCGTCGCCGCGAGAGACACAACGAGCAGAGAGATGCAGCAGTCATAAGAGCTGAACCCTGGTCCGCTGCACATTCGCCCACACTTGCAGAACTTGCTCGAAGAAGCACCCAGAATATCTCCACGGTCTGCATAGCGCCACCCCTAGCCCAGGATCATTGTAATAAAACGGAACAAATTCAACTATGTGGGGCAGCTAATAGCTTCACTGCGGAGATGAAATTTAGGTATAAACGAAGGCAGAAAGGAAGAAACTGTAAATAGGTCGCTACAGAATTGCACAGCAGAAAGCAACCATCGTATCTCCGATCTCTGTGGTTCCGAACGACAAATTATGCGTTATATTATGTAAAGTGCGGGTCCTCCAAATTTTGACCAATGAATTTCTTTTGTTTACGTCGCTTTAGCCTTCGCGGTCTAATTTTGTATTTGTTTGAAATAATACTATGTAAATAAAACATGTTTATAAATTGTTCCTAGTTAAACCATTATTAAAGCTTACTTTGTTGTTGATTCTTCAAAGTAATTAAATGGCGGTCTTCTAAAATATTTTTCCTGAAAATTAGCTTTTTTGTCAATCACTAAAAATTGATCATAAGGCGGTATGTAAAACATTTTCATATCCAATTTAAAACTAACCCTTTCTTACACTTTTTTTATGAATCTTTCCTAGTTTAGTCTCCTTTAAAATTACTGTTTTCTGCTCTGTTAAAAAACTGTAAAGTTGCTTTTTGTGAAGTGTGTGAAGTGTGTGCCTGTACCAGATTCAGCTAAATAACCAGCGCATTACATGGATCAGTATTTCATGAGAGCGTTTACCATGCATTTGTTCAATGATTCTTTAAATCATTAACTTTAACTTGTTGTGACAAAAAGAATAGACAGCTGACTGATATGAGTAGAAGGGTATCAAAGGTGCTCTGATTACCGTATGGATGCAACAGAAGAGTTTCATTTGAATACATAAGCTCAAAGTCTTGTGTATGAAAAGTAACACTTCTTTACACCATTGCTATTTTATATGAAAACAACATGAAACTAAGCAATGTTTAATTTCAAGTAATTTCAACCAGGAACTCCTAAATTGTTTGGGCTTACGAGGTATTAAAAAGTATTGTTTTGTTTTATTTTTACTACATGTACCATACCATTTGTGCTTATATTTCATCTATAATCAGATATTTATAAATTTTGTGAGATCACATGTTTTTGCCATATAACATATCTCATATATCACATATATGTAAGTCTTTCTACTCGGAATTGAAAGGTATTCCGTTAAATAATATACAATATATTATTGTTCAGACACGATTTTCTAGGCAATTGCCTAAGGCCGATGAAACAACCTTATCGGCATCACATATCAGTCTTACTTCCCTTTCACAATTACACTTTTCGTGCAAAACTTCACATATGGTTGACTGTTGGGCAGGACAGACAAGGGCAAAGCAAGAATGACATCCTAATGATATGCTTTTATGTGACGCCCTCTAATCAATACTTGGTAAGTAATTACTTGAAAAGTTATCTTTTCTTGCCAGTGGTCCATCATTTGGTCTCCACTCCTCCTGCAGTAACGCCGGTTACAGGACATTCAATATTTTATATGTTTTCACATGTGTTTCATTTTTAGGGAAAAAGCACAACAAAACTATACCGTTTTTGCTAGTGTGTAGCGAAAATTAAACTTGGGGTCACAAACAGAATTCTAAATATTTAAAATTTCAGAATTATTTAAAACCTTTGCTAAAATCATGCTTGTTGTCAGTTGCATCATAACACAGCTTTTGAAATTCTATATCTCCCAAAAAGCATTCTGGTGTCTATAAAAGTCAATTCAAAGTTGCGTTAGTGACCAGGCCGAATCGTAACACTGAACCTAGTTGTAGTTTTATTTTGATTGTTAGTGACCAGAGATAAACGTCTTTGAATGGAAATTGGATAAGCAACGATGTGTAGACGTTGATTTTGCTAAAAAGCCTTTACATTTTCGGAATAATGGATCTAGTTATGATTGATTGCAACCGTAGATCAACGTTTGTGCAACATTTTAAGATCAGTAGGACATAACCGCTGTTTACATGTAACGTTCCTTTTCGTTGGCGAAACACACAGCTTTTTTCGACACTTAATTAACGTCTTTGATGCAACGCTGAATAAATTTGGGAAGATCGACGATTTGTGCAAATGCTGAGAAGTAAACATCGAAAATACACTTAGACAACTGCAGAAAAAAGAACCCAAGTTTTTGCCATACCGTGATTTTTGCCATGTCGACTTCCATATTCAACGAAGACCCAAAGTTGATGAAACGTCAAAATGCTTAAATCATAATAACGCCGTAATCATCAATGCTACGTCTTATTGTAACATTATTATGACAAATGGATGAATCACTCTTTGCTTTAATTTATTTACTTTTTTGAAGGGAGGAGAGAAATAAGGGAACCCAATATGGCAAAATGAAAGGTATAGAAGAAGTGTAGAATCCGTATTTGGAAGAACTTTTTTACCTCTTTTGAAAATAAAGCCAAAAGAAAAATAAATAATTAAATGACAAAAGAAAGATGGATGGAAAACCAAATATTCATAACTTTCACTCATTTATCATTTGAGTACAACTTAATGATAGCTGCAAGGAATCAGAGCCTTATATAGGGGATTAAATGGTAAAATTTCAATGCCTATTTTTAGCATATAAAATGTTAATGAATTTCTAAAAAACTGAGGTGGACCAACCAGATATGTTACAATATGTCTCTGCCAAATTTAGTCGTCCTAGCTATAACCGTCTCACATGAGCTTGTGTGACGAGGCTTTTGACTTTTAATTTTTAATTTGGTAATAGATGATCTTTCTGCCTTCTTAACATTTACACAAAAACTGTGAACGGATGGGTGCCACAGAGACGCTGAACTGGACGTTAAGCACCAAGCAATTAAACAAACAAGTGTCTTTGATATTTAATCAAAGTGGAATAAGCTAAACCCGAGAGGAGGGGCACTTGATTGTCAGAGGGATGTTCGGCTAAAACACCACCCGTTATGAAGCATATCCACACAAAAATTTAAAAGACCGTTCTTAAAAATATAATTTATTCAAGAGAATTTTTTCGATTAAACATAACTCAGAAGATCATTTACGTCTGACAAATCGATAAGTTCGCTGATTTTTGTTTTCGACTAAAAAAACTGCGTTGAGCTGGCGAAAATATTTAAACATTCCGCAAGAAAGCTAGAAAAGAAGAGGGAATGTAACATAATAGATTAAAAATGCAATTTCGGGACAAAAAGGTTTAATAAACTAAGCACTCGGCCATTTTCACTTTAAAAATAAAAGTAGAATATGCATTCGTCAGTACACGTAACGTTTTTATCTATTAGTATCTTGCTACAGAACAGTCTGCATTGCTTTTGCAGGCTGTTGTCAGACATGGAGTCAGAAACGGACAATGGATACTGAAGAAACAGCTCAGTGAGCTGAACCATCTGTATGGCCACTCATATACATTCTTATCAGTTATGTGCTGTACAGTAAAACCCCGTTATTAAGGACAGTAACAGTCTGGCAGATTCTGCCCCTAATAGCGCGGTGTCCCTAATAGAGGGGTTCCTACGATGTGGTGGTCACTAAACTTGATTTTTATACTACTCGCATGTGTTTGTTGCCTTTTTGTTTATTTACACAAAATACATACATACCAGGAGGAATAATTACAGTAATAATAACAGTAAATTTACAACATTTTATCCAAATATAAGTCCACAATCTGCTGACGATATAACTGCAGTTTCTCAGTCTTTTAACAACCTACATGTATTTACAATAATGTTCTCAAATTAAAACCACACAGTCAGTACAGCACGTTTTACACTGTTTTTACGCTTTACGGTTACAAAAAAAACGCGGTTAATTTTTTTAGCCTTTTTTAGTACTGTAAACAAAAAGTTTCTACGTTTATATAGACAACAACAGTGACACGACTCCGGGTGCTGTAAGACAAAGGACTTAAGAGGCATTTTCATGTTTACGATGTGGCAGTTGTAATTGACGGCGCTGCACAAACATTGTTTTAACGCGATATACTCCGAAGACAAAGCAAGCATCGAGTAAAAGACGCATGTTTTGTGTTTCAAGCAGATATGTGTTGTTTGGGTATGGGCAAAGTTTGACCTTTTTTGCTGTCCTTAATAGAGGGTTTATTTTCGACGCATTCTGGACATTACGGGCTCGAAAAACTGCCTTTAGTTCTGAATTGTTAATACAATGGTTCAGAAAAGTGTCCTTATTTGCGGGTGTCCTTAATAGCGGGTTGTCCTTATCCGGGCTTTTACTGTATAAGCCTATTATCTATAAAACGGTCATTTACGGCACCTTTCTCAACATTTCATCCAGCCTGGAACCGCCTGGACTCATTAAAAACTAGCTATTTGCTTTTTGACGAGTTGTGCGGAAACAATTTGTAGAGAAAACAAACGCAGGGAACAACTTGTGAATTTAGTTACGCTAGGAAGGTGAACATTTACAAGCCCAATAGCTGAAGTTATATCAACAGGTACAGTGTTTTATTACTGCATGAAGCTGTTGGTATAGCCAATGAAATTTGCAGATGGTTTAATCGTCAGCACGCAATTACAAAAGTTTATCTTTACCGAAAGAGTGCACATACGCCAGAAACAATAATAGAGGAAGCAGAGGTGTGCTGATCTTTTTTTTTTTTTTTTTTTTTTTTTTTTTTTTTTTTTTGCTATTTGATTTTTGTTCAAAAATTGATTGTGCAATGGGGGTGTGTTGTGTAAGAGATATTACAAGCACCACGTTTAAGTACTATCATTTGCTGCCCCCAACTCAGATTGCAGTGACTGTAATAAATTAAGCCATAAGTTTATTATTTTACAAAATCTAACGTTATTAGAAGCAGGGTTAAGTTGATCCATTTCGTTAGTTTTAAAAACTGTTTTTAAGAAAGTAAATGAGTAATGAAGTTATATTTTGTCATAAAAAATGTATTACAAGTATCACGAATACGAACTATTTGTTTGGTACCCCAAGTAAGCCCCCTACCCTTATACATGAAGCTTTGTATCATCATAACTACACATAATTAGGACAATGATGGTGGTATTGTATTTAA